>JAFEKC020000014.1:1200000-1657173 GCA_018257855.2 Cladonia borealis
GGGGTCAGGCCATTGATCAGCTTCGTGTTTGATGTTCTGCATGCAATTATTCTAAATCTTTCGTGAAACAACCAACTTATTCAAAAATAACTGGATCTAAGGGACAGTCACTTCCAGGGACTTTCTTTATTGGTCGAAATATGGTTAGGACGTTATATTTATGTTCAGGTGTCACTCACACCACGCACACGGCTTCACCGCCATCGCCCCCGCCATCAGACCTTCTTATGGGGACAGTCTCATGCACCTTTGTGTGAACGAGGACACGAGATGCTGTGTGACTATCGCAGTCTCAACCTTGCAAAGTTCAACGGTATCTCCTGCTGTACCAAGCAGCCCCATTGTGGACTGCACATACAAACAGTAAGCTAAAACTAACCCGGTAATACCCTTTCAGCTTCCACATATGGCCAAGAGTATTGCCGCACATGCATATCGCTAAAGGGTAGTACTCCGGCGCTGAGGTAACGTAGAACTTACGGAACGATACTCATTGGGTCGAAAAGATGATCACCGTTGCATTACTATCGAGTCCCGACCCTCCGACAACGGCAATATTTGCGCGTTCGGAGCCGCAAAGGTATACTCATACGTGGTTTAGGCATGCCACACGATGATACAGATCGGGAGAATCTTGATTAAGGTATAGCCAAGTGAAATTGTCTGAAATTACGCCACGTGGTGAAATTTGCTCCTGGAGACCGGCAAAAAAGCTGATCTGTGAGCGGTCGCGGAGGAGGATCCTTGTATGACGTATAAGTCAGGCTGAGAGTCGGGCTGTCAAGGTTACTGACAGCTACATGTGGGAGTCACATTGCATGATTTACGTCTATCTGAATATCAGCGGCTTTACAATGTACATGGTGAGGTTCAACGCAATTTGCAATCTAGAATCCTGCAAGCTATGTCATAATGCATTTCGATGTAGGATCCGATGATCTGATAGCCCGACGCAACAATATCGCTACTAAGCTAGGACTATACAAATGCACGGATCTATGTACATAGCTTACTTACCAGCTATCTAAGAGTTTGCAACTCTATGAAATTGTGCTATTTAATCTGCTCCCCCAGCGGCATACTGACTTCTTGCCCGCAGCCATGGCCCATACTTCCAGAGGGCGAAAGGTGCTGGAACACCAAGCACTATTGCCAGAAAGGCTATCAAGCTGTTTCCCCAACCGTAGTCTAACCCTTTGGTATATGTACGGTGCGAATAGTGGGAAGCCGAATCCAGCTAAAGAACGCAGGAAAGTGCTAGCAGCGCCAGCCGATGCAGAATATAGAGGATACGTGTCAACTCCGTAAGACTGCGTGCACTGAGTAGCCATTTTCAGTCCGAAGATTACCAGCCCAATATTCGGCATAATCCAGTGGAGATGCGTTTGTGCGCTCCATCCGTACCAGAAGATGCCCGTTGGAACTAGAATTGAGCCTGGTATCGGAAGAGGAAGGCGGAATTCAGGCTGCCCAACGCCGTTGCCATTCCTCTCTTTTAAGGACTTGTATATTCTGTCATTGAGACGGCCAGTAGATTGCGTGCCAACAAGGTATCCAATTCCGAGAGAAATGTAACTGAGCCCTTCGATGCCAATTGTTTCATGGTAACGTACGGTCTATAGTGTTGGTAGGGTTGTCAGAACTAGGTACACAAGACCATACAAGTAGGCCAAGTATAGTGCGAGAATTTGAATGATGGGCTGTGTTCCTCGCATGACGAAGGGTCGCACAAGAGCAGCCTTAAGGATGTTGACAAGCCTGCGATTAGGTGTCTCCCATTTTGTATGCCAATGCTCATTGCCGGTGTGTTTACGCAATTTTTGAGCTTTGCTAGCTAGGATCTAGGGCGGAAACGTCTCTCGTAGCAGGATCAACCCAAGAAGTTGGACGAAGCCGTCGGCAATTGAGACTGCCCAGAAGATCCACCGCCAGGTTGTATACTCAGTGATGAACCCTCCTACGATAGGCCCTAAGACCGGGCCTGGAAGGGGGGCCAAGGTATAAATAGCAATAGATTCTCCGCGCTCCTCAGGAATCCAGCAATCAGCAAGAATAGCTCCTCCAAGGACGAAAGGGGCACTTTGGTAGCATCAGCTTGCTGGCACCGACATTAGGGCTACTGGAATTTGCAGAACCTACCTGCCTCCGATGCCTACAAGGAATCGAAAGGCAATCAATTGTCCAATACTCCGAGAGAAGCCACAAGCAGTGTTGAAAGCCAGACAGAAAATATTTGCCACTTGCAGCACTAGCATCCGGCCATAGACCTCAGACAGCGGTCCAATAAGAAAGGGACCAAAACCGTACGCAAGAATGAAAATTGACACAGTAAGGGAGGCAAGGAAAGAGCCGTGGATGTGTAAATCCGGAGCCAAGGTGATCAAGGCAGGAGCAACTATCGCAGTGGATACCGACGAGATAAAGGTGTACATAGAGACGACAATGGTGACCATCCATTTCCTACGAGAAGTCCAATTCTTCGGATTAGCTACATCATCAGGTCCGTCCCAAGAGACAAGATATTGGTCAAGAACGGGCGGAGTCGCATTCGATTGCTCTGAGAGTTGGGGGTTCTCCACATTCCTATTGACATGGACATCTGGTGAGCCTCCTTTCTTTTTAGACAAGGTTCTCGCTTCAGATATAGAATTCCCCATTACCTTCTGTAGGGGTCTTCTTGTCCATCAAAGTGCAGGAATAGAGGGTATATGAAATTGGTATGTCTGATTTTGGTAAATTCATTCAAGGTCGTAGTTGATATCGTAAATCGGGAGACGGGCTGCATACTGCCCGGCTTACGGGACCCCAGTATCTAAATTGAGTCTCGTGCAGAAATCCGCCGCCACGGACTCCCGACCCCCTAAGTCGCATCCTGCCGGCAAAAAAAAGTCGCGCTCTCCGCGAGCATGCATACAACTTGAAAGCGGCATGACATGACATGCTCTGATTTTATTATCATTCGTTAGCAACAACCATAAATTCTTGTTTTCATCACTCGCCCGCCTGACTGTATACCTATCGCGTAGCTTCCCTATGCAGTGCCATCGGCCCCATCGCCATCATGACCACTACTGGCGAAGATTTTGAACGAGACGGTCCTGAAGTTGATAGCCGGTGCAAAAGATTGTGTCAACTCTATGAGGAAATGGATGAGATCTGAGATGCATTGTCTGAGGATCTATCTACTATGGAATGAGGATGCTAATATACATGAAGGATGGCATAACACGGTGGCGAGCTAATGGGCAACGCTAGGGCAAGGAGCATCAGGTGCTGATCCTTCAACAAATGATTATCAGAGGGGATCCCAATCTCGAAAAGTTTCAATCCTGTTACAAAACGCATTCTCAACTCCAAGAATGGCCAACTAGAGATCTTTATCGAAGCATCCCACCAAGCCACACCACTGACGGCACGAGGCACGTGTAGACAAACTCATCGTCTCTGCCAAAGGCGCCGAATTCAACCCGCTAAGCTTACAAGCCCGCATTGAGCAGTGTTCTGCCGTCAAATCTGCTCTTCTAGCCGGAAATCATCACCTACGACCCGGTTTGATTATGCAGCTCCGCGATCTGCAGGCCGATAAAGATGAAAAGCGGAGAGTCTATGAAAGAGTTTAGGCAGTTGTTTCCAAGACCAATGAGGAGAGTCCACGCCAAGGGAGGATTATGAAGTCTCGTATTATGTTCACAAACCCCGATAAACCCTTTCCATTGGCAGGGAAGGGAACGATGCAGAAAGCGTTGGCGGAGAATATTTACGAACAAGAGTTGGATGAGTTGTACGAGGCTGCGGGACCCGAGGCCATTACGGTATATTTATACCGAAGAGGGAGGTGTTTAGGAAATTTTGAACAGTTTCGAATGGTTTTAGTGGTTAAGAATCAAGGCGTTGCCAGTATTATTCTCCAAGATGTAATACAATGGGCCAGACATTTTGGTCACGCACAGGTTGTAGAATTCTTTGTTCGACATATTCGCTGACTCAATCTTCCACTTTGTCATGACCGCTCTAGTCCGTGCTGATATAGTTGGTCGCTTTAGGCGGAAAGGGATTCGGCGATGAACTCATGCCTCCTGTCTTTACGGCTACTCGACAACATCAGAGCCGCGACACCGAGGTAGAAGTCTGGTTCCGACCTGCCAATGTCAGGGCGGCGACAGCAAGGCGGCGGAGCTCTGAGGAGGGAGACTGGGCCAACCAAATAATTGAAGAAGTTGGCATCTTGAAGAGTCAGCCAGTAGAGTACTAGTTCTCTGGCGGCTGAGAAGAGGATGCCCCTGCCCATCAAACCGTACTCGTGCAACCTTGTATACGATATAGTGTCCACCTCTTGATTTCCACCCCGGCTTCGCCCCAACGATTGTCCATCCCACGAAAGTTGGTGTAGACTGATGCGTGTATGTAGGAAGAACCTTTCTCCGCTTTACTAGAAGTGATGCACCTTGGTTGATGCTGATCGAGATTGCCAGTGACCGAGCTTTTTTGTATCTTACTGGAAGCGAACTCCCTCCTCTAAGCTTCATTCCAGACATTCACACGACATCGAAAAGCGCCGCAGTATCTGGAACCAGTTGACTTGGCGGAGGGAGCCGGATGGCAGTCATGATAACAGAATGTCGCTTGTGTTATATACAAGTGTCCTATAGGATATGAGATCTTCCTGCTCCTAAAAACACAAGTATTGATACTTTAGATCGATCTTGATTCCACTCAGCTGCGCTTTGGTTCAACCATCGCTGTGCGTCCCGAATCTATCCCAAGATGGATGACTAGGCCCTCAGACTTAGCTGGTCTTCACCGAAACCATACATAATGGCCAGACCCAGTCTCCAGTGAAAGTGGGGATCTTGTCGCCTGGCTGCCCTCAATGTATCCAGTACTACGGAGCCTGATGCACACTCCCGACATCCGGAAAAAGCCTTTGTAGCTCACCTGCTTTGTGTGTCTCCAAGCAACTAGACCCTGTCTCGGGATCAGCAGAACATTATCCATGCTCAGCTGTTGTCACATAATCCAATTATTCCGAGAAGCCAGACCGACCTAAGACCCAAAAACTATTTTTGTCGTTCGCATGACTCGCGATTATTGCATTCACTCACCTTGGTAGCCCTTTCGGGCTACTATGCCGCTGATCCTTCAGCCCTGGCTATTCCCAACAGAAGGAAACGGGTCGGGTGGGGAGCCCCTTGGCCGGGTATAAGTGTCGTTGTGTCACAAATTGTGATCCTTGATGGGCGATTCGTCGGGGCAATGCGGAATACTTCCAACTTGATGTTCGTGCATGATCAACCCGGCTCTAAAATCGCGTGCGATACGCCCTCATGCTTGTTGTATTGACAGGCAGAAACGGGGATCTACTTTGCATGAAGGCTACCATCGGAACGTAAGCCCATAGTGGTCTTTCAGGCCCGTTCTATTGGTACGATGACGCATCTTGACGCTGTCATCACCCAATCGGAGTAATCGGGGGCTACGTCTAGCCCGTCCCTTAGGATCACATTCACTTCCTGTCATATGCGCTAGAAATTCAAGCACAGATAGCCCTATTACGAAGCCTTTGGAAGAAATCAACAGGCCTTAACTGCCATAATCTTCAACCATCTGTCTCAAGATACAAGAAGATAGATGCCGTTAATATACATAGTAGCTTCAACATCCATTGCTGTCGAACAATAGTAGTAGAAAGCACTAGCGTGTTGACAAATAAATGGTGACATTGGCATATGGTAGATAGCATACTGATGCTGACGGTCCAACATCCTGATTATCTACGACTATCGGCTGGAATCGAAAACCCTCGCCTACACAATGGACAACTGATTCTCAACGTAGTCTTCCGACCCCTCGCCCCAATCTTTTGTAGATACAGTAATTGACATTCCATGACGGGAATTACACGATGCAAATCCTGCTAGCGTTTCTCTGTTGTCAAGGTGTCACCCTCTTCCTAACGCTTCGCGAGATTGGTTGAGACATGGAAGGTTGCATAAATGCTTCAGAAGGATCAACTAACACTCAGGCTGGAACACAAATTCCAAAAAGGCAGCCATACCAGCCGCCGGACTCCCATACGATCCGTCTCCCAGCTTCCTCGCGGGCAGCTACAGGCGTTCGGTCAAGCGTTTCTTCTCGAATCGCTCTTACAATTGTGATTTCAAATTCAGTAATGATGCTAAAGCCATTTCGTACTTGCCTAGGAAATAATAATGGGTGATTGGTCGCTTCTGTCTTTCCAGCCGCCCTTACACAGTTGATGCTGATTTTCTAGCGTCACGGGTCAGCACTCTCGATTGCTCAACGACACCTAGAGTCCCCTCGTCCTATCGACTATGGAAGCCTTACGAAAATGGATATGCAGGGCACCGTCGTGCATCAGGCAGAATGTGATCACTAGGCAGTGCTGAATACCACCCAGACGCTCTGTGTACCTCAGCTGACTCCTATTTGGGTTGAATGGCAGGGATTCGAACAGTACCACAGCCCTCCATAACAAATTATGCTGTGGGAATGACTGAGGGGCACTGCTATGAGTGGAGTAGAAAGTTGCCAAGACAGGTTCAAAGGGTAATAGAACCCGATCATGGGCTTCGATCGATGACCACGGTGGATCACTCGACGTCCCGCTTGCTCCAGGGTAACCTAGAGCACGCACGAGACAAATCCATTCAAGGGACCCAGTAGTTCTATCTCCGAACGAGTTATGAAATCGGAAGTTTGCATGAGTGATGACCCAGCGCATATTTTTCTTTTTCCTGTGACCCTCTCGCGACCCTCCACTACAAATGTTGGACAAAAAGGTAGGCCGATTTACTAAAATCATAGGTCTTTTCACTGCGACAAGCAACAGCTTGCTCAGGCATAAATACGGCTGGTCGTCCTGGAGTATCCCCTCTTCCTTAGACAACTCCTGAACACTGTTTATCAAGTCTACCTAACAACAACTCCTGAACACAGTCTATCAAGTCTACCGAACCATAACTCCTAAACACACTCCACCAAGCCTACCTAAAAACAGTCCCGTTTCAACAATAACAGTAACCCTATCTCAATAACAACGACTACGTCGATTATCTTAGAGCGTCCTAAGGACAGTGGTAGGCACTTCCTCCAATCCTTACCACATGTACATAGGCTAATAGAATTAGCCCATCATCATCATGGAATTCCAAGTGACGGCTAAACGTGTAAATAAAGTATTTCACACTGGTGAGGAGATACGTGACCTAGCGAAGTATCCGCCGCAGGAAATCACGGTTCACACAGATATGAAATGGGATGCGCTCATGATACGCGCTAAGGGTGTCTTTTCTACGTCGCGACCGTTCAAAATCTGTGTGATGGTCGACGGGGAATTACAAACGATTAAGATGAATAAGGCCTCAGGAGATAACACCCCGGAATTATTAACCAACTTGTTATGGGCGAACCGAAATAATTCCTATCTGGAGTTCTACTACAGTCAGATGTAGTGACGAACTTGCTCAGGGTACCGAGTCGATAGCCAGCTGAGAGCATGGTATGGTTAGCTAGACAGTAGCTAAAGCCTAAGATTTGTTTTGATAGGATTTGACCACACAAAGTGACTGGTCGAATAAGTAAATTTGAAGGTCTTTTTGCTATGCTAGGCAACAGTTTCTTTAGGCATATATACCTCTAATCGCCCTAGATTATTGTATCTTCCTTCTGAAATTCCTGAACACAATTCATTAAGCCTATCTAATAATAAGCCCATGTTAATAATAATAGCTATTTCGATGTCTCTATTACAATAATAATAGCTACTTCGATATCTCTATTACAATACGAGGAGCTAGGGAAAGGAGAAGGTACTTCTAGTCTCTACAAAATATATATTCACTGATGAGATTAGGCACTTAACTCTCTCAATATTCTTTACATTATTTTTTAATATATTAACTTTATAAACTTCTTATTAATTTCTAATAATAATAATTAAATAAATAACTTTTTAATTATATAAATAATATAAAAAACTCTTTAATTATAGATACTTAATAATAAATATATCCCTTAAAGTTTAGAAATTACTTCTATGATAATACCTAATAAAGGGGTATGAAATACCTTAGTGGTATTATTTAATGTATTAATTATTTATTAGCATTTTAATCCTTTTACTTATATAAAGCTCCGCTCTTAAAGGCTAGTATTATAAGCTTAAGCGGGTGTTTCTAGCCTTTTTAATGTATTCGTTATGATATCTTAAGGTCCCGAGCAATATACCGGGAGGTACGCTATTACTCATTGACTAGTGATCAAACCCATCTTAACAAGTGCAGACCGCACCTGTCCTATTATTTCTGTAGGGGTCGGGATAATTTTTGCACTGACTAGGTCTGAAAGACAACCTTGATTCTTGTTTTTTATGATAGCAAGGACCTTGCGGATGCGCTCATAAATTTGACGGAATTGATATTTCCTTCGAGGGAGGATATTATCCTCAATTAATCAGATTCTAGCATGCTTGTTCTAATGACAGATACAGTAACACGTGGGCACAATATTTGTGGTCCAAATGATGTGGCCGCGCACATCCGGGAACATACCCCCTGCCTTGTATTTGTTCCAGTATTTGCGTGTATCCAGCATCCTCTCAGTGTAATCTTGCAAAGTCTCGCCGCTAGTTGCTCGTCTAGCAGCAAGCATCTCGCGAGGATCAAAGCATTCCGACGAAAATAAGTCCCGGTAGAGGACCATCATTTGCCAACGTTCCCAGGGGTTGAGCTGGTCAAAGCTGTAGTCCATAACAGATTCCCAACTCAGCAATGATTCTGGAAATCTGTAACAGCACCCGAACGAAAAGGCACATTTGCAATAGACCCCCCGGTGAATGCGGTCAATCTCTTTCATCAACCGGTAAATTCCAAACTCCATCTTTGTCGGCCTTTCAAAAGTGATTCCAACGTTGTGGAACTCCGAAATGCCAAAGAATTTGGCTTTGAAAAGCCCATCTAGACTGTTTTAAATCTTCCAAGTAGTAGCCATCTCAGTCAAAGATGCCTTCTCAGCTAATTCTAGGTAAGAGTCGGCCATCTTGAACTTTCAATCGTCTGTCGGGCAGAGGCAAAATCCGAAATCAATTCACTGAAACTGAGACTTTTCAGGCAAACGGTCGAAGTCTCTCAACAGAAGCGCATGTAGCCATAGGATCTTGCGTTTTAAGGGCTTCAAATCCGGATCGCCATCATAATCCTCCGGAGGTAGTCGACAGAGTGCGGCGCGAAAACCGTACTTGATGTAACCGTGAGAATTATAAGTCCCTTTATCATCGAACCGCCTCTTGAAGCTGAGAAACCAGCGGTGACAATAGTGAGAGTCGCTATTCATCGCAAGAATAAATTTCCTTATCTCTGTCTACAAGTTGCCACCGTCAACCCACTTATGCAGTAAACTTGCATTACGGTTGTTGGAAGTGAGGTGGCCAGAGATGCAGATCAAATTATTCACATCTTGCAGGGTCTCGCAGACGTGGAATCCAAATGTGTTAGATGTATCAGTATCATCCAGTACTTGTCTTCGAAGCCTTGCCATTTGGTCTTTAGAAGCCGGTGGCTTCCATGCGGCTCACATGGTCAGGACAAACCGATCGGTTAAAGTTGGCCTACCAGTAATTGTGCATATGAAGACATGGCGATATCAATCGACTCTTTGGCATCTGCGCGAGCAGTACGAAGCTCTGCATGCTTTGCAGCGAAACTTTGGCTTCAAAACGCACCCCAATCAACGGCAGTGCTTGGGTACAATCTTGACCTTCAACCTTGGCAACAGCTTAGCTGTCTTTACATTACTCCACCTCGGCAATGGGCATGTCCATGGATAACTTATTATGACTGATCGTGACAAGTCCAGGCTTCTCAAAGTTTTGCTATCAACAATATGGCGTCATCGGCAACCGAGGGACCGTATGCGCCACGGATTGTAAGCCACGGCTGGTAGACAGTCCTTTAGAGAGTTTGTGAACTCTTAGGTACCCTTTTTCCGTCCTCTCAGTGGGCTGCTGTGCCAGGTGAGAGAATATTTGGGTATCGAATCGATTCTCTTGTCGGAACCAGCGGTGTAGATGGTCCGCGGGATCGGCAAGAAGATGCCCGCAACATTTAGAAGAATCTGCCGACACGTATATGTTTCCGAGCTTCCAATTGGTCTGCAGATCTGAGATCTGTTTGTAGGGTAGTGACAGGTTATGCCGTCATTTAGCTTGGCGACATGCAACCCGTTGTTTAGGTGCCTACTTAAAGTGTATATATGAGAGGCAACATGCTATCCTTAGGCTACATTATCTACAAACAAAACTTCACAACATATCTGGACTTCTGTATCATGGCGACCTCCAATGAAAATGCCAGTGAAGATTACTCTGGTAATAGTCGAGAGTGTGAGAGCGCGCCACCTGATCATGGTAAAGGTGCATGGTTATTTCTAGTAGGCTGCTTCTGGATCGAAGGTCTTACCTGGGGTAAGTCCAAACTCCTTGATTGCTCATACACTTAGCCATTGCGCGTTGGCTGGTTCGTTCGACTGCTATCATGGCCTTTTCTCCCCCCTTAGCCGCATTCCCGGCCTGAGGAAATTGATGTCACTCTAGCGTTTCCCTTCTCATACGGCGTTTTTGAAAAGTACTATTCAAGCCACGAGCCATTCGCTTCACAGTCCTCGGGTATTGCAGCTGTTGGAACAACCACATTAGTGAGAACCCGGAGAATGTCTTTCGATATGCTGATTGTCTGACCACAATACCAGGGTGTCATATATTTCGGGGCAGTCATCACGATTGCGGTACTGCAAAGGTGGCCCTATCTGCGACGACAATCGTCAATTCTTGGCCTATGCGTGTTAATAACATCTTTCATCACTTCTTCATTTGCCCAACGTGTAGTCCATCTAATTATCACGCAAGGGGTTCTTTATGGCGTTGGAGGAGCTTTGTTATACTCTCCATTCGTATTCTATCTGGATGAATGGTTTGACAAACGCAAAGGACTTGCTTATGGATTTTTATGGGCAGGAACAGGCGTTGGCGGGACAGTCGTGCCGCTGATCCTGGAATGGGGATTAGCAAATTATGGTTTCAGAACGATGCTGCGCTCATGGGCCTTGCTTTTGGTATATGCCTCGTCTCTTTCCTTCTTTGGATGGCTGATCCACGACTTCTTGGGCTTACATATGAAAATCCCTCTAGGTTGTGACCTTGTCCCCTCTAATTTACGTTGTCAAACCCCGACTTCCAGTCGCCGCCAAAGGCGTCATACGACCATTAAACCTTGGATTCCTTGGAGAACCCGTATTTTGGATCCTACAATTCGGCAATATGATTCAAGGTCTGGGTGTTTTCATTCCTTCTGTGTATCTACCATGTAGGAGACCCTGCCCATTCGTAAAGCTGCACAAGAAGCTGACTTTGGTCCTCTGGGTCTTTTGCAGCTTATGCAACATCTAATGGTTTTTCCGCTGTCGCAGCGACAAGCATTGTGTCTCTCATGAACTGTGCTCAGGTTGTAGGAACAGTGATTTTCGGGTTCCTTATCGATCGTTTCCCGATGACAACTTTGATGCTTCTTTGTTCTTGCGGCTCTGCAACATCCGTGCTTATTCTCTGGGGACTAGCTACTTCACATGGATACCTCTGGGCTTTCGCTTTCACGTATGGTCTATTCACAGGTGGCTATACTGCAATGTTCACAGGCTGCAATCGAGAAGTCCAAAAGCGCGCCTACCATGCCGAGACAGGTCTTTTGATGGGCACCTGGGCAGCTGGGAGGGGTATTGGATCCATCGTCAGTGGGCCAGTTAGTGAACGATTACTAGAGCTTAAGCTATGGGAGGGTTCCTCAAGATTCGTGTACGGCACTGAATACGGTATCTTGATCGTTTTCATTGGCATTACAGCTATCGTAGGTGGCCTTGGTGTGTTCGTTAGGTTTTTGCGAAGCCCATCAAGCCCACCGAGTGAGGTCACAATGATAAGAGATTAACAGTTCATGGAAGATATCGTAGGATGTGAGGTAGCACTCTCTACTGTTCGGTACTGCCAACAGTGGGTCCTCGGATGAATTGATAGCATAATCCCTAGATTATAGCTTTCAAAAGATAAATTTACAATGCATATGAAACCCAAGCTCTTAAAAACGGTATTTTTACAAAGGCGCAAAAGGACACGGAGTATGTATTCAAAAGATATCCGCAGCCAATATGCGCTAGATGCGGCCCCTAAGGAGGTAGAGCCGCGGATGCCTGATTGGTGCCCGCCGAGCCCGCATTACATAGCAAACGAGAAAATGCTCCCCACATCCGGAAGGATTAGCTGTGTAGTACAGCTTACAAGAGCGCTATATCATCATCATACATATGGCTGAAAGATTTCAATCTATCTGTGAGATGTTCTCGCTACTACTACCAGATTTAGGCATAATTGCGAGAAAACCACTAGGATCGGCTAAAATACGGTCGGTAATTAAATTTAGTAGCCGGACCCGGTCATTACCTAGAGCAAGTTCTAAGGAAATAAGACAACAACAGGTTAAGACAAAGCTCATGCAATTACCTCGTAATCTGTGGCCATATGTAGGTCGACGATGAAGGGACAGCAATGTTGTTTTCTCCGTTATTGGTGGTGAGGGTGGGGATCGGCAGCGGTGCGGCCGGTTATTGAATACCACCCCGATAGTAATGCCCAGCAGGATGGAAAATCTCTACTATCTTCTCACGTAAGCTGCCCTCCCAAGCCTGTAGGCTGCAGAAACTGACTCGCTTCTCACATGCACTCGTTGTGGATACTTTTTAACTTGAGTCACACCAATCTAGTTTGGGTTCGTGCTCAATGGCGCTGCTAGATGATCCTGCCAGTACAGCACTAATTGGGCCTCGTAAGCTCTGGCATCATGCGCAAGCTCCTTGGCCGTGTACTCTTACTTGTTACAGTAGGAGTATGTGGTATAATCTTCTTTGTCTGCCTGGCGCTATCTACGCTTAGTCCGGGACCACCCGCTCTCGGAACACATCCATCCATGCATGATAGCAAACCCACAGGGAACAACATGTGCTCTATTTGATTGGTTCACAACGAGAGCAAGCCCAACGCTTCGTCATAGTAAGCTATCCTTGCTCGGATGTGAGCGACAATTGATTGAACGAATAGATGACGGAAACCCTTAGATGGACATCATGGAGGGAATCTCTCATATCTGCTACTGAGAGCTAGCTAATGCTTCTTTGTGGAGAGTAAATGAATTCCTACGCAATCAATTAGATACTGATCAATAGAAAGGAGTATGAGCAAAGGGAACGAAAATGAAATACGCACCATAGCAACCGTCCTCGGTCGTCCAATGGACGAGTTCTTCGATCCCTGCTCTGTCCCACAGCTGCGCCTGTTCGACAACATCATATTTACAGCTATGTGAGATGAATATCTTCTCACCAGCTTCAAAGCGGACTTCTTCAAAGAAAACTTCTCTTAATGGAACCAGGTATCGCTCATAACATCCGTTCCCTCTATTCCAACGGCCTTCTACACTCCAATCTTCCTCCCGGAAGGCATCATATCCTAAAAGCGCGTTGGCGTGCTTGAGACCATTGAGAATGAATTCGTTCCACACGCCATAAGGATCATTGTAAGCTCGATCTAATCTCGAGGGCGATTTGCAAGCATCGAGCCCAACGATCATTGTGTTCGCTAGCTTCCCAGAATGTCCATTGCACGACCGGTTGAGCAACTCAGCAAATCCAGACAAGAATTGCGGCGCCTCAGATCGCGTAAAGCTTCCAATTGAAGACCCCAAGGAGATGACGCATTTGTTCCGTTGAATAATTTCGGAGCGCTCCAGCCAGCAGCGCGCGTCATCGTATGTGCCTAGAAGACCATGACAGCGAACATGCTGGAATGTACCGGGAGGGACAGACGCAAGACTGCGTTGAAGTTCCGAAAGATTGAGATCCAGTGCGTAGTAGTCAGCGGCTCGACCTTGCTTGTCCAATGCATGGAGGAGGATTTTGATCTTGCGAAGATTCCTGCGCAGAGACTTTGTCAGTTCCGGAACCTTCAAATGATGGCGAACGTATGCTGAAGCGAGCCGGTAAGGATCTGCAGACATGTGCCACGCACTCACCCGCTCCCAAGCTCGATCAGCACGGAGTTTGGCTTGATACTAAGAACAATCTCGTCGGCATGTTGCTCAAGCAGACCAATTTCATTATGAGTCAGATAATAGTCTTCAAGGTATGTGATTTTTTCGAATCCTTTCAGCCCGTCCTCATCCCAGAGGAGTTCATGAGGAAATGTTGGAGCTCTGTCGCCAGACTGCTTGAGACATTCTTTCGTCGTCTCCAATAGACTCTTTTCTTCGGCATCGCTTCTTATGTCAATTATCTGATTGCTGTAATTGGAGGTACGTCCATTCATGTCCATTATCAGGCTCTCCAATGCCCAAAAAATCCCTGTAAATAGACAATAATTACGTTATGAGTGCGACAATGGGTCGAGGGCCGAGCTTAGCAGTGACAATATTGGGTCTGGAAGCTTGGGTCAGGTCCGGGACCGTATAACAGCAGGGAAGGATATTCACAGCCGCACCAACAAGGGATAATCGTTTGGAGGATCTTGCGTTTTGGCTTGTGCAACATTTTTATGCCACGTGGTTGTTAGCAGTGCCTCTAAGCCTCCGACATACTATGTCACATGGCTGATTCCGGCAATTCTCAATTCGCAAACTTTGCGTCGAAGAGCTAGTGCATTTTATCGTTTCTGCTCCCATTGGCCGTTGAATTCACTCCTGCAGAGAGTCATTACGTTATCTCTTGCGCCTTTGCTCGAATACTTCCCAACTTGAAAGTTACGTGTCCACCTACGATCAGAAGGCGGTGTATGGCTCCGCGTGGAACCCGGGAACCCGGTAAAAGTGGATCACAGTGGAGAGGGCCTGGGTTTGGACTGTAGTCCTTGTGAAAGTTCACCGCGAGGATGTGAAGGAGATCCTACAGGAGCTCGTGGCGCTTAGCGACCCGGTGATTGGATTTGGACACCAAAGCAAATGCAAGTTTACGCTTCATAATACATTGGATAGGATGATGGAATCTCAAAAAACGATTATGGAAGGGTGGCGAGGTTGGCTCTTCCAAATTCCTTGAAGTTGAGGACCTGGGGTTTAGATTAGGCGATTCGCCTAAGAAGTAGATGGGGTCGTTCTCATGGGACTCATTCAGGTGTGTCCGTCTAACAGACAAATTAGACGACAATTTGGATGAGCGAGAATAAGCCAAATGTTGAAGAAGAGGCAACGATCGTGGTCACGCCATCTGATGAACAGAGGCGTGCTTATGAGGCCGCAGATCCTTTGCCTCATATGTATGTGAGTGACGTAGTAGAAATATGCGTACCGCCTTTCTCAGACCGCCATTATCAGACCGCCAATTTCACACCACTATGACTCATACCAGGAATGTTACGTGCGCCCCTCCATCGATTCTTTATCACGTTCTCGCAACAATCTCTCTAAATGGAAGACCCTACGATGCAGCCAAGTTGCCTTGAGGCTTGGCTGCTGATCTTGTTCCTTTTTTACAGCTGCCCTGAAAGCCGATATGCGACGCACTCAGCTTGCGACTTTCGTATTTCAGAGGTCTCGCCAACAATATCAAACTTCATACTAAAAACACTGGGAATTTATTTCTTGGATGCTACTCAATACAATTATGGGGCTTCTTAATGAAATGCATGTTGCAACAAAAGAATATTTAGCCGTTACTACTTTGCCTAACTTCTATATTCTCACACTCGTTCTGGGGATCTACATCTGTACCTGGAGGCTCGCCTTTCTGAAGTCTTTCCGCAATCAACCAGTGAGCGAATATGTGACTTTGTTAACTGCGGACTGATTGACTAAATAAGTCGCTTGTAGCGAACGTCGGGAAAATCTTTATTTGATGTTGAACCACTAATCAATCATAATTATACCACCGTTCAAGATAAGTCGTATCGGCCGTTCAAATCAACCTTCCACATGACGATGGGTACTCAAAATTCTTTTCTTGGAACTCCATGTGAACCTCTAAAGTAGTTTGGAAACCTCACCGACTAACTTGATACCGCTTTGTTCGGATACCATAGGTCTTGCCAAAGTCTCAAGGAACGAGTGGATAGAAATCGACAGTAAATACAGGACGCAAATTATAGAAAGAACTAACATTCTCGAATCGCACTCGGAACAGACGCTGGGCACCACCCCTGCTGCGGATCATATCGTCTCTGAGTTATACCGTGAGATAATCTTCCAGCAGCTTCCACAACGATTCCCAACGGTCTTCTCCCTCTCGGCGGATAAAAGGACTATCAACAATAACATTACTGGACTAAGCTTCCCTTCCAAGCCGTTAACTAAAAAGACCGACCACGGGATTTCCTCCCTTCGCATCCTTGCCGTGAACATAGTAGAGGATCTATTCGTGCTTCGGCCTGACATAAAGAGTGGCAAACATCTTCTTTGCGCGTTTGTGGCGTGCTATCCGAATGGGTTTGAAACAGCCAAGTTAATGGATAAGTCGGTTAGCGAGATCCACGCACCAGTTCCCTTATATAAGGAAAAGCTAGAAATGAGCGTGGACCGATTCTTCAAAACCATTAAAGTGGGAGATTTCATGAGGAGATTTAATGTGAGGCCACTTGCTCCCAACCTCAGACAACTTAATCAAAGTCCCCTCTCCACTGTTTATGCAAGGTTCTCGTAGAATTCTAGGAATATCAATTAGAGCATTCGCCGCTAATACTAATTCGATAGTGGAGTATTACTACGTGTGGTCCACAGCTTTTCACGCCCAAAAATCTCAACAACTACCCTGGCCACACCAGTGCCAATGATGAACAAAGTGAATTGGCGATTGAGGACGTCTATCTGCGCGTGGAGCGCCAAATTTTGACACGTCTACCGCAAAGTCGAGCTGTGGTGTTTACGGTGAAGACATACATGACGCCTCTCACCGATGTACGCGTTGAAGGCTCGGGACCGCAGCTTCTCGCCGCTGTAAAAGCATGGCCGAAAAAAGTGGCTTTTTACAAGCGGAGGCCATATTGGTTCAATCAAGTCTGCGAGTACTTAGAAGAGGCAAAGACCGGACCATGTGCTGATAAGACGGAAAATGGTAATAGAGATACGGTGTGATGGCGTCGGCAACGATCTGATAATCTACACATCTTTTGCTCCGCTGTATATTTGAGCCACGGGCCGATTAGCACTTTGGCACAAATCCATCTATGGCTATCACGATCAATGAGAATAGAGATATTCCTGGGGAATTATTGATGGAAGAATCTTATGTCCAAGCACTCCCACGAATGTTGAATTCAGATGGAATCTATAAGAAAACGGCCAATATGGATCGTAATTCTCCAGGAGAACGGTTACTGACCAGAAACAATCGCTGAAAAGTTTCAAAGCTCAGGTGTCACCCACGTCTCCCTGTTCATTATCATTAATGCCGCCTGTTTGTGAGGGAAGGCGATCTCTCTTTGCTTATGAAAGCCAACTTCCTCTATGTATCCGATGAACCTTGGCACGAGCGTCAATAAAAGAGTGTCTAAATGAGAATAGTTTACCGCCAGCACGCGAGGAAGAATTACCTTTCGTTGTCCACACGTGGCTCCAAAAACAGATTTTGAGTCCGACAATCCGCTAACCAGCAGAAATGCGCCAAAGCACTAAGCCATATTCTCACTCTATGATTCCCTCTGAACTGTTGCTCCCCAACCAAGGCATGGATACCACGATCCCAGTCGGTTACATCAGTTCCAGCGTACTTGCCTAGTCGGTCTTCTTTAGCCCAATAGATCTCAAAATACCCGAATGGCTTGCTATCCCAACATCCAATGACTGGAAAGCAATGCTTGCTTCTCATTACCGAGATCAGATATTCTTTTTGAATAGAATGAGGTCCAGAGAGACCCCAGAATGCTGCCACGCGTGGCTCGTTCATCCACTTGTGCAGTAGTTCGATGTCAGAGGAGAGCGCGGAAGCGCTATCCGCCCAATTCACGTCCTCGGTATGTTGGACGGTGGACTCCAGGCGGGGGACAGCGGCGACGTGCAGTGGCAAGGAGACTGTGCGAAAAGACAGAGACTGACCGACGCTTGAAATGAAGCGGGTATAGAAGGTTTCACCTCGTCCGGGTGGTTTCGGCCTGGTTGGATGTCGAACAGAATCCGTGAGAATATACTGAGTAGGGGGTGGTGGGTAGTATGCCACTGAATGGGTATTGCATGGTCGAGTTCCGTCAATAGTCGAATGATCGCAAAGGTAGCATCGAGGATCTAGTTGCCAGAATGCCCGCTGGCTGGTAAAAATCTCTCTCCCATCTTCGTCATCAACCTCTTCGTTAGTAATTGGGGCCATAGTAGAGTCCATGACAGTAATAAGACGCCTTTGCTCGAGTTGAGAGAGAAGTAATTCGTTGGCTAGGTGCCCTTGCCGAGTAATATTAAGCCGCCAGTCCCCCTTCGGCCGACCAGTTTTTGGAATACTTGATTCCGTTGTGAGATGTGGATCTGGCGGTGTCTTGGTCCACAAATCAGCTTGATATACGGGGTAGGCACAAGTCATTGCCTACTTGATGGAAATACCACCACAGTGTAGCCCACAGTATCATTGCGGTTTGTTGAGAAGTAGCAGCAAGCGTTCTCAA
This sequence comes from Cladonia borealis, assembly GCA_018257855.2. NCBI lineage: Eukaryota > Fungi > Ascomycota > Lecanoromycetes > Lecanorales > Cladoniaceae > Cladonia > Cladonia borealis. The sequence goes on from JAFEKC020000014.1 coordinate 1,218,692, forward strand.
GGTTAGATTATCATTCCGTAACGATGGTGTTTTGAAGGACGCATAGGCGTTTCTGGGCCCATTGGAAGGTCCAGGAGGACTATGTTGGTCTCTTACACATAGTACTACGTGCCAAAGAGGGGGGAGTATGGAACAATAGGGGTCGGATTTGTCAACCCTGAACTGGATATCACCAGCTAATGGCAGGACTGTAACGGTCTGGCCGTTGGGCAAGAATATAGAAGTTGACTGCATCCCAAGGTCTTTACTTGCTCAATCTCTAAGAATTTGAGAATATGAAGGTAAGAGATTATTTCCAAGTTCAGCTCACAAGATATTAGTAATGAGTTTTAAGGAGCTATTAAAACATTACGTACCGTAGAGAATAACTTCAAACTTACAGTTTACTAATAAGGTATTGATACATAATTAACTATTATAAATCTAGCTTACACTAATATTATTTAGTAACTAGTTCGCGTATATATCCTTAAATCTATATAATTAATTTAATTTAAATAAGTTTATTCTCTCTTAAGTTTTAGTATAATAATTATTCTTCTATATAAATAATTATTAATTATATTTCTCTTTATTAAAAGTAAATATAAATAGAAAAATATTTAAAGTTTATAATTACTTTATTAAATTACTTAGATTTTTATGAAAAAAAAATATATATATTTTAATTAGAAGTTTAAATATAATAGTTAACTAATATATATAAGATATTATAAAACGTATAGCTTATTTATAGATATATCTTATAATAGATCCTAATAAGTCTAGTATCATTAGCGAACAGGGGACCGTAGGCACTAAACGGGTTGTAAGCCAAGGTTGGTAGACAGTGCTTCAGAGAGTATGAAGTTTCTCCCGTACCCTTTGCCTATCCATTTGACCATTGATGACTCCAGAACCATATCAAATACCTCCTGTGAAGATGAGGTCGTAGCAGTGGTTAAGTCAACTGTGGAGTCCGCTCGCATAGGCTTGTCAGAAGGTTGCTCTTCGGCTCTTATTATCGACCTAACGTGTTCTGAGACCTCGAGATAAGTAAGACGAACTATGCGCTCGAAGACCGCGGCGGCTGGCTGAGATTGGAACACTTCTGGTACAATCCATTGAGGTTTGACCTTCCAATAAGTGCCTCTACACTGGAAGGACCCATGGTGTCGAAGAAAGCTATGGCTAAGGTAGCAACATAGCTTGCTACATCCAATATATGGGTGCACTCGCCACTTCAAAGTTGACTATTTTGATGATTTTCATAATGATCCACAAGCTGTATCTTGGCGTGGACATGGCAAGGCTTTCTACGAAAGTTATGGAAAACCTAGTCGGCGGTTTTGACGTCATCCACCTGACCTGCGTGGCATTACACTAGGTAGTTTCGAGCAGCAGGATCTTAGATGACTTCCTAGAAGCGTGCGGCTATCAGATCTTCATTTGTTGAGACTCCTAGGGATATAAGCGCCTCACTGATAGCCTGATTGCTGGTGCCTTCATCTCTGTTCAATATTGGCTCGAAGCAATGTACGCGTACGAAGGAAATATTGCGGAAGGTGGCGATCCTGCTTGCGGCTTCTGTGAAAGTTGAAACAGCGGAATAAAACCTACAAAGGAATAGTAAGGCACGCTGGGCTCTCTTGGCTGCACCAAAAGCCAACCCAAAATACTGGCAGAAATGCATTCGAAATAATGCTCGGCTCTTCACGTTTATGTGGAGAATATAACAGGATTCTATAGCTCGAAGAGCTCTGGACCGGATTCCAACTTGGATGCAAGGCAAAATTTCAGCACCTGCTAGAACACCCTCGCGGTAATTGTATCAAGCTTTTCACCTGACTCATCAGTTTTCAACTCTGTATTACTAAGCTCATCAGCTTTAGAGACATTCAATCTATTAGGAAATGCGTAGTCTTTCCAGGCAGCGTCGTTCTAGGTCTTCCTGGTCGTGGTTGTTCTAGTTGAGGCGTGATTTTTTGAAAATTCATGAATTTATCCAGTCCATTTACAGATCAACTAGTCCATTTATAAATAGACTAGTTAATACGCAAATATACAGCCCATTTGTAAATAGACGGTCTATTTATGAATGGACTAAAATAGCGACTCGACTACATAAAAATTTCTTGCGGAATAAGGGGGTCACTGATACTGTCGCCTACTGATCCTCACTGTAGGTGACGGTAATAGGCGACAGTGATGGCGATAGTGATGGCGATATTAATAGTGATGGCGATGGCAACAGCGATGGCGATAGTGATGGCGATGACGATGGGCGACAGCAAGCTAGATGACTATTCTGTTGATAACCATCCGCGCATCCGATCCAATCAAATTAGGACTTCATATACAGACCAGTCCATTTATAAATGGACTGGTCCATATATAAAGTCAGTCGATAGAGGATTTCGTCCAGTTGATTTACAAATGGGTTAGGGTTATCTATCGACTAGAACAGTGGTTTCTAGAACGTGACTATTGAAGAGCGAGTGATATCCATTTCCGGCCTCAATCTTAGAAGTAACCAGGCGGCTAAATTCCTTTCGTAGCATGTTCATGTAGTACTTGATTCGAGGAAAGGCGTATTGGACAGTTTCCGAGAATAAGACTTGGCGAGCTTCATCGAACGTTGTTTCTGAAAGAAACCAAGCCAAGTCTATATCTTCGTTGAGAAGCTTCGCAGCCGGGTGGACTCACCACCGCGCGCCCTTTGCAACAGAATCTCGCCTAGTGTATTCAGATATGGCTCGTCCACCGCAGTCAATCCTTCGTTCTTCGCAAGGACTATGTGGACGTGCCCGAGACACTCATAACCCTCTCTTTCACCCAAGTATGCACTTGTAACCTGTTTCGCGGCTTCCGGTGGTAGTTTCACTCGGGCAAGGACTTCTGCCAGGCGGTCGAGAAAGCGATTGCGTAACTGAGCTAGAGCGATGGAAAGGTGTTGCTGGTCGCACTGTTCTGACCTCTCGGGATCCCACAGCTCAGTAAAGTCATGTTGTGCATAGTCGTCCTCCAAGTCTTCATCTCTCTGCTGTGGGCTCAGCATGGATAAGATGCAATTTGCGTCGATGAATTTCTGACGTGATCCGCATATGGAAGGCCATTGCAGTTCAACGTTGCGTTTTGAAGAGAGCGAAGAGGAATCTGCTGGAAGGCGTTCGTGATCGATCGATACATGCTTCTTATTACGCTTTCTCGACCGATTCGGCATTTTGCAATATATAGCAGATGACTTTTTGAGACGTATGGTTAGTGTTTTATGTTGGTAGTACGAATGTCAGATGGCGGGGTAAATGGTAAACCCGATTTTAATTGGCTACCACCGCGGAAGCCTATCAACAAAGTATCTCTTGCAAACTACCCTGTATATCGGCGACGTTGAATCAAAATTGGACTTTATTATTGATCTAGCCTACAAAATCAAAATTTGATCATGGCATGGACATCACGCCTTTTTAGTAAAACTGCAATGTAAGCCCAATCGGCTGCTGTGCCAGGTGAGAGAAAATTACGGTATTGAATTTGCAAGCATCTGTAGTAGCCCACTATGTTTGTATATGGAAGTCTCTCTACCAATTCATGTTAGGAGGATTGCCCGCGCCGAAGTTTCCCACCTCTTTTAGTCAGACAATAGTCCTACCATTTACAAACATTCCACCGCTCGCCACTCTAGCTTTTCTTCCCTCCAGGCTTAAGTTGCTCCCTATCAGACGGCTGCGACTCTTGCACTGGCGCCGAAGTCTTAGTCTCATACTTGTCCTCATCATAATACATCCAAGGTATCCCGACTTACATCGCGTCAGGGCTCACAAATTGATGGCTGAAGCGTCCGTGCTAACTACTGTTGCTAATTCACGCAGTTATATCCACGTTCTCCATCATCGCTCTTCATGGATCCCGAAGGAGACTGGCTCTCCCGGCAAAGTATTGTCTCTATACTTCAACTCTATATTGAGGTATGCAGCCGCACCTATCTCGTAAGGTCCGGAAGTTTGGCGCCGGTGCATTCAACACGGCGAACACCCATAGATTAACAATGGGAAATCTATTCTGGAATCACCAGCTATCTCAAATACTTTGTTCGACTTCGGCAATGATTCCGACCCTCTTAACCCCACTTCCAACGGAAGCTACACAGGATCCAACGAACGTCCACGTTCGGCAACCACCAAGAAACATTGCATTCAAGATATGCCCAATCTTCTAGACCAAGACAAGCCCGAGCTTAGCGCCCCTGGTCAGGGTGGAAAGCGGAAAAAGTGAGGCTAAACAAAATTGTTTATTGGTTGGCCTAATCCTCAGCTCTATGTCTCTACTAGACGCTGCCATCGCCAGCGACAGGGAGCAGAGGCCCATCACCGAGACGCTTTCCGTCTGGGCGACAGGGAAACTGGGAGCTATCTAGATATTGATATCCACAGGCGTAGTGCAGAGCAGAAGGTGCAGAGAAATGGTGGCCAGAGAGGAACGGATGGTCACCCCGAGCAATACCACGGTGTCGATCCTAATTTCCAGCAATGCCGATAGAAGAGCTCACCCACCACCCGTACACACCTACCAACCGTACAGCCCTACAGGGCTGGACCTAAAGCTGCTGAAGCGGGCCCTAAAAGAACCCCCGAAGATTCCATTGGAATCGTCACCGGGGGCCTTAGTTCTAGGGCTTCTCCGGGGGCAGTTTCGCGAACTTTAGGTCCAGCCCTGTAGGGCTGTACGGTTGGTAGGTGTGTACGGTTGATACGTGAACTCTTCTAGAGCTGGTAGTTGCCGCAGGCGACGTTCCATCGAGTACTAACCACCAAAAATTGGTTCTATTTGTCATCGTTTTGGCGCTTGATGCAGACAATGGCATCAACGAGCCCTAATTTGCGCCACCAATTTCAGTTTAAATGCCCGCTTAAGCAGAGAATCTAGGTGCGCGAAGCCGAGGGATAGAAGGGTTAACCTCCCAACCGTACAACTATGCAGCTACCAACCATGTAGCCCAACAGGGCTGATACCTGAAACAAAAGTCCCCTAAAGCTGGCCCCCGAGCCAACAAGATATAGGGTAAAGAAGTCCGCTCCAGGGACTAACGCAAATCGCTTAGGCGGCCAGCTCCAGGGTATCTCTATGGGGGTTTGTGTCAGCCTCATAGGGCTATGGGACTGGCAGATGCATCCGGTTGGGGGGTGACTCGGGCGCTCTTCCTTAGCTTTTGGATGGAGGAATATAACATCATACACCAAGACGGTGAGCACTTCTAAGGGAGAGATAAGCAATACTACCGTTCTGAGGCACACAGGAGAAATGTTGAGGACAGCAGAGAGTGACGGAGGACTTAATGCACGGATCCCGTTCCACTACGTTGCATCTCTTATCGAGGCGTCGCCGGATTCTTTAATGCACGTGGAAGAAGCGGTCAAAGCTGACCAATGCTAGGGAACTTATCTACCAAAGCCCGCCAGCTGAAATGGAAACATAATACGGCGACTTCCAAGCCAATAAAGTTCGGACGCTTCAAAATCATCGCCTTGAATGGCGAGATTCACTGCCTAGTACATCGGCCACATCGTGCCAAACCCCTTACTGTCCATCAGCACATCGCTGATAGACTTTGTATCCTTGGACTGACTGCAAATCTGCATGGGCCCATTGGGCAATGCCCTAAACGTCTTCCTATACATGGCGCCATAATCTTTACCGGATGTTGTAGCCTATTGGCTTTGTCACCTTATACTTCTGTACGGCCAGGTGGACTTGCTGACCCTCAGAAGAACGAGGGTCTTGACTAGTTGTTTGCCATTATGGCTAATCATCATTGCCGGAAATACGTTTCTGTGTAAAAGCCTCTTCTTCACGGGAGTCTCGGCCCGGGGGATTAGGGAACCCTTAGTTGCTCGGCGGTGGTCGAGCTGGGGCCGACCAAGCCGAGGCTACTTAACGCGCCAGAGCATGTCATGTTTGGGTCATTGATCTACTGGTCTGTGTAGCAGGTAGGAGTCGTGAGCCTATACAAAGTTCATCAGTTGGCCTAATCCCCTGCTCTGCGCTCCCACTCCTCGCCAGCACTATCAACGCTATTGACCGTAATAGTGAGGAAAGATTTATTGCCGAGGAACTTTTGGTCTAGGCAATGGATGATCTACGACAGACTGACTGAGTCGATGATCATGTGCTGGCAAGTGGGGGTGGGGTAACCTTGCAGATTGGATAGCGGATGAGGTGTTCAATAGGAGTTGCAGAAGGGTCAGCATGCAAATGTGGAATGACTCTTATACTCGATGTGCAATAGGATGAGAGGCTATTTGTAGATCATTCTTCAAGCTAATGTGGAGATACCTGGGCGGTTATCTTTGGGGTCACGGGCTCCCACAAATCCTTTGAGACGTACCACAGGGCAGAGCTGCATAGTAGCCTCTAATGGCATGATTGCGTCAGTCCTAATGTCCTTGGCATGCCAGCGGTATTGCTTATTGCTAATTGGCGTCGGCGAGCTGCCATTGAGCACTAACCACCGACTAAATGCTGCGGGGTCCATTTAGGTGGCATGTAAGTCCGTACCGTTCGTTGCTTTTTAAGGGCTGAGTCACGCAGGAAGAGATTCTGAGCTCTCTTAGAAACCCGCAACCCTTGACCAGCTCACCGAGTCTGCCCTGGTGGGTTAACACCACAACATGATAACAGGTAATGCTTCATTATAGAAACTCCTTTTCTTAGTATTCAAGTTTCAAGAGTGAGGCTTTGAACTTGGTCCCACCTTTGGGGAGATCATTAATGCAGCCCCTTCTGTACTCAGTTTGACTGAGTACTCCTTTGCGCGACAATTATCATTCCTCATATCAATATTCGCTTTCATGCTTACTATTTGATATCGAGAAGGCATAATGCAGAGCGCTCTACAAGTTAGAGTTACTTCACTGCGAGATGACGACGATGGGAGCCCGCTTTCCAGGGCGTTCAGGCGCTTCTGTCAAGATATTGACCAGAAGGAGAAAACAGCCTTTTCCAATGCCACGATCCTGGATGTGCTGGTCAAAGTTCGGGAATTGGACGCCTCGCATGCCTCGTCAAGCACGTCTCGCTCTATAGCCCGCCGCATCGATCCATTTCTTCGTTTCCTGGATCGCTACGCAAGAGCCCTAGACATGATGGCACAATTCCACCCGAGCCCGTCGGCATTGATATGGGGGATAATGAGGGTTATCTTAGAGGTTTGTGACTCTATTATTTTGTTTCGCGAAGCAAGCAAATTGATCTAACCCTCAAGCGAAGTCTGCTCGGTCCTTTGTGCAGTACTTCGAGAAAGTGGTTTCCATGATTGAGAGACTAAGCGACTCGTTTTCCCGTTATCAGGAATACGAGGTCTTTTTGGGTGGAAACCAACGTTTCCAAGAGGCCCTGGGGGCCGTCTATTATGATATCCTGATCTTCCTCAGAAAAGCGGAAAAGGTTTTCACGGCTCGAGGTTCGTTACAACCATGACCTCTTCGCTTCACTACCTTTAATGAATATAATCTGACCAGGATCCAAGACGCTGTGGATAAATATCTGGAAAAATTTCGAGGTAGACTTTGAAGACGTGCTGGGGGCAGTCGGCCGACACACAGATTCGCTTGAGGCGGAAATCCGATTGGCTCATTATGTTGATGTACGCAACTCGTTCGAAAGGCAATTGGCAGAACAACAAAAGACAGGAGAATGTATTTCCAGCATCGAGGTACGTGAATTTCGGGCACCATCTATGCGTCCTGCTGCTTTTATACAATAACAAAAAGAGGCTTTGGATTGTCGCTGAATTCCTATAGAGTTTATTGCATCTAAGAAGGAGCATAATGGAATGGATCTCTCCAATTGACATGGAAGAATGTCTGTCCCGAGTGTCAAAATGTCGTACCCAATCCAGTGGTGGTTGGCTGTTGCGACATGAGATATTCCGGGCATGGTTGAAAGCTCAGCATCGAGCTATATGGATTTCCGGTCCTCCAGGATCCGGCAAAACCGTTCTTAGCACAGTCGTTGTAGACAACCTGAGGGGTCAAGTTGATAAGAACTTGAAGCAAATTGTCGCATTCTTCTTTTGCGACAAAAGCGACAAAACTAGCCATTCTGCTCTCCAAATTCTGGAGAACATCATTGCTCAAGTTTTGTCTGAATTGGAGGAGATCCCCAGCCATATACGCGCCGCATACTCTACAGCGGTTCGTTACGGACGGCCACGCTTATCGACATCTGATCAACCGATCCGTATTTTGAAAGACTTAGCTTTATCGCTGGAGAATCTTTGTATCGTTGTCGATGGTCTGGATGAATTGAAGGAGGCTGCTACAATTGTGGAAAGCCTCTGCTACCTTGTAGAGAGTACCACAAATGTTCGGATCATGTTGCTGAGTCGCGAAATTCCGGCTCTAAGAGACAGGACGGAAGGTTTTCAGAGAATTGAGCTTACCTCTGATATTCTCAGGGTGGATATTGATGAGTTCGTTTATCAGCAGCTGTCGAACCTGCCCACGGATGATCCAGAATTGCTTAACCAAGTATTCGAAAAGTTGTCTCAGGCCGCGAATGGGTCCTTTCTCTGGAGCAGTCTTATGATAAAGTCGTTGAAGTCGGCAACCTCACCTCAGGAAATATTGCAGATCCTCTCTGATATACCGATTGGGCTTGATGAAACTTATACTGCGATTGTCAATAAACTTGCAAAGGAAGCTCCACGAAGGAGAGCACTGGCAAGGAAGATCGTTCTTGCCATCTGTTGCTCGGCACGGCTATTAAGCTGGGACGAATTGCAGCTAATATTGGCTTTTGAAAAGTATCCTCCGTATTTAACGGAGTCTATGAAGCCCTTCAAACCAGCAGTGCTGGAGCTTGGCGGCCCTCTGTTTGAGTATAATCCCACCATCGACCAATTTCGGCTAAGTCACTTGTCAGTTCGTGAGTTCTTGCTCACTTCACCTAACAACTATAGGCTAGACGAAGCCGCGAAGACCTTCTTCATCCGGGAGGCTGAGGGACATTCTGAGCTTGCAGAAATTTGCATAATGTACCAGAGTCAGTATATCAACAAGGCTTCTTCGAGCATGCAGTTTGTAAAAGATCCACTTCTAGAGTATGCGACCCTCTTCTGGTGTCATCACGTATGTCAGTCTAAGTACTGTTCGAACTTGAACGAGAGAATCGTGGAGATGCTTGCTTCCACGCTTAGACGCCAAGCGTGGATTCTAAGATTCCTCCACTGGCAGTCACCCGCATTTCCTCTACAACATCTTATGAAACTTTAAAAAGAGCTTTCTGGATGGTTTGCTCAAAGCCAGACTCAGAGCCAAAGGATGCCCTTAACCGAAGACTTACTTGATTGGATTCAAGACATACCGGAAACCCTTCTTTGCGACGCAACACCCGCCCCCGTAAACCAAGGCTCAAATGACTACAAGGGCCTAGATCTCCTCAAAAGCGTGCAACCCTCGATCTCTCACTTTGAGAAATTGATGGTGATACGAGACCTTTCCCGCGAATACACGATGCGTGGTACCTTAGCGAATGGTGAACGTTGGCTTACAAATGCTCTCGAAACACAACGCCGCCGACGCGGACACTCAGACATCTCAACAGCTTGGCTACTGAACAGCTTAGGTATCATCTACGACCAACAACAGCGAATCTCATTATCATCTCAAACCCAAGAATCTGCGCTCGCTATTCAGACGTCGGTGCTTGGTCCGAACCACCTCGAGACAATCTGGACAGTGAATGAGCTTGGCCGAGTATATAGACATCTGAGTGACCTCAAAAAAGCGGAGATGATGCATCAGCGAGCCTTGAAAGTTCTTCGCAGTGTGCTGGATCCGCAAGATTTGCAAATTGCATGGACCCTAAACACTCTGGCTCGTACCTATCGCAGGCAATGCCGCTTTGATGAGGCAATTGCTCTGCATGACCAAGCTCTTGGTATTCGGCGCACCGCACTTGGTAAGACGCACCCCCATACGCTCTGGGCAACCATGGATAAAGCGGCTTGCTATCTAGGACAGAGACGCTTTCAGGAGTCGGCCGATCTGTATAGGGAAGCTTTGGAGGGTCGGGAAAGGGTTTTGGGATGGAAACATCCTGACACTCTATGGGCCGTCAATAATCTAGGTAGGGTTCTCGAGGAATTGGGCCAGATTGAAGAGGCAAAAGGTTTACAGGAGCGAGCATTACAGGGTCAAATTGAGGTCCTGGGTCGTGGTCATCCTCACACCGTCTGGAGCAGGGATAGCCTTGAAAAGCTCAATACTAGAAGCGGCGTAGATAACAGACAGATGTAGCTGTAGACTGACCCTTCTCTCTAAAAGACACTTTTCGGTAGCAGTCGTGTCATAGATCTTTTGCCGTGTGCGCTAACCACAGCCAGCCAGTCAGCCTTTCTATTCCGCGCCATGACATGCTTGTAAGCCAATGGTATACCGTCGCATACACCACGAGCTTTGCTGGGTGGATCGCCGATCCAGATGATGATTACTGGACGGCGCCGTCGAAATCTTTAGTGTACCAAGCCCCGCCCTAAACCCAAGCCGTCCTAATGGGGGTCTAAAGTGTCCATAGATAATGCCTCACCGACATTCCGCTCCTCAGCTGCGACAATTTTACAGAGACAAACCTTTGAGAGAACAAGAGACTGAGCGAAATAGAGAATAAAAGGAAAGGCAATGTCAGGATCAGCGCCGGTGCTCCTGCGTCGAAGACTGGACCTGCCTGGCGATGACGTGGATGCCAATGATGATACCGCTCTAAACTTTCAAAGCAAATGCGAAGTAGATGGCATATCCTCACTCGTCGCGCTGACACTTGAGCATCATATCCCTTTACTTGCAGATGGATTTACCGCTAATCCCTCTGCCATCACTGTAAGAGCTGGAAGCGGTGGCTTCGCCACGGTCAATGTCTCCCGTCTATCAAAAGATCTCTCCGGGCGCCAATACTCCTGGTTTGGAGAACTCAATAGGTTTTTTCGCTCCGACCGGCCTGCTGGGCGGAAGCTCGCTGTCAAATTAACAGCGAACTCCGAGAAAGAGCGGTCGACAATGACGTGGCCTTCCCTCGCCAGAGAAATCCGCATCCTGGGCCACGAAAGTCTGCGAAAACATCCGAATATAGTTGATATCATCGCTCTTGGTTGGACCGGGACCATATATGACGACCTAGCAACCAATTTTCGGTGGCCTACTCTTTTAATGGAGTATGCAGACTGAGGCACTCTTGAAGACTTTTTCACGCTCGAGGGCATAGATTTTTCATGGCACCTGAAAATTGGGGTTTCATATGATATTATACAAGGTTTAGAAGCTCTTGACGATTCAGGCGTCGTTCATGGAGATCTCAAGCTCGCGATATTCTAGTATTTCGGACCGGGGTGGATTCTTTCACGGCCAAAATGTGCGATTTCGGTTCTGCTATGATTCCTATAGACCTAGCAGAAGACGAGCCTATTCGGCAGACAACATTTACCCCACCATGGAATGCTCCGGAGTCCTCGCAAGACATCGAACTGGACCATCTTTATAAGATTGACATCTATGGCTATGGACTGCTCTTATGCGGCATATTTCTTGAAGGAGGGAACCTATTTCAGATAGGACTTCAATCAATGCAAATTACATCGCAAGTCGCCATAGAATCCATTATCAGGAAATGGAAAGAAGATGACAACGTGTCCGATGTTTGCAAAGAAACACTCCGGCAATTCAGTCGTGAACGCTACACACCTGAACAACTTCGAATGCTTGACAATATCCTTGACATCACGGTAAGGACCAATATAGAGTCCCGCGCAGACGAGCACTTCCAAATCAAAAGCATTCTTCGACCAGATCTGGCGTCAGAAGAGTCGCAAAACCGGTAGCTTTAAGTTTGTTCATCAATGACCATGCGAAGACTAATGCTTAAAAGGCTTAATCTCACCTGGGAAACGATCGAGAGCGAAACTCTACCCCCGTTGTTTTTTGGTGATATCACCCAAAGCGTCCCAAATGTGAGTCTGTCCCACTGATAGGCCTGTTTCCGTTTCGTCAAGGCTAATACTGAACCAAAGACTGAACATTGCTGGGAGTCTCTGCTGCCCCCAAACATTGCAGCCGAAATCACTGAAGATCTACAAAGGGTGGCATCCATCAAGGTCACTAAATTGGGTTCGTCAGATGCTCATGACCGGGTAGCTGCCGCTGCTTATCAACTCTCGCAATGTCGCATTCAAGGATTCGGCTGCGATGTGTCCTACGACCGAGCGGGTCAGCTACTTATACAAAGCGCTGAGCTGGGAAATCGGCTCGCTCATAATGACCTCTTTAGAATTTTCGGAGCTCTAGAAATGCCCATCCCCACTTCGATTGAACATCGCTTGTGCGAATGGACGGTTGCGAATGCAATATCAGGAAGCGCATTAGCAATTGAGGATCTACATAATATAGATCCCTCTCTGGTCGCCCCTACCAAACATAGACTCCGGACGACGTATAGCCCTTTGGGAAAAGACATTTTCGGAGATAGTATCCGCAATTTTTACGATCTACACAATCCTTCAGATTTTGTGAATCAAATTACTCATCTTAACGATGAGATTCCCTTCGAGGATGAAGATGGAGGCGGACTGACTTGGCTTCATTATGCAGCATCGAACGGGTCGATCATGGCAGTGCAGTTGCTGATTCAGCAACCAAACTGTGACATAGACTGTTGCACCGCTACCAATTGGACGCCCCTCTGGATAGCTTGTGCTGCCGGTCATTCCGACGTTGTCAAAGTCCTTCTTGAAAAGGGTGCAGACGTAAGGATAAAATCGGATGTTGGGAGAACCTGCCTTCATTATCTTCAAGCCTTTGAACCTGATGTCGTGGAAGAGATAGCCTGCCGCTTGGTCGGATCCGGTGCCGATATAGAAGCGACAGATATCAACATGGAAACGCCGCTCTGTAGTGCCTGCCTGATGAAAATGGGTAAAGAAGCAATCCCTGCTGTTCAGGCTCTGATCCAACTGGGGGCCAACCCCACGACTGTATCCAGCAAAGGTTACACATGCATTGACCTCGCAGCCATGAATCTAGACCCGAACCTGCTCCGCGCTTTGTTGAAATCATGTTTGTTCAATGGCGAGAGAGGCACGACGGCTTCAGTTGCCGTGCGAGCAAAGGCTCTCAATAAGCTCTGTAAGATACCAAAATACCATCGCTTCCGACACGGAGGTGCTTTGCGTCAATCGAAAACCGAAGAGGTGCTACAACTGTTGCTTTCGGATGATGTGCTGGCCGCTTACATCGACGATTTGCCAAATTCATATGCTCCGTTGCACGACGCATGTATTTGGGGTTGCTCAGACCTGATCGAACCACTTCTCTCGTTTGCCTCCATCGACATCAACCGGTTCACCGAACTCAGAGGCAAAGAAGCAGAAACTGTCCTACCACTATTTGAGGCCCTGAAACTGAACCACGTCGAGATTGTTAAGACGTTGATCAGGCATGGCGCTAATATGACCCTAAGTGACTCTGCTGATAGGAATGTTCTCCACTTCGCAGTCGAATTCGCTCCAGAACTTTTGGAATTCTTCTTGGAATGCCTAAGAAAGCTCGACTGCGACATTCAGACCTTCATCAACGCAGGAACAAAACAGCAAGGATTTACCCCCTTCGACATGGCCGTCAGATGCGAGCGTTTCAACCTCGCGGATACCTTACTTAAAGCTGGGGCCCAATATAATGAGCTTACTAGGCTTGGTGAAGCCGGAGAGCGCTACAATAGCCTGGGCTCGACGGGCGGCTCAAGGCGGCAGATGAGCTATTTCCTCGATATGCCGAAAGATCTTCGCCCAGACCTAATCGTGTGCAGCAATGGATTCACTCTCTTCCACATCACGGCAGCTAGTTTCGACAATGGTAAGACCTGCCAAAAGAAAATGTGCCTCATGAAACTTTATGGGCTGATAATATTACCTGCCAGCGCTTCTAGAAGCAGACCCGTCGCCCGCTGACAATATAATCTTCCTACTCGAGCATTACTCTAATGAAAGCGATGCGAACCAGGGCGATAATGAGGCTAGCACCCCACTCCACGTCGCGGCACTCTTCGGTAACACGAGTGTGGCGCAGACGCTGCTTGATACCGCGGGTGCGGAGGTGAATGCGAGGAACAAATTCGGCAGGACACCGCTGGACCTTTTGGAAAAGCGAAAGGTCAATATGATGTCAAAAATGAAGGAGACCCACTTAGTGGATGATCTGGAGCGACGAAATTGGCATCATAGGAACGAGCGGATGGAGAAGCTGCTCAAACGTTACGGAGCCATTGCAGGCGCCCAGTTGGGTTAGCCGCGAACGGGATAAATTACTCGTTGGCGTTGCCGCTGAGCGAACCATTACTACCGCTTTCGGCGACCTTAAGTGCGAGTTTAGAGACGGCTCCTAGGCCAACTCCGAGGACTTTCCGTACGGTGTACTTTGTCTGTAGGAAGCTGGCGTACGTTGCTGATGAATCGGGCATCCTGGATCTACCTAAGGTGGCTTGGCTTAAATTGCTAAAGTCTGTCTAGCTTTCAAGGTCTACTGCTATGATAGAGGGAGAATCTCGATAGTCAATTCAAAGTAGATTGTTCATCAAGTTTGGATGAATTAGAAACAAAGCTTTCTTAAAGCTGAAAAGGCATATGCTGTGCAAATCATTCGTGCATCCTGCGTAGAAGCTGGGACTCGGAGATCTAACCTAGTCAATGCCAGGGGAATTACGATAGAAAAGTGCACTGCAGCAAAACATAAAAAACTGTTGGAGGATCAGCATGGCCCTGCCCCACCATTAGCTCGCCACCATCAGGTGTTATCGTGTGTCGTGTTAGTCTATCATGTATATTAGGAGCTCCTCCCATAGATCTTAGCACCTCGGGCGAGGCATCATCCATCCTGCAGGTCCAACACCTGCGACAAAAACGAAGGCCCAATTCGATTTCTCTGTGTACATATTCACACTGATTCCCTGATGATACTGAGTTCCAATCGGCGGATGACGTTCTGAATAAAAAGCTCTGAGGACAAGCCTCCCCTTTGTGCGCTCGAAGGAGATCTCGGGCTTTGAATCAAGCTTTGGCGTTTAGTGTCGAGACATTCTAACACCGCATCGCAGTAATCTGTTCCCATGTGATGAGGCAGATACCCGTGTGCAAATTCCAAGAACCTCTTCGCGTTTTCAGCGGGACTCTTCCGTTCTTGCTGGAGACTGTCGAGGCGGCTCCAGATACCAATTTCCAGCAATATCAAGCCCAGACTATAGATGTCGTATTTCCGATCGGATGGGGGCCGCCCCTGTAGTTCGTTGGAGGGATCGCGCAGTTCAGGGTGCCGATAAAGGTCAAAACGGCCCCCAGCGATGTCGAGAGACAATTGGCCTTTTTGGTCCCGCCGGCTGACTTCAAAACCGCCAATGAAGGGGCTGGATATGGAGGTGACCTTTGTGAAACGCGCAGGGAAAAATAAAATATTTCCACTGTGTAGGCTCTTGTGCAGAATATTGGCCCCGTGGAGCTCCGCTACCGAGTACGCTAAATCCCGAGCCAGGAAGAACCGCTCGCGAAGGGTGGGAAGGGGGATTGACTTAGAAGCAATAGTTGCCTCTGCTAAATATGAATGGAGAGTTCGTGGCTCGCTAGCAACATCTACCCAATCCGGAAGATCGAAGAGGAAGCCGAAACGTTTCTCGTTGGTATCTTGCACTAACCCAGCGCAATGGAGTGTCTTCAATAAAGGTGGCTTGTTATTAATGCTGAGGTCACGAGCCAGCTGAAGTGCTTGCTCTTTTGCCTCGCGCTGTGACTCGAGGTCTTTTGCCATTTCGTACGACCTCCATTCCACAAGAACCCATTTAAGGGGTCTGTTCTGCACTTAAATAGAAATAGTTCTCAGTGGATAATCTCATTCAATTTGTTCAGCGACGTCTCACCTGCTGATATAGCCGTGGATCTATCATCGAGCGAAGTCACAATACGATAGTTCGAAGAGCCGGTCCCAGCTTTCTTCTCGATCCAGCTGATGGGATACATCAAGGGAACATTTTCTTCTAGCTGATGTTCTTGAAATTTCTTCTTCAATGAGGCTCGCTTCAAGAGGGACGTATGTATATGCTCGGCCTGTGAGATGCGTTCAATATGCTCTAGATCATTGGAGTTGTGAGCAGATTGATTCAGCACCCTAGATGATGCAAGGAGTTCGAATGAGGTAGCGTGGCCGCTGAGCTGCGATAATCGATCGTTCTCGCAGCGGAATTTAGACAGCAGATAGCTGAGTTGCTCTCGATCTGTATCACTCCAGTTCTCGGCGTCTAACAAATAGTCATCATGTTCACCTTCCACATCCCCGTAGCCACGATCATGCTTTGGAGGGAAGGAAAATTGGATTGAATTGATGGAAAGTTGAGCGTCCGGAGAAGCAGCAGCCTTACTAAAGCCTGACGGTTGAATGCGCATCGAGGCATCTTCTAAGATGGGCCGTAGGTGATACTTTCTCAACAAGGTGCTCAGATTATCCATGACCATGTCAATACTGCTTACAATGGGATAAGCCGGATGTCCGTAGGGCAGCCTAGAAAGACCTAGCAAGTCGATTCCATAACCAAGAATCATGGGCGAGGATTCGCGGGGTGGAGGGGCCCCAGCTCTATGGCTGGACCACGCCATAAACCAATAGTATTCGTACTGTAGCATGAGTAGTAAACCCATTAATTGTTGTGGAGCAAGATCAATCTCTCTACGCCTCTTCATAAGTTGCGGAGCGGCACCGAGTAAATGTTCGATCTCATCTTCGATTTGGTAATACGCGCTCCCGATGTTATCATTGAGCTTGGCCATGTCAGAGTGGTCTGCGTGTATAGCGATCTTGGCTTCCTTCGCCTTCGGCCAGTCCAGGCATGCAGAACTCGGAGGTACCATGAACCTGGGAGGACCGGTCTTCTCCCATCGGCTATGTGGGTCGGTCGGGTCTTTAAGTTGATATGTGCGAGTATGTTGCGTTTCATAACAGCTAATGATTTTAAAATCTTTGCAAGCCTCAGGAAAAGACTGATTGAGCGTAGAAAGAAGAGATGAATTGGGTCGTAGATCTCTCAATAGATCATCAGGCGGGGTTCCCTGCACGGCTTCCTCCAACTCGGGGTTGTTGAGTCCACGATGCGGTGCTCCAAAGAAAATAATGCCACAAACAGACTGATACAATCTAGGAGTGGGGGCAGATAGAGATGTAGATTTGACAATTGCCTTGCATCGTAAGACAAAGTCGCAGTAACGTTCGGGAGCTAATCACCTCTTTAATTATGATGCAGCCGAGACTATGGCCGATGAGTATCAGAGGGATCCGAGATTCCTGCTTGTGTTCCTGAGAATTTAGTGACCGACTTTAAATGCGTACAGTGAATTACCTCTCCTTTTGATCTGATAGATGCAATCTCTCTCATGAAATTTTCTCTAAAACTTGCGATACTAGCCTGTGATAGGCTCTGGCGCGCCTTGGAAGGGTACTCGTATGCGTAGAAGCGACAATCAAAGAACTTTGAAGGAAGAAAGTCCCGCAGCCACATTTTGCCGCTCTGGTTTTGCCAGGATGCAAAAGCCCGGCCAGCCAGACCGGTGATGGCAATAAAGCTGGACGTTATTAGTGAAAGGTTCGCACATGATACGACTAAAACCTAAAGGAATAGGCCTCCCACTCAGCCTTGGGGTTTTCAGGAACCGTATTCAAAGGAGTGAGACCGTGAAAGTCGTCGTCCACCCGTATACCTGAAACTTCAAGCTCAGCACAGCTTACTAGGTTTTTAACACTTCTTTCTCCGTTGAATGTTACAGTTGCGACGTTAAAAGTTGCTGGGCGGTACGGACAAGGGCCGATGGAGGTCGTGGTGATTGCTTTGCTATCATCCTGATGGAATAGTCGAGAGATATGCTCCTGCCTAAAGGTGTTGGGTAGATTCGTTAAGCGATACGTGAAATATCCAGTAGATTCAGTCATCTTGGGCTGTGCTCGCTCATTCGATTCCATTTCGGCTGCGTGCCGTTGAGTACAATACCCCGAGGAGGGGATGTTATGCCTAAAGAGTGGCGCTTTATAATATCAATTTTGTTGGCGCTTAGTGCTAAATAGCATTGCCGCCAGCGGCAACTAGTAACTTAGCTAGCGTGGATCAACCTGTTAGAACCCTAACAGTGTGATAAGCGTTATAGCGAAGGGGCGTACCTTAAGGAATGAACTTAGTAAATAAATTACGTAATAATTTAAATAGTTCATTAATTAAAATATATAAACTAGAAGATTAAATAATTTATAGTATAATTTATTTAAATTATAAGAAGTTAAATAATTTATTAATTAATTTTATTAAATTATATAATCTTAATAAACTTCCCTATATCTATATAATTAGGGCTCTTACCTATCTTAAATAGATTTCCTAGTATTTAACTTTATTAGTAAACTAAATAACTATTATAATATAAAGATCTTTATATTTATTTATATAAGTAATTAATAATATTAATATATCTAGCTTATTTACTTCTATACTCTTTAGTATTAATTACTTATTATTAAAAGATCTATATAATATTAATTTATAATACTTTAAATATCTTTAAGTATAAATTTATTAAATAAAAGAAGTATAAGTTAATTAACTCTAAGTAAAGTTATTTAAACTAGATATTATAGTATTAATAATAGATCTAAAGATAGTATTAAAATTATAAAATTAAATCTCTATTATAGAGAAAAAAAGAAATTTAAGAAATAAATAATATAAGTCTAATTATATCTCTAATTTTATAAGAGAATAATATAGATTAAAACTATATAATAATTACTATTATCTTTATATATAGAGATATATAGAAATAAGTATAATTATATTTATAAAAGTACTTAAATAATCTAAGTAATATACTAGATATAGTATAATAGATAAAAAGTTTTATATAATTTAAGATAGAACTAAGAAAAATATTTATATTATTTAATAAAGTTAATTAAATAATATAAGTTATTTAATATATTAAATAAAAATAATCTATAGTAAAGTTTATAAATTAATTTTAATAGTATATAATTAAAATTAAATAGAATAATAATATATTTATAATAATATATAGAAGAAAGTTAAAGGAATAAGTTAAAAATAAGCTTATAAAGTTAAGAGTAATATTAGAGACTCTTAATAAATATAATATAAATCTATTACGTACTATTAATATTATATAATAGAATTACTAAGAATTACTTAAAGATATAAAGTAGTAGTAGTAAGTATTAAATTATATTAAAGAACTAATTACTAAAGATTCTATTATTATAAAGTATATACCCTTTAAGCTTATTAGAATAAGGTAAGGTAATATAATATATTCTACTTATTTATATTAGCGTAGTATTAATATAATATCTATATTAGCTTACTACTAATACTAAGTTACTTTATTAACTACTAGTTATTATAATTATTCTCCCTTCTAAATATTAATTTACTAGTATAAAGCTTTTATTATATATAGTTATATTACTAATATAATTTTAGAAGAAAGTATTTCTATTAATATAGAGTTTATTAAAAAATTTTAAAATTTAATAGAAAAAAAAGAAAAAAAGTCTTCTATCTAAAAATCTATCTTAGTATTATCTACTATATAATTCTATTATATAACGCGCTTATAGATTATAGATTATTTATTATTATAATAATAACTATATTAAAGATAAATTATTATATAGTAATTATATAATATATTTATAATAAATATATTATTAATATTAATTCTATTTTATTTTTCTTTTTAATAATAAATATATTTTATAAATACTCTTTATATTAAAGTATTATATTATTTTAAGTTAATATTAATAATTCTAAAGTTTTTTATTAGTAATAAGTACTTTATTATTCTATATACTACTTATTATTAATATATAATAGTAGATAATTTATTATATATAAACTATTTTTAAGCTTATAAATTATATATTTATAATATTATATCGCCTTACTAATAATATAAAAAGATATATTATAGACTTTAAAGATATTAAAAGATAAGTTATTACTATAATCTATAATTATAATTTATTAATATTTTTAGATTCTTCTACTTTTTATTAAGAAGATAATAGTATTAATTATTAAATTAGTTAATCCCTTTATATTATCTAAAGTAGTTTTATATATTAAGAGTCTTTATAAGAAGATTATTTAATAATATAAAAATAAGTTTCTAACTTTAGGAATATTAGATAGATAGCTAGCTTAATAACTAGTATTATTATTAGAAAAAGTAAAAATATTAATAAGTAATATTTCTATTTTATATTATTATATTAACTTATTATAGAAAATAAGCTAAATTATTTTTATATCTTTATTCTTAAATTTATTTTTACTCGTTTTATCTTATTTATATATTTATATTATATTTACTACTAACTTTTTATAAAGAAAAATAAAGAAGAGAAAAGAAAAGAAAAAGAAAAAAAAAGAGAAAAAAAGTAAGAAGAAAAAAAAGAAAAGAGAGAAAAAAAAGAATAAATAAAGGCGCCTCTATATATATTATTATATTATATATATACTACTTATAGTCTAATATTAATATAATTAGATTTATAAGGATTAAGCCTTAGAAAGGGTAAAGAAGGTAAAGAGGAAGAGAGAGAAGAAAGAGAAGAAAAAGAAGAAGAAAAAAAAAGAGGTAAAGAAAAAAGAAAATAAAAAAGAGAAAAAGAGATACTAATCTAATAGTAAGTTATTCCTATATAGTTACTATATATACTAACTACTTATATATAGATCTAATTATATTTTATTTTTTTTAATATTTAGTATTTTAATATTTAAAGTTTAGTATTAATAATATTTATATTTTAAAGCTATTTTCTTAATAATAAAAGTCTTCTATTTATAATATTAAATACTTTTATAACTATAACTTATTAATTACTTATTATATATATAATATTAATATATTAGTTATAATATTATAAATTCTCTATATACTTCTTTATTAGTATTAATATTCTATAATAAGTATATAATACTTATATTTTAGTAAGTATATAGTATTTATATTTTAATATATCTATACTATTCTTCTATTTTTATAATATTATTATATTTATAACTACTTATTACTTTAAATCTTTATAATTATCTTTTTATCTTAATTAAATATAATAGTAATATAGTTTTATTATATTAAATAACTTATAAAATAACTTAATATATTATATAATTTAAGTTAACTTTTTTTTAATTTCTATTATTATTATATTTACTTATTATAAATATACTTTAATATTAATATAATATAAGTTTTATTTCTAATACTTATTAGTTATAAATATTATTCTATTTAATCTACTTAATCTTATATTAAATATCTTTCTTATTTTATATTTTATTAATAATTTCTTTTATCTTCTATTATTTCTTATTATTAATAAGTTTAAGAAGTTATATAAATTCTATTAACTCTATACTTTTATATAATTAATAGAGCTTAAGTAATAATATATAAAAGATATTATAGATTTAATAATTTATAGATAATATTAAGTAGTATATTTATATTTTATTTTTATTTTCTATTCTAAATAAACTAATAAATTAATAAGATAACTTTTTACTAGATTATCTTTATTTAAGAGTTCTAGTTAATAATATTATTAATTTATCTACTTTATATTCTTTTAGTAAATAGTTTTTATTATAATATTTTATTTATATTTTAATAATATATTATTAATATACTTCTATTTTATTCTAGTAACTTTATAATTACTTTATATATTTTTTTATTATAAATACCTCTCTCTTTAAAAAGCTATTCTTAGCTTCTTAATAAATTTTAGAATTATAATTATATATTATAAAGAATAATAAATAATTAATACTATTATAATAATTATTACTATATATAAATTTAATAATTAGTAATAATTTAATTTAATTAATCTACTTTAAATTTATAAATATTTATAAGAAGTATTTTAATATTTAATTTTATTTTTTTATTTAACTATTTATCTATAAATAAAAGATAATATTTATATAATATTTAATCTTAATATAATAATAAATACTTAACTAGAAAGTACTAATAAATATAGTACTCTAATTATTTATTACTTCTACTAGTATATTAAACTTATAGAATATTTTAAAGAAAAAGAATTTTACTAGTTTTTTAATTATTATTATTTTTTTAATAATAAAATAATAAGCTATCTTTATAAATCTATTAATTATTATTAAAATAAAATTATAGATAATATTAAATATCTTATTAAGAGATTATTATAGTATTTATTAATTAACTTTTATTATAAAGTATTATCTTTTAATATATATAGTTATTCTTTATATTTAAGAAGGTTTTCTTTATTAAAAGACTAATCTATATAAATTATATAATATTATATTATAATAGTTTCTTTATTTTTTTAAAAACTTTATAGTTTATTTATTAAGATCTTATAATTTATAAATAATTTATTTTAATAATCTTTAAGACTTCTTATAGAGATTTTTAGAAAGCTTTTTTATAATTTTTCTTAGTATTATTATTTAAATATCTATAATTATAAAAGCTATCTATAATATATTATTATTAGCGTGTATATATAGCTTAGACTTCTTCTTTAATTATAGTAATAACTTAGTTTATAAGGTTAATAGAAGAGTTATATTATAGAGAGAAGTATTTTTATAATTAGATTACTTTAATAAAGAATTAATAGAGTTAATTTTCTCTATATAATATATTATCTTAAAGTTATATATTATAAGCTTAAGTACTTAATATACTTATTATAATATTAGCTCTTTTAACTTTATAAATCTTTATAAATTATTATAATCTATTAGTATCTTAATTAGATATAAGCTTTTTTCTATATAATAATATTATTACTTAAAAATATCTATTATTATTAATAGTTCTTAGTTATATACTTTATAATTTTACTCTATTAATATTATTTTATATAATTAAAAGACTATAAGTTATTAATAATCTATATTATTAGATTAAGATAGAATATTTATAATTATAAAGATTAATATATTAATTTTAACTTTAATTTTCTATATTAAGTTAAAATATTATAGTAATAATATTTTAAAAAATCTTTAATATAACTATTAAAATACTTACTTTATATTATTTTACTATTTAAAGAATTTTATTTTTTTATTTTTTTTATTATCTTTTAAAAAATTAATAAAAAATATAATAATAATAAAGTACTAGTAAATAAAATAATAATAGAAGTTTATAAACTTTAGAAAGACTTAAATCTCTTAATAAGTTTTTAATCTTAGCTATTTCTTAATAATAATAACTTTATATAGATCTATTTTTATATTTATAGTTAATATAATAAATTCTAAGAATTTAACTTTAATAGTATTAAATATATACTTTTTTAAGTTTATATATAATTAATAGTATTACTAGAGTTATTATAGTATTTATTTAATATATTATTAATAGTTTATTAGCTCTTCTAAAAAAACTAATATATTATCTAAATATATTATATATATTATATCTACTAACTTAGTTAAAACTTAATTAATATATACTTAAAAAGTAATAGAGATATTTATAAGTTTAAATAATATAATAAGATATTTAAAGTAACTATAGTATATATAGAATACTATTTTCTATTTATTATTACGCTTAATATAAATATAATAATATATTTTCTTTAGGTTTAATTTTAAGAATCTCTTAATATTATATAAATAATTTAATATCTTAATAATAAGGGGTAATAAGTACTTATTTTTTATAGTTACTATATTTAATCTCTAATAATCTATATAAAGATATAGCTCTCTATTCTTTTTTAGTATAAAGAGAATAAGTACTTTTATAAGTAAAATAGAATATTCTATCTATTTCTTTATAAGAGTATTATTAAGATAATAATATAACTTTATTAACTCTATCTTTAATAAGTTATAAAGAGAATTATATAATAACTCCTTATTATTTAACTTAATAATATAATCTTTTTATTTTTATTTAGATAAGATTCTTATTTTCTTATTTAAAAAAATATTTTTAAACTCTTTTAATTAATAAGAAATACTTATTATATTAAATTTATTAATTTAAGATTACTTTATTATTATAATATAAATATAAATTATAGTAAATATCTCTTATTTCTATTATAGAATTTATATAAACTTAATTAACTTATTAATCTATAATTATTTAGTATTAACTTAATATTATTATTAATATATTAATATATTAATTATAATACTTAATTTATAGAGTATAGATATTTTAATAATTAAATTAGAACTCTTTTAATCTATAATATAAAATAAGAAGCTATATTTTTTTTCTTAGTTTTAATTATTAATAATTTTATAGCTTAACTAATATACTTTATAATAATAAGTATTTTACTTACTTAACTATATTAATATTAATAAGATTATATATTTTAATTATAAATTATATTATACTATAAATTACTAAGTAACTAAGTTAATCTTAGCTTTAGAATTAATTAGCCTTTTAAAGGGATAAGATATATTCTAAGTTATTATTTAACCCTTTAAATATAGAGAATTAAGAGTTTCTATTAATTTTTTTTTCTTATTCTATTATTATTTTAATAATAGAGTATTTATATTTTTTAATTATATTAAATTAACTAGAATAAAGTTTAAATTATTTTTTTATAGATAATTCTTTTTTTAATATCTCTTTTCTCTATATATAAAATAGATATTAGCTTTATTTTCTAACTTATTTAAGAAATTTATAATAAATTTAAATTTTTAGTAATTCTTATTTTTATCTTTATTTTTATTCTTCTTAAAATATTTTAATAATAACTCTCTATTATTATTATTAAAGTATTTTAAGATATATTTCTTTAAAAATTTATTTTTATAATTAAACTTAGTAAATCCCTATTAAAATTATTTAAGAGTTCTCTCTTATATAATTATAAGAGCTAAGATATTTTCTTATATAAATAGTATATTATTAATATTTAGAATCTTTTTTTTATATCTAGATATAATTTATTAAGAAATATATTTATTTTAAAATTTTTTAATAAAGACTTTAAATAAATTTCTAACTTTTTTAAATAAGTTTTAAAGATAGAAATCTTTTATTTTTTATTTTATTTTTTATTATTTTAATACTTATATATAAGAAACTTATAATTTATTAAATTTATTATTAAGTCTAATAAAAAATTATAAAAATATTTAAAGATATATTTATTAATATTCTTTAACTTAAATTAATTTTATTATTATAATAATATATTATCTTTAAGTAATTATATATAATAAAGAATTTTATTTTATTAGTAATAAAATATTTATAAAAAAAAAAAACTTAATCTTAATATTAATAAACTAATAAATATATTTCTCTTCTAATACTTTATAATATAAATATATTTTTTTAGGGTAAATTATTTTTAATATTAATATAAATATATTATCTAAGTTATTAAATAAAGTTTTTTTCCTTAAAAATCTACTTAGCTTATTTATATAATCTTTACTTAGTTTACTATTAGAATCTCTTAATATTTTTTTAATAATTTACTTAGTTATAATAACTTAAAGCTCTTTTACTTATAATTTTAGCTACTAAATTTATTATTATTATATATTTATATTAATAGTTAATTTTAATAAGTCTATTTATAATCTATTTATAAACTTTTATATATCTCTATAAATAAAATTTTATATAGATATTATCTTACTCTACTCTAGGTTTTTAATCTTAAAGATTAGAATAATTAGAACTATAATATAGATTTATTATATATTATTAGTATTATATAATAGAATTACTAAGAATTACTTAAAGATATAAAGTAATAATAATAGATATTAAATTATATTAAAGAATTAATTACTAAAGATTCTACTACTATAAAGTATATACTCTTTAAGTTTATTAGAATAAGATAGAGTAATATAATATATTCTATTTATTTATATTAGTATAGTATTAATATAATATCTATATTAGCTTATTATTAATACTAAGTTACTTTATTAACTACTAATTATTATAATAAACTTTAAAAAAAAGCTATTTAAATTAATAATAATCTCTTTAAAAGAATTATAAAGAAAAGATATAATAAAGGAGTTATTTAATTAAGTACTTCTAAGTATTAATTTAAAAAAAACTTTAACTTAAACTATAAAAAAAAGATATTTAATCTATATAGATTAATATTAATAAAGATTAATATAATAAAAAAGAAAATTATATATAAAAAACTAAAAAAAGAGTAAAATAAAAAAGTATTAAAGTATTATAATTATAATAAACTAAGTTACTTTACTAAAAATTATAGATTTAAGAATATAATATTAAGACTATAATTTAATATAATAAGAAGAATATTTATTAAAAAGAAAAAGACTTAAGAAAATAGAATTAACTCTAAGTATTACTAGTATAAAATAATCTAGAACTAAATATAATACTAGAAATAATAAATATAATAGGAAGAATAATAGAATAATTATAAGAAGATATTAATAGATTATTATAAGAACTAGATAATAATAAAGAAACTATAAATAATTTATTAATAATATCTAATTAATAGAAATATTATCTCTAAGGATTTTTTTATAAGATATAGAATAATATACTTCTATTAATTTTAATAAAATTAAAAGATTAGAAATAATATAATAAATATTATAATAAGTTCTAAGAACTAAGAAATAAATAAGTTAAATTAAATTAAAATAAGAAAGTTTAATATAAATAAGATTAAAAAAATAACTTTAAATAAAAATAAATAAATTATAAAGAGAAATAAGAATTTAAATTAACTTATAAGAATTAAAAAAAAGTTAATAATAGAAAACTCTTAATTATTAATCTAATAATTATTACTTATAATATAGAGAAATATACTAGAGTAAATATATAGATATATTTTACTTAAAGTATTATAATATAAGAAAAGAAGTCTAAGAAACTATATATATATTATAGTATTATTTTAATATATATTACTACTATACTATAGATAATTATATATAATATCTTTACTAAAAAAGGGTTACTAGTATATTTCTAGAGTAGTTAGAAGATTAATATAAAATACTTTAGTAAAAACTAAGAAAAAAATACTAGAAAGAAGAATATATATATACTAGTTAGTTAGTATATTTATTATCTAATTATTATCTCTATATAATAGAAAAAATAGTTATTAAATTATATTCTTAGAAAAGTTTTAACTCTATAATAAGTAAATAGAGAAAAGATAAACTTCTTATATTAAGAGTAAATATAAAGAAGTTAATTTAATAATTCTTAAATAATAAATATACTTAATAAAATATAATTAACTTATTAAAATATTAATTAAAGTTAATAATTAAAGAATTATTATAATAATTAATTCTAAAATAATAGGAAACTTTATATTATATATTTATATATAAGTATAAAAAGTAATAATAATAAATAAAGAGAAATTCTATTAACTTTAAATAATTAATAAGTTAAATCTATTATTAAGAAATATTAATAAGGAAATAATTCTATTAAATATTATTATTTAATAATATTATAAAGAAATTATCTTTAATATAATTTAAATAATTAATTATTATATTATACTAAAAATATCTTAGTTAAAGAAATAGAATCTAATAATTAATTAGAAGATAGAAGTACTTAAGTTTAAAAAGACTAAAAATATTACTAGCTTTAAATATATATATTAATAGTAATTAATAATATATAAGAAATTAAA
The DNA here is from genome assembly GCA_018257855.2 of Cladonia borealis. Taxonomy (NCBI): domain Eukaryota; kingdom Fungi; phylum Ascomycota; class Lecanoromycetes; order Lecanorales; family Cladoniaceae; genus Cladonia; species Cladonia borealis. The sequence continues at coordinate 1,246,492 of JAFEKC020000014.1, forward strand.
TAAAAGAATTATTATAAATAATAATATTTATAAGTTTAGATTAGAGTTAAATAATTTTTAATAGAACTTAGAGAAAATTAATAATAAAATTAACTTATATAATTAACTTAGATAAAGAAACTTTATAGATATAAAAGATATATATTTTTATACTAATCTTATAATTAATATTTAAATTAAATTATCTATTAAAGATATTAAGAATTTAAGATATTATTAAGAATAAGTATTAAATATTTAATATTCTTATTACTTAAAAATATCTATAGATTTAACTAGTTAAATCTATAAAAACTTATTAATATTCTACTAAGTTAATATATTAATAGATTTCTATACTTTCTATTAATTATTTTATACTATTTTCTAATTCTAACTATTAAATTACTAAGTATTATCTAGAGTTTTAATTAATTATAAAGTTAATTAAAAATAAATTTAAATACTAAAGTTAAGGAAAAAAGCTTAAATAAAGTATATAAAGAATCTATATAAATTTATAATAGTAGTAATCTCTTAGACTAGATTTAATAGATTTAAAGTATAAGATTTATAGATAATATAGAAAATAATATTAAAAGATAAAGTCTAGTTAATAATAATAATTCTCTTTCTTTATTAAATACTATCTTACTTTAATATTTATAAGTAATAATCTATTAATTTATTATATAATATATAATATATTCTATTCTTCTATTCTAGTATATTATATAATAATAATAATATTAATATTAATAATAAATATTTAAAGTAATTATAATATTATAATATTATAGTATTATAAAAGTTATAGAGTACTAAGATTCTCTCTCTAAATATTTAGATCTAGTAATAGTAATATAAGTAATAATAACTATATAAAATACTTATAATTAATAGCTTAGAGATATTAGATAATTAATATAAAGTAATAATAATATTTAATAATAATAAGAATAAGTTAATATTAATAAATAATAAGCTAGACTTAGAAAATTAAAATTTAAGAAGAAATATAGATTTTATATATAATATTTTATAAGTAATAAATATAGTAGTATTTTATTAATATAAATATTTAAACTATTTAACTTTATTTATAAATTCTACTTATTATCTTATTAAATAGAAATTAATAAAATCTACTTAATTAAATATAATATATTTATTATTTCTTATTAATATTAAGTAATAATCTATAGTAATAATAAATAATATAATATTATAGAGAAGAAATATATTATCTCTATAGAAATTAATAGTAGTTAATATAATTATTTCTAAATCTTATTTCTATATAAATATAGATTTAATATTCTTTCTTTATTATTTTAAAAGTTATATTAAAGAAGTTATTATTAAGAGTATACTACGTAATAAATTAAATTTAACTTAATAAGTTTTAGATTAAGTTTAGATTAGATTAAGTTTTAAGTTAAATTATAGAGTTTAACTAAGAACTTAATCTAAATCTAGGTTTTTAGGTTTAAACCTAAAAACTTAATAAGTCTCTATTAGACCTCTATTCTATTCCCTATTTAGTATAGTAATACCCCCTAAGATATTACTATTACCCCCTAAGATATTACTATTACTCTCTAAGATATTACTATTACCCCCTAAGATATTACTATTATACTCTAAGATATTACTATTACTATTATATAATATATTACTATTATATAGTATATTACTATTATATAGTATATTATTATTATATAGTATAATATTTATCTATCTATCTATCTATTTATTTATTCTATTATTATATTTATTTATAACTATACTTTATATTATTAATAAATATTATAAATAAATATTATAAATAAATAAATAAATAAATAAATAAATAGATAAATAAATAAATATAATAAATATAATAAATATAATAAATATAATATTATAAATAAATAAATAAATAAATAAATAAATAAATAAATATAATAAATATAATAAATAAATAAATAAATAGATATAATAAATATAATATTATAAATAAATAAATAAATAAATATAATAAATATTATATTTTATATTATAAATAAATAAATAAATAAATAAATAAATAAATATAATAAATAAATAAATAAATAAATAGATAAATATTATAAATAAATATAATATTATAGATAAATATAATACTATAAATAAATATTATATTATAAATAAATATTATATTATAAATAAATATTATAAATAAATATTATAAATAAATAAATAAATAAATAAATAAATAAATAAATAAATACTATTATTATATAATATAGTTATATATATATAATAGATATAATATTATAGATAGATATTATATTATAAATAAATATAATATTATAAATAAATATTATATTATAAATAAATATAATATTATAAATAAATATTATACTATAAATAAATATAATATTATAGATAGATATAATATTATAAATAAATATTATACTATAGATAAATATAATACTATAAATAGATATTATACTATAGATAGATATAATACTATAAATAAATATTATACTATAAATAGATATAATACTATAGATAGATATAATACTATAGATAGATATTATATTATAGATAGATAAATATAATACTATAGATAAATAGATAAAAAATCTATTATATAAATCTTACTAGATTATAGAAAAAAAAGCGTTACTAAATATAGTTTATAGTTATTTTATAGTTATTTTATAGTTAAATATACTATTTTTATTAAAAACTCTTAATATACTATTAATTATAAATTATAGATTTATTAATATTCTAAGATAAATAGAATTAATTATTTATATAATTATTAGTATAATAATAAGAGTTAGTTAAGTAAATAATTAATATATAATAGTATTTCTATAGAGAACCTAGTTAGTAATAATATATAAGTATTATTAATCTAAGATTACTAGTAAGATATATATAGTAATATATCTCTATAGCTTTATTTAACTTTAATAGAATATTAGAATCTAGATTATAAAGTATTTATTATATTTATTTAAGTATATACTAGTAATAATACTTCTAACTAAGTTTAATAAAGTTAAGTATTTAAATTATAGAAAGATAAAGTCTAGTTAGTAATAATTATATTTATTTATTTATTATATATTAAATATTATTTATTAAATCTATTAATTTTCTCTAATCTCTTTAACTTAATTCTTTTTTTATTTATCTTAATTTCTTTTAATTATATTTTATATATCTTTAGAATTAATCTATATCTCTTATCTATAATTATATTTATAGTTATATTTATTATTTAATAATATTATAACTTAAATACTAGAAGAAATAAAAGAGAGAAAAGAGATAGAAAGAATAATAAAAGTAAATTAATAATATATAGAATAAGTTAATAAAATATATATCTTTCTTAATTATATTTATTTAGATAAAAGTTACTAAGCTTATTAAAATAACTCTAAATACTAGATTTATTAAGATTATTATTATTAATATTAATATTATTATTAATAATAATATAAATAGTATTAATATTATTATTATCTTTATTATTTAAATTCTTTTTTCTTCTAAGCTTACTATTATTCTTTTTTTTTCCTTATTCTTAGATTTTTTTTTAATTCTATTATTATTATTATTACTATTATTATTACTAATAACTTTCTTAAGAATATAATCTAGTAGCTATTTTTTCTATTATATAGAGATAATAATTAGATAATAAGTATACTAATTAATTAATATATATATATTCTTCTTTTTAATAGTTCTTTTTTAATTCTTATTAAAATATCTTATATTAATTCTTTAACTATCTTTAAAATATACTAGTAACTCTTTTTTAATAAAGGTATTATATATAATTATCTATAGTATAATAATAGTATATATTAAAATAATACTATAGTATATATATAATTTCTTAGACTTTCTATCTTATATTATAATACTTTAAGTAGAATATATTTATATATCTACTTTAATATATTCTTCTATATTCTAGGTAGTAGGTATTAGATTAATAATTAAAAGTCTTTTATTATTAATTTCTCTTCTCTTAATTCTTTTAAGTTAATATAGATTTTTATTTCTTCTTATAATTTACTTACTTTTATTTAAAGTTATCTTCTTAATCTTACTCTTATTAAGCTTTTCTATTTTAATTTAATCTAAGTTATTTATTTCTTAGTTCTTAGAATTTATTATAATATCTATTATATTATTCTTAATTTTCTAGTTTTATTAAGATTAATAGAAGTATACTATCTTATATTTTATAAGAAAATCTCTATAGATAATATTTTTATTAATTAAATATTATTAATAAATTATTTATAATCTTTTTATTATTATCTAGTTTTTATAATAATTTATTAATATTTTCTTATAGTTATTCTATTATCTTTTCTATTATATCTATTATTTCTAGTATTATATTTAGTTCTAGATTATTCTATATTAATAATATTTTTCTACTTTCTTAAGTCTCTTTCTCTTTAATAAATACTTTTTTTTATTATATTAAATTATAGCTTTAATATTATATTCTTAAATCTATAATTTTTAATAAAGTAGTCTAGTTTACTATAATTATAATACTTTAATACTTTCTTATTTTACCTCTTTTTTAGTTTTTTATATATAGTTCTCTTCTTTATTTTATTAATTTCTATTAGTATTAATCTATATAGATTAAGTATCTTTTTTTTATAATTTAAATTAAAGTTTCTTTAAATTAATACTTAAAAGTATTTAATTAAGTAACTTCTCTATTATATCTTTTCTCTATAACTCTTTTAAAGAGATTATTATTAATTTAAATAATTTTTTTCTAAAATTTATTAAGAGTTTTTAATATTACTTTAAATCTTATAAGCTTATTCTTAATTTATTTTTTTAACTCCCTTCTATATATTATTATAAGTATATTATTATTCTATTTAATCTTAATTATATATTATTAGAACTAAGTTATAAACTTTACTATAGATTATTTTTATTTAATATATTAAATAACTTATATTATTTAATTAACTCTATTAAATAATATAAATATTTTTCTTAGTTCTATCTTAAACTATATAAACCTTTTTATCTATTATACTATATCTAGTATATTACTTAGATTATTTAAGTACTTTTATAAATATAATTATATTTATTTCTATATATCTCTATATATAAAGATAATAGTAATTACTATATAGTTTCTAATCTATATTAATTCTTTATAGAATTAGAGATATAATTAGATTTATATTATTTACTTCTTAAGTTTCTTTCTTTCTCTATAATAAAGATTAGATTTTATAATCTTAATATTATCTCTAGATCTATTATTAATACTATAATATTTAGTTTAAATAATCTTACTTAGAATTAATTAGTTTATATTTATTTTATTTAATAAACTTATATTTAAAAGTATTTAAATTATTATAAATTAATATTATATAAATCTTTTAAAGATAAGTAATTAATATTAAAGAATATAAAAGTAAATAAGTTAAATATATTAATATTATTAATTACTTATATAAATAAATATAAAAGTCTTTATATTATAATAATTATTTAGTTTATTAATAAAGTTAAATATAAGAAGATTTATTTAAGATAAATAAGAGCTTTAACTATATAAATATAGAAAAGTTTATTAAGATTATATAGTTTATTAGAATTAATTAATAAGTTATTTAACTTTTTATAATTTAATTAAATTATATTATAACTTATTTAAATTTCTAAGTTTATATATTTTAATTAATAAACTATTTAAATTATTATATAACTTTATTTACTAAGTTTATTCCTTAAAGTATATCTTTTCTTTATATTATTTATTATATTATTAAGATTTTAATATTAAATAAATAAATTATTTTATAATAAAATAAAGATAAATTATTAATATTAAATATATATATACTTATAATAATTATAAGAATTAAAGAATTAGATATAATTAATAGATTAATAAAAGTATATAATAAAGATATTAAAGCTAAGAAATTATATAAGAAATAATTTAATATAATAATACTTAGTTATTAAGATAAAATATATATATTAAAGAAATATATTATAAAGATAATTAGAGATTATTATAATAATTTAATATATAAATATCTAAAAGTTATTAAAACTATAGGATTTATTTATAGAAATTATAATATATTTTAATTAAAATTAAGAATTAAGTAATATATTAAGAAATATATTAAATATACTATAAGATAATATTATAATAAACTTTATTACTAAGTTATTAAAATTTAAAAACTTAATAATAATAAAAGTATATAATATTATTATAATTATTATTAATAAACTAATAAAATATATAATTATATTACTCTTTAAAGAGAAATATAATATTAAGTAATTAATATTTATATTATTAAATAAATTTATTAAGAATTATAATATATTAAAATTAATAATATTAAATAAAGATAAGTTATTTATTTTAAATTATTAAAAAATATTATTAAAAATAATTAGAATAAAACTATAAATATTAATAACTTATTATTCTTAAATAAATAAATAAATAAAATAAATAAATTAAATATTAAAAGTATATTTAAAATATTATATAAATAAATAATAGAATAATTAAATATTATTACTTTTAATAATATAATTAATATATAATAATAAATTATTATAAATAATAAGAATAATACTAGTCTTTATAAATTATAGGAAATATATAAATACTTTTCTATAATTATAAGAAGAACTTAATATAAAAAGAGTTATAATTAAAGTTAAAAGATTTAAGAAAGTTTATAATAAATTAATAAAAATTATTAAATAAAATAATAAAAAGATTAAATTATAAGTTAATAAATTTTAAAAAAATAATCCTTAATTAAAAAAAAAGAGATAAAGTATATTTCTTAACTAGAAATCTAAAAATAAGAAAGTCTAGTAAGAAATTAGATTATATAAAGATTAAATTATTTTTAATTTTAGAATAATAAGAATTAATTAATTATAAATTTAATTTATTAAAAGATTTAAAATAATATTTAATATTTTATATATTACTCTTAAAATTAATAAATTTAAATATATTCTTATAAGAAATCTTTTAATATAAAATTAAAAAAGAAGATAAATATAAGATTAAAATATTTTATTAAATAAAAAGAATATAATAATACTAAAAATATATAAGAATTACTTAAAAATCTTAAAAATTATTAAACTCTTTTATAATAATTTTAATAAATATAAAAAAGAATTAATTAAAGTTAAAAGAAATTTCTAATTCTTTAAAATCTAAGTTAAAAAAAAATTAATAATTTTAATTATTTTCTTTATCTTAAATTCTTTAATATTTAATAACTCTTAATAAACTAGTTTTATTTTTTATTTTTCTAAATTATTTACTTCTATATAAAGTTATAATTAATAAGTAATTAACTCTTAAATTTAGAATATTATTAAATAAATTATCTTTAACTTTTTATACTTTTTTTTTAAATATAATAAAGTTTTACTTTAAAGAAAGTAAGCTTATAAAATAAATTAATTTTAATATATTTAATATAAAAATTTAAGCTTAAATTAATTTTATATCTTTTTAATTAATAAATATAATAATTATAATAATATATAATTCTATTAAAATAAATACTTTTAAGAACTTATTTTTAATATAAAATAAACTTTAATAAAAAATTAATATATAATATAATATAAAAAATAGATAATTATCTTTAAAATAAAAATTTTAAAAAGAAAGAATAATATTAAAATTTAATAATATAATATATCTTATAATAAATAATTATATAATTAAGAATAAACTTAATAATAAATTATATAATAATTTAAATAATTTAAGATTTAAAATATATAAATTAAAAAGTTTAAATAAATTATAAAGAGTTAAATAGTTTATATATAATTAGGGTTTTTACTTATTTTAAATAAATTTTCTTATATTTAACTTTATAATTTAATTAATAATTACTTCTAATTATTAAAGATTTAATCTTATATTATTAAGTAATATAAAGTTATATTTAATTTATCTATTTCTTTTTAATCTTTAATTACTTATCTTTAAAAAATCTATATAATATTAATTTATAATAATAATCTTTCTTAAATAAATTATATAAACTTAAATATAACTTTTAAATTAAAATTTTTAGAGAATTTATAATTTATTCTTATATAATATAATATTTTATTTTTAAATTAATAGTTTTAATATTATTTAAAAATAAATATAAATATAAATTATAACTTTAATATAAATTATAAAGAGAGTATTATTATTAAGAAACTATATATTCTTTATAATTTAAAATTATATAATTAAATTAATAAATATTAAATTTCTTTATTAGAAATATAACTTATTATATAAGAATTTTAATTATAAAGAGAATAAAAGAATAAGAATAATAAAGTTATTTTAATTACTATATAAATTAATAAATTCTAATTTATAATTTAATAATTAATCTAATAATTATAATTCTCTAAGATAATAAATAGAATTTCTAATTTATTATATAATTCTAATTAATTTAAGTTTAATAACTTTATTATAATAATTAAATAATATTCTTTTTATTAATACTTAATAATTAAAATATTAAATTAATTTATTATTTATTAAGATTAAATATAAGAAAGATAAAATCTTTTTTAAATAAATTAAAAATATTAAATTTAAATAAATTATATTTTATATTATTTTTATTTTTAAATAATCTTTAATTTATAATTATAATTAAGAATATAAATTTCTTAAAAGTATTAAAATATATATAAATAAAATAGAAATTAATAATAAAAATAATTTTTTTAATAATTATTCTATTAAAAAGAAAGAATATTATATTTATAAAGATAAGAATTATAATTTAAAAGTATTAATTATATTTAAGAATATATTTTAAAATAATAAAATTATAAATTAAAAGATTAAAAAAGTAAAAAATAAAAAATTAAAGAAGCTTAAAATTAAAGTTCTAAATAGAATTAAATTAATATCTTTTATTATTAAGACTTTATTTAGAAAAATACTTAAATAAATATTTAAAAAAGTATTTAGAAAAATATTTAGAAAAATACTAGTAAAACTATTAAAAAGAAAGTAATAAATTAAGAATAAAATATTATAAAGAATTATTATTTTTATAATTATTAAAGTTAAATTTAACTTAATAAAGTTAAAATATAAATATTATAAGAAATTAAATAATAAGTTATTAAAATCTATTAATTTAATAATTAATTTAATAATTATTTTAATAATAATTTTAAAATAAATATAATATTATTAAAAAAAATTAGTTTATTTATTTTAAAGAGATTCTTTTAAAAATTTATTTAAAAAATTTATAAAAGTTTTATTAATTATAATAATTAAATATATTAATTACTTTTTAAAAAGTTATTAAAAACTTTTTAATTATAAAATTTAAAGTATATTTTTCTTTATTCTTAATTTATAATTAAAATTATTAATTAATTATTAATAATAAATTTTATAGTTTTTTATATTAAATAAATTATAATTTAAACTAAAAATATATAAATAATAAAATATTTATATAGAATAATAATTAAATAAGATAAATAAGAATTAAATATTTTAAATTTTTAAATTAATATCTTTAATAATATTTATTTAAGATTTAATTAATAAAACTAGAAATAAAGTAATTAATAATAAAAATATTTATAAGATATTAGAAAATAATTTTAAAAAGAATAAAGATTAATAAATTATAAAAAAAATTAATAAATTATAAAAAACTCTTATAATTAATATTAATTATTAAATTTTAATAAAGATTAAAATATTAAAAAGTATATATAAAATAAATAAATAAAGAAAGTATTATTTATAAAATCTTAGATAAAATTCTAAAAAAACTTATTCTCTAATAATTATTAGAATAATTATTAGATTATTTTAATTTATAAGAATTAATATAAATTATTATTAAGTTATTAAATTTAATCTAATAATTTATTAAGGAAAATTTAATTTAAATTAAATTAAATTTTAAATTAAATTAAAAAAAGTTTAATTTAACTTAATTTATTATATAATATATATATATCTTTAAGTATTTATTATAAATATATTCTTTTATATTAAATATTTTATAATTTATATAATTATATAATTATAATTTTTAAATTTTATACTTTATTATTTTAAAATTAAACTTTATATTTATAAGACTTTTTAATTTAATAATATTTATAATTTTTATAATAATAATTTTATTTAATCTTTATAATTTTATAATTTATAATTCTATATATTATATTTTAATAAACTTATATATACTTTTATAATTTTATATATTATTTTATTTAAGTTTTTAATTTAAATTTAAAGAGATAATTATAATAAAATTATTATATTATAATTTTATAGTTTTTAATATATTTTAATAATTTCTAAAAGTTATTCTTTTTAAAATACTTTTTTTAAATTATTAAATACTATAATTTTTAATAATATAAATAAGAATTAAGAATTTTTTTTATCTTTTATTTATATTTATTAATATTATTTATAATTTATCTTATTAATAAAGATAATAAAGATATTTAATTCTTTATAATATTCTTTTAATAAGATTAATATAAAAAATAAAATATATCTTTATTATTTTTAATAGCTTAAGATAATATATTATTAAGTTTATAATATTAAAGATCTTAAAAGATTTTAAGTATTTATAATTTAATTTCTTTAAAAGTCTTTATAACTTTATATTAATAATTAATAATTATATTTATTAATTCTTTTTTAAATTATTATTATTTATAATCTTAATTATAATATAAGTTTTATTAATTTTAAGTTTATATAAAATCTTTCTAAAGTTTTTAATATAAAGATTTTAATTTTTTTATTATTATTTTATATTTATATATATTTCTTTTATTATAATAAAAAGTTAAAAAAACTTTAATTTTTAATTATAAGAAATAAATAAAAATATTTTATAAATTATTATATATTTTATAAAAAAAAAGATTTAATTATTTTATTAATAATTTATATAAATATATAAATATTATTTTAATATTTAATTAATATTTTTTATAAAATTATTTATTTATTAATAATAAATTATTATTAATTTATAATTATTATTTAATATCTTTAAAAAATAATTTTAAAAATATAAAATAAATAATTTATTTTAATTATTAATAATTAAATTAAATATTTTATAAAATTAGAAAATATATTATATAAATAATATAATAAGTTATTAAGAATTTAATATTATAATATTTAAAATATAATAATATATTTTATTAAAATAATTTATTATTATTATAATAAAATTATAAATTATTTTATTAATAAAATTTTAACTTAAAAATAAATTTATAAGAAAATTAATTATAATAATTATTTATAATTTATTTAAGATAAATATTATTAATAATTCTTTATATAAAAAATATTATAAATTTTAATATATTTATTAATATTTATTTTTATAATTAATTAATAGAATTAATAATAAATTAAAATATTTATATAATTTTTATTAAAATATTTAATTATTAAAAAATTATAGAAGTTTCTTAATATTTATAATTATAACTTTTTATTATTTAATATATAAATTTTTAAACTTTAAAAATATAATTAATTATTAATTTATATATAATTTATAATTTAAATTAATAAAATTATTAAATTTTATTATAAGTTTTATTTAATAATATTTTATATAATCTTTAAAAATTAATTTATTTTATTATATTTTTTTTAATATTTTTTATATTTTTTATTATATTTTTAAAAACTTTATATTTTTTTATAATTTAAATTATAATTAATTTAAAAAATAATATTATTATATAAAATTAATTTAAATTTTTATAATTTTTTCTTTAAAAGAAATTATTAATTAAATTATATTTATTAAATATATAATAAATATTTTAAAATTAAATTTTAATAAAAATTTTAATTTAATAAATTTATTATTTATTTAATATTTTTATTATAAAAAATATTTTAAAATTATAATAATTTATAAATATTATAATTTTATATTAAATATTCTTAAAATATTTTCTTTAAATTTAAAAAAATATTATTATTATTATTAACTTTTAATTTAATATTTTATAATTTATTTTTATTAAAATTAATTTCTTATTATAAAAAATAATAAAATAATTATAAATATTTATTTATTTTTATAAAAATATATTTAAATTAAATTAAGTTTTTCTTAATAAATTATTAAATTAAATTTAATAATTTAATAATAATTTATTTTATTAAAATAATTTAATAATTATTTTAATAATAATTATTATTATAATTATTATTATATAATATAATTATATATATATAATAAATATAATAAATAAATAAATAAATAAATAAATATTATAAATAAATAAATATAATATAATATTATAAATAAATAAATAAATAAATATTATAAATAAATAAATATAATATAATATTATAAAGAAATATAATATAATATTATAAAGAAATAAATAAATATTATATAATAATAATATATTATATAATAATAATATATTATATAATAATAATATATTATATAATAATAATATATTATATAATAATAATAATAATATTTTAAAGAGTAATAATAATATTTTAATAAATATTAATATATAATAATAATATTTTAAAAAATATTATTATATTAAATAAAATATAAAATAAAGATTTATTAAATTTTTAGATTTAAACTTAAAAATTTATTATTAAGTTAAATTTAAATTAAATTTTTAATTAAATTCTTAAATTTAATTTAAAACTTAATTTATTTTAAATTAAATTTAAATTAAATTAAATTAAATCTAATTTACTATATAATATAATTATTATTATTTACTTATTATTATTTATTATATATATATATATATATTTAATTAATTTAATAAATAATTAATTTTTTATAAAAATATAAATAAAGTTATTTTTAATTAAATAAAATATTAATATAATTAACTAATTTATTTTTTTATTAAAAAATATTATCTTTAAATAATATATATTTTAAAGAGTTAAAAACTTTATAAAATAAATTAAAGTATTAAAAGATTATAATAAATAATAATAATAAAAATCTAAGAATAAAATTATTATAAATATATTTTATAATATATTATTAACTTATAACTTTATATATTATTAATAAGTATTTTAATCTTTTTTAATTTTATTATTTAATAATAATTATTCTTAAATTATATATTTTTATAAATATATCTTTTCTTAATCTTATTTCTAATAAAGTTTATATATATTAAATTTAAAGTTATTAATTATCTTAAAAAAAGATTTCTTTACTTTTAATATCTTTTAATTTATTATAAGATTTAAAATATAATAATTAATTATTAAAGAAATAATATCTTTAATATTAAGAAAAATAATATAATTAATATATTTTAAGTCTAGAATATATTATATAATAAATTTTTACTAAGATTTTAATATTTTTACTCTCTTTTCTTAATAATTTTTTTAATTATTAATATAATTTTAATATTAGAGTATAGATTTAAAGTTCTACTTAAGAGCTATAAATCTATATATTTTTTATACTAAACTAATATATACTAGTAAAGTTATTAAAGTTTTAAGATAAAGACTTAAAATTAAATTAAATTAAGATTTTTTTAAAAATTTAATTTAACTTAATAATCTAATATACTAATAACTTTATTAGCTTATATTTATTTAGTATAAAAAATATATTATCTTATAACTTTAATATAGAGCTTTAAATTTATTCTTTAATATTAAAATTATTTTAATAAATAAAAAAGTTATTAAGAAAATAAGATTTTTTTAGAAATATATTATAATAATCTAATCTAATTTATTATATAGTATATATATATACTTATAAATTATAATAAGTCCCTTAATAAAATTATTAATAATTATACTAAGAAATTAAATCTAGATATAAGATAAAGATATAAGAAATAATCTTTTAACTTAATATTTAAAAATATAAATAATATTATTCTAAAAGTCTTATAACTTAATAAAGTTAACTTTTATATAAGATAAAGTTCTTTTATTCTAATATTTAAAAATAAGATTCTTTTTATATTATTATTTAGATAATAAAAGAAATATAAGATAACTTTAAAAAAAAGATATTATAATATTATAAAGTTAAGTTAAACTAATAAATAAAATTATTATTATATATATTTAATAAATATATAAAATATAAAAATTTATTTTAAGAAGAAAATATTATTAAAATTTTTCTTAAATATTAACTATAAAATTATAAAATAAAATTAATTTTTAATAAAACTTTTATAAAGAAATCTATATATTTAATATTAAGAAATAAGATAATTACTTTTATAAAATATATTAAAGAAAATAAAGTAAAGAGATTTATTTAAAAATTAAGCTTTTTAATAAAATACTTAATTTTATTTATTCTTAAATTAAATAAAAGCTTAAGATTATATATAGATTATAAAGTACTTAATAATATTACTATAAAAAATAATTATCTTTTACTTTTAATTAATAAGCTTTAAGATAAAATCTAGATTTTTTTTTTATTAAATTTAATATTTTTAATATATTTAATTAAATTTATATAAAGAAAAATAATAAGTAAAAGATAACTTTTTATATTAAATAAGATTTATATAAATATCTTATTATATTATTTATATTAATAAATACTTTAATAATATTCTAAGTAATTTTTAATAATATTTTTAAAAAAATATCTTAATAAGTTTATTTTAATATATATTAATAATATACTTATATACTTAAATATATTTAAGGAATATATTAAGTATATATAAAAAATACTTAAGAAACTTAAAAAAATAAATTTATATCTAAAGATATTAAAATATAACTTTTATTAGAAATAAGTAAAGTTTCTTAAATTTATTATTTTTAATTAAGAAATTAAAATAAATTTAAGAAAAATAAAAAGTATAGTTAAGTAATTAATATCTATAAATAAAAAAAAGATATAATTATTTCTTAATTTTATAAATTTCTATTAAAAATTTATTAAGAATTATTTAAAAATTATAATATTTCTTATAAACTTAATTTATAATAATATATTATTTATATAATTAAATAAATATAAAGATTTTCTTTAAAAAGATATAGAAGTAAACTTTTAATTTTATATTATATTAATTTAATTTAAAGTTATTAATTAAAGTATATATTAATATCTTTAATAAAATATTTAAAATAATAATAAAGTAAATAAAAATCTTTAATAATAATATTAGAAAAAAGATAGATAATATTAATATCTTATAATTTTTTATAAAAAAAAATAATTAGATATTAAAATTAAATATCTTATATATAATAAGAAATTACTTATTATTATAAATATATTTTATATATAAAGAGTTTATTTAAAAGAAATTAAGTATTAAATTTAAATTCTATTATATTAATAATTTTATAGAATGGAAATTTATATAATTAGTTACTAAAATCTAAATCTATAAGTCTATCTACATTTAAATTTTTTAGTCTCTTTAACTATTAATTAGCTATTAATTAGCTATTAATTAATAGTAAAATAGTACCTACTACTTAGATTTTAGTATATTTTATATATTCTATACTAGTTATATATCTAGTATTAATCTATCTATTTATCTATAGTATAGTATCTATTATATCTATTATATCTATCTATCTATCTATCTATCTATCTATCTATCTATCTATCTATCTATCTATCTATCCATTATATCTATCTATCTATAGCATGATATCTATCTATAGTATAGTATCCATAGCATCCATTATATTCATTATATCTATCTATTTATCTATCTATCTATAGCATAGCATCTATCTATAGTATAGTATCTATAGTATCTATAGTATCTATCTATCTATCTATCTATCCATCTATCTATAGTATAGTATCTATCTATAGTATAGTATCCATAGCATCCATAGTATCTATAGTATCTATAGTATCTATTATATCCATCTATTCATTTATAGTATAATATTCATTTATCCATCTATCTATCTATCTATCTATCTATCTATAGCATAGTATTTATCTATTTATCTATCTATCTATCTATCGCATCTATCTATCTATAGTATGGCATCTATCTATAGGGTATAGTATCTATCTATAGTATAGTTATTAGAATAATTATTAGATTATTTTAGCCTATAAAAATTAGCGTAATAGATAGATAGATACGATACTATAGATAGATACTATACTATAGATAGATACAATACTATAGATAGATACTATACTATAGATAGATACTATACTATAGATAGATATAATACTATAGATAGATATAATGCTATAGATAGATACTATACTATAGATAGATATAATACTATAGATAGATATAATACTATAGATAGATACTATACTATAAATAGATATAATACTATAGATAGATACTATACTATAGATAGATATAATACTATAA
This sequence comes from Cladonia borealis, assembly GCA_018257855.2. NCBI lineage: Eukaryota > Fungi > Ascomycota > Lecanoromycetes > Lecanorales > Cladoniaceae > Cladonia > Cladonia borealis. The sequence continues at coordinate 1,262,935 of JAFEKC020000014.1, forward strand.
ATAGATATGATACTATAAATAAATAGATAGATAAATAGATAGATAGATAGATAGATAGATAAATAGATAGATAGATAGATAAATAGATAGATAGATAGATAGATAGATAGATAAATAGATAGATAGATAGATAGATAGATAGATAGATAGATAGATAAATGGATAGATAAATAGATAGATAAATAGAGGACTCGTTATATAGATCCTATAAGATATTAGAAAAGAAAGCGCTACTAAGTATAGTTTATAGCTATTTTATAGCTATTTCATAGTTATTTTATAGTTAAATATATTATTTTTACTAAAAACTCTTAGTATATTACTAATTATAAGTTATAGATTTACTAATATAAATTATAAAAACTTAATATATTTTTTATTTATTAAGAAGCTTAATAAATATTTAACTTAATAATATAAAAAGTTATTTATATTTAATATTAGAATTAATTATATTAAGAATAATAAAAATAATATTATAAATATATTTAATAAAAGAGTTAATTATATAAAGAAAATTTAATAAGATTTTTTAATTTAATTTAAATTTAAATTTAATTTAAATTTATTATTAATAAATTTAAATTAAGTTAAATTTTTCTTAATAAATTTAAATTAAGTTAAATTTTTCTTAATAAATTATTAAAATAAATTTAATAATTTAATAATAATTTATATTAATTTTTATAAATTAAAATAATTTAATAATTATTCTTATAATTATTTTAATAATTATTCTAATAATTATTAAAAAATAAATTTTTTTAAAATTTTATTTAAAATCTTATAAATAATATTTTATTTATTTATTTAATTTTATATATATTTTTTAATATTTTAATTTTTATTAAAATTTAATAATTAATATTAATTATAGAATTTTTTTATAATTTATTAATTTTTATTTTTTTAATAATTATTTTCTAATATTTAATTATTTTATTCTTAATTTTAATAATTAAATCTTAAATAAATATTATTAAAAATATTAATTTTAAAAATTTAAAATATTTAATTTATATTTATAATATTTAATTATTATTTTATATAAATATTTTATTATTTATATATTTTTAATTTAAATTATAATTTATTTAATATAAATAACTAGAAAATTTATTATTAATAATTAATTAATAATTTTAATTATAAATTAAAAATAAAAAAAATTTTATTTTTAAATTTTATAATTAAAAAGTATTTAATATATTTAATTATTATTATAAAAATTAATTATTATAATTATTATAATTAATAAAGTTATTATAAATTTTATAAATAAATTTTTAAAAAAGTTTTTTTAATAATAAAAACTTAATTTATTTTTAATAATATTATATTTAATTTAAAGTAATTATTAAATTAATTATTAAATTAATTATTAAATTAATTATTAAATTAATTATTAAATTAATTATTAAATTAATTATTAAATTAATTATTAAATTAATTATTAAATTAATTATTAAATTAATTATTAAATTAATTATTAAATTAATTATTAAATTAATTATTAAATTAATTATAAAATTAATAAATTTTAATAATTTATTATTTAATTTTTTATAATATTTATATTTTAATTTTAATAAATTTAATTTAATTTTAATAATTATAAAAATAATAATTCTTTATAATATATTATTTTTAATATATTACTTTCTTTTTAATATTTTTATTTATATTTTTATAAGTATTATTTTAAATATTTTTTAAAATATTTTTCTAAATAAAGTCTTAATAATAAAAGATATTAATTTAATTTTATCTAAATTTTTAATCTTAAACTTTTTTAATTTTTTAATTTTTTAATTCTTAATTTAATTTTATCTAAATTTTTAATCTTAAACTTTTTTAATTTTTTAATTTTTTAATTCTTAATTTTTTAATTCTTAATTTTATTATTTTAAAATATATTCTTAAATATAATTAAATTTTTTTTTTTAAAATTCTTATTTTTAAAAATATAATATTTTTTTTTCTTAATAAATTAATTATTAAAAAAATTATTTTTATTCTTAATTTTTATTTTATTTATATATATTTTAATATTTTTTAAAAAAATTATATTCTTAATTATAATTATAAATTAAAGATTATTTAAAAATAAAAATAATATAAAATATAATTTATTTAAATTTAATATTTTTAAGTTATTTAAAAAGAAATTTATTTTTTTTATATTTAATTTTAATTTTAATAAATAATAAATTAATTTTAATTTTAATAAATAATAAATTAATTTAATATTTTAATTATTAAATATTAATTAAAAAAATATTATTTAATTATTATAATAAAGTTATTAAACTTAAATTAATTAAAATTATATAATAAATTAAAAATCTTTTTTATTACTTTAAAGAATTATTAAATTAAATTTAATTAACTTATATAATAATTAAAATAAAATTACTAGTTTTATTATTTATATAATTAAATTTTTTATATAATAAATTATATTCTTAATAAATAAATTTAATATTTATTAATTTAATTTTATAATCTTAAATTATTTAAAATATATAGTTTTTTAATAAAAGAATTCTTTTTATAATTTATATTAAAGTTATAATTTATATTTATATTTATCTTTTAAATAATATTAAAATTATTAATTTAAAAATAAAATATTATATTATATAAAAATAAATTATAAATTTTTTAAAAGTTTTAATTTAAAAATTATATTTAAATATATATAATTTATTTAAAAAATATTATTTTTATTTAAAAAAAAATTAATAATTTAAATAAAAAAAATATAATTATAAATTAATTAAATATTAATTAATTTAATATAATACTTTTAATTAAAAAAACTTAATATTTAATTAATATTATATAAATAAAATAAAAGAAAAAAAAATAAAACTTTTTTATTATAATAATAAATTTAATAATAAATTTAATAATTATATATAAAAATATATATTAATATTTTATTAAATAAAATTTAAGAAAATTTAATATATAAAATTTTTTTTAGAAAATTCTTATTTTAAACTTATTTATAATTTTAATAAATTATAATATATATATATAAATAATATTAATATAAAATTAAAAAAATATTATTAAAAAAAAAGATATTTATTAATTAAAAATAAGATTTTATATATATTTTATAAAAAGAAAAATAAATTTAAAAATTAAAATAAAAATATAAAATAAAAATTAAATTATAATTATTTAAATAATATTAATATTATATTAATATATTAATATATTATTATTTAGAATTTTTTTACTTTAATATTTATAATTTTTTATTTTTAATATTTATAAATTTTTAATATTTATTTTAATATTTACTTTAATATTTTTAAATTATTACTTTATTTAAATATAAATTTTAATAATTTTTTTATAAAAAAAAATTAAAAATATTAATATAAATAAAATTAAATAAAAAAAGATTAAAGATATTATTATAAATAATTTAAATATAAAATTATTATATATAAATAAATTTTTTAATAAAATAATAATTAAATAAATTATTAAATTATTAATTAATTATAAAGAATTATAAAATTATATTTTTAAAATATAATTTAGAATAATTAATAAATAAAAGAATTTAATTTAATTATTAATAAACTTTTATATAAAATAAGTTTAAGATTAAATAATTAAGTTAATAAATAATAAATAATTACTTTTTAAAATTAAAGTAAAAAATTATTAATATTATATTAACTTTAAAAAAACTCTCTTAATATTAATTTAATATTAATTAATAATAAATAAATAAAAATAATAAATAATAAATAATAATAAATAATTAATTCTTTATAAAAGATAAATATTATTAATTTAAATTTAATAATTAATTTAATAATTAATTTAATAATTATTTTAATAAATAAAATTATAAAAAAATAATATATAAATAAAATAATTTTATAACTTTTAATAACTTATAATAATAACTTAATTATTAAATTAATTATTAATAATTTTAAATTATTAAATTTATAAAATTTTTAAATTAATATAATAAAAAAGAAATTAAAAAATAATTTAAAATATTAAGTTTATTTAATATTTATAAATTAAAATAAATTTTAATTTATTATAAATATATTAATAAATATTTAAAAGTTAAATATTATTATATTTAAAAAATAAAAAAAAACTTAAAATAAATAGATTTTCTTAATATATATATTTATTAATATTTTATAATTATTTTATTATTTTATAAATAATAATATTTTAATTAATATAATATTAAAGATATATTATAATATAAAATTAATATATATTAATATTAAGAATTTTTAATAATATATATAATTTTAATTTTTAATTTATAAATAATTTATTTATATATTAAAATTATATCTATATTTAATATATTTATATTTTTTTAAATTAATTATATTATTAATTATAAAGAGATTATTTATAATAAAATAATAAAATAATTTTAATATATATATATATATTTTTATTAAATTAAATTTATTTATATAAAAAGATTTTTTTTATATAAATATTTTATAAAAAAAAGTATATAATATAATAAAATTTAATAGCTTAAAAATTATTTAATAATAATAAATAAATTAAATACTTAAGCTTTAATAATTAATAGTTTAATAATTATAATTATATTAAATATAAATAAATTTCTAATTAAAAGCTTAAAAAAATAAAGTTTATATATAATTTTATAATTAATTAATTTAAATATAAAAAATATTTAAAAGACTTTAAATAATTTAAATTTATTTTTATAAAATTAATAATAAAATAAAAGATTATTTAATAAATATAATTATATAAAATTATAAATATTATATTAATATTAAATTAATTATTAAGTAATTAATATAATTAATTAATATTTATTTTAATTTTTATTTTTTTTTACTTTAATAATAATCTTTTATATTATTTATATATATATTATATTTTTTTTATATAAAAATTACTCTTTTATAATAAATTATATAAAGATTATTTATTAAATTATTTAATAATTAATTAAAATTTAAATATTATAAAAGTTTACTATTAAAATTTTTAATAAAATATATTTTTATTATTTTTTATAAAGTTTTTAAAATAAATATTTATATTTATATATATATAATTTTATAAATAATATAAGTAAATAATCTCTTTAATATTAATAAATTAATAAATTTTTAATATTATTTAATTTCTTAAAGAATTATAATTAATAAATAATTAAATTAATTATTATATAAAAAATATTAAAATAATTAAAATTAATTTACTTTTTTTCTTTTATTTATAATAATTTTTAAGAAATAATTATATTATTAAATTAAATATTTTTAATTTTTAATATCTTTTTAATATTTTAAATTAAGAATTACTTTTATAAATAATAATTTATTTTATTTTAATAATCTTAATAATTTTAATAATATAATTATAATTTTTTTTATATTTAATAAAATTCTTAATATTTATATTTTTTATTATTAATTATTTATAATTATAAAAAATATAATAAATAATATAAAGTTAAGATTTAAATTTAAAAAGAAAATTTTAAAAAAAAATATTAAGTTTAAATTTAAATTAAATTTAAAATTAATAAAATATTATAAAAAATTATAATTATTAGATTAATTAAAGTATAAAATAAATATATTTATATAATTTATAAATATTAATAAAGTATTATATATTTAATTTAATTTTATATAAATATTATAACTTTTATTATATTTAAAAATAATTTTAATTTATATTTAAGTTAATTAATAATAATTATTATTTTAATTATTATTTTAAATTAAAATTTAAAGAAAATAAATATAAATAAAAATTATTTTTTATATAAAGAGAAGAAAAAAGATATTTTTATAAATTAATAAACTTAAAAAAATTATAAAAGTTAAAATTATATAAAGAATAGAAAAAAAAGTTATTTCTTAATAATTCTTTTTTAAAAATATTTAAATTATTAAAAGTAATTTAATAATAATATATTAAAAATATTTTATTATTATAAAATATTTCTTATAAAAAAATATTAATTTTTTAGAAATAATTATATATTTAAAAAATAAAAATTATTAATAATTAAATAAATATTATAAATTTAATAATAAATTATATTAATTATTATTTTATAAATTAATAAATTATAAATTCTTATTTAAGTATTAAATTATTTATTAAATTATTTATTTTATTATATTATAATTAATTAATATTTAAAATTATAATTAAAAAATAATAAAAATATAAAATAAAAGCTTTATAATTAAAATCTTACTTATTATTATTAAAATATTTAAATACTTTAAATAATTATCTTCTTATAATTACTCTTATAATATATTTAAAATATTAAGCTTTAAAGAACTTTTAAATATTTTAATTCTTTTATTAAATTATTAAATATAAATATTATTAAAAATAAGATTATAAAATAATATAAAAAAGTTTATTTATTATTTTTAATTAAATTCTTAAGAAATAAAATTAAAATCTTTTTATTATATAATAATTAATTATTAAAAAATAAATAAAATTATTTAATTTTTAATATATACTTTATTAAAATAAATTAAGAGTATTATAAAGTTCTTCTTATATTTTAATATATTTAAGATTATTATATTAAATATAAAATTATATTTATCTTTAAAAAAAGATTATATTCTATAAACTTAAGAATATTATTAGTATTATTATTATAAATAATATATTAAATAATATAAAAAATAACCCTTAATCTTTTAAATATCTTTTATATTTTATATATATAATTTAACTTATTATTAATAAATTTTTTAATAAGATTTATATTACTTTAATAAATAAAGAACTTTAAATAATATAGAATTAGAATTTAAATAAGAAAGCTCTAAAGATTTTTTAAAAACTTAATATATTATTAATACTTATAAAGATAATTAATTTAATAATAAATCTAATAATTAGATAAATAATTATATTATATTAATTCTTTATTTAATTATAAATTTATAAAATAATTATTTATATTAATACTAATTCTTTATATAAAGAATAATTTAATATTATATAAATATAAAAAATAAAGATAATAAATAATAAATTTAATATTTTAATTTATAGCTTTTTTATAAAAAGTAAACTTAATATATTAAAGATCTTAATACTTTTTTAGAATATTAAAATCTAATAAGATTTTATATTATATATACTTATTTATATTTATTAATTAAGATTAAACTTTAAGACTTTTTTTAAGAAATATAAAGTATATTTTTTAATATTAAAAAAAAGAAGTAATCTTAAATAAAATACTTAATTAATATTATTAAATCTTTTTATAGATATATTTAAATTATTAATATTATTTAATAATTAATACTTTATTAAGTATTTAAAATATATAATAAGTTTTTTAATTACTTAAATATTATAATAAAATACTTTATATAAAAGAGAATACTTTAAAAGATATAAATAAAAAAATACTTAAAGTAACTTTTATTAAATTATTAAAATATTATTAAAAAATTTAATTATTTATTAAGTTTTTTAATAATAAAGTTATATTACTTAACTTTACTTATAAAAATTAAATTTTTAATAAACTCTTATAAATAAAAAAAAGGTAAATAACTATAAATTAATATATATTAAGATATATTATAAAATAATTTTAATAATTATCTAATAATTAATCTTAATATATTTTTTTTATAAACTATAAATATATTAAAAACTATATTTATTATCTTAAATAACTTAAATACTCTTTTCTATATAAAAAAAGAATTTAAAGATAAGTTTAAATATTATTTTATTTTAATAATTAATTTAATAATTATCTTCTAATCTTTTATAGAATATAATATTAAAGATATTATTATAATAAATATATAGAAAAGTCTTTTAATTAAACTTTTATATATAATATTTCTTATTTATTCTATTCTTATATTATTTATAATAAAAGTTAATTATAAATAAGTTTTTAATATTATTAGTAATATATATAAAATAAATTAATATTTTAATTTAATATTATAGATTAATTAATCTTAAATAAAGTAATATTAATATAAAATAGTATTATAATTATAAAGAAGAAAATTATCTAAGTTATCTATAGCTACTATATATAGTAGATAGGAGCTAGGCTTAATAGAGACTAGTTTATATTTAGAGTACTAAGTTTATAATATTATCTCTCTCTTTAAAATAATAATATTCTTATTATTAATTATATATAAATTACTTTTAAATAAATAATTTATATATATTATATATTAGTAATATTCTTACTTATAGTAGCTAGATTATTAATTACTATTATAAGTTATATTTTAAATCTTATATTTTAAGTATATTAATATAACTTTCTTAGTTAGTTAGTAATTTTAGTATTATATATATATATTATATCTTAATTTAACTTTATAATATTATTTTTAATAGTCTTTTTTAATATAAACTATATATTAAATAAGTTAATAATACTTTTTACTCTTATAAAGTTTTAAATATTAAATATAATCTTAACTTTTAAGAGTTTTTATAGTAGAAGTTAGCTATTAATAAAGATATATTAACTATCTTAGTATATATCTATTATTTAGATTTACCCTTAAAGCTATAATACTTTAATTTATATATTAAGTAATCTTATTTTCTTATTACTAAATTATTTATCCTTTTATCTATCTTTAAGTTAAGTACTTTATTAATATAATATATTTTTTTTCTCCTTATCTATCTTTATTAATAGTAGTAGTAGTATATTTTAGTCTAGTAAGAGATTATTAACTATTAAGTATAGAAGCTATAAGTAAAAAACTAGGAAAATTAATACTATTATATAGTTAAGGTTTAACTTATAGATAATATTATTAATAATATATTTTATTAAAAATAACTCTAAGTTTTTATAATTTAAATCTTTACTATTTCTCTTAATCTTAATATTCTTTATATTTAATATTATCTTATTATCTACCTTTAATTCTCTTATTAATTCTCTATATCTATTAATATATAACTTTTATATTATCTAAGTCTAGATAAGCTCTTCTTATAAATATATTTATAGATTATTAATCTTTTTAATAAAATTATCTATTATTTTTATATTCTTTAATACTTTAAGTAATATTTACTCTACCTATAATATAAAGAGTTCTAGCCTAGATTATAGAATATAACCTTTTATTACTAAAAATAAAGCTACTCTTATAAAAGTATTAAGATTAGAATTAGCTTTAAACTTAGTTATTAGTAGAAAGTTTATCTAGTTATCTTACTAATAATTAATATAAGCTTATAGATATTACTTTAGAGTTATATTAGTTACTTTAATTTAATTATTTATCTTTAAATAGAATATTATTAATAATTTAGACTTTATTCTAATTCTCTTATATAAATATTTCTAGAAATAGCTTATAAATTAAGTACCTTAATTAGATACTACTATCTTTAGGTACTTCTTCTCTCTTTAAACTTAGTTAAGGAATACTTAAATAACTACTTTAACTTCTAATAAGTCTAGTCTAATAAATCTTCGCTTTTTAGATAACCTATTAACTATAACTATAATATATTTATATATATATTTATATCTTTTATATTTAGGTAATAATATAATAAAATTAATTATAATATTTTACTAGTATTACTCTAAGATAAGAAATAATTTTAGAAGACTTACTTTTATTTTATAATATATTTTTATTCTCTTATATATATAGTAATTCCTAATATATTAATATACTATATCTATTATTTCTAGCTAATAGTAATAAGAGCTTAATCTATAGTATATAACTATATATTTAATGTATTCTACTAGCTTTAATATATAGAGCTTTTCTATAATTCTTATTCTTAGCTTTAGAATATTTAGTATATATAGACGCTTTATAATATATAGTTAGTTATTAATAACTTCGTAATTACTTAATTTAATCTTAGTACTTTTATAAGTTAGTAGTAGCTTATAATATCCTCTCTTTTTTATAGTTATTATAGCTTATACTAACTTATCTATCTTATATCTATTTCTAATTTAGAGTAATAAATTCCTATTATTTATAAGTATATTATTAACTAATTCTTTATTTAACTCTTTAATCTTAGATACTAGACTTATATTAAGTAGATCTTTATTTAACTCTCTATTTAATAGTTATCTTAGATTTCCTAATAATTCTTTATTTAACTTTCTACTAAATATTTCCTATTTACTTATATTATAGATTATTACTACTAACTTAGTAATAGTATACTATTTCTTATTTAATAATAAGATTACTAGCTTAACTATATTATTTATATCTTTATTTAGGTAAATTTATTTTAATAATACTTAATATTAAAACTTATTCCTAGTATCTTTAACTCTTAAGAGTAGATTTTAAAATCTTTTAATTAAGCTATTTAATTTAATATCTTATTTCCCTAGTCTATATATAATATAGAAATTAAATTTAGATAGGAATTTAGCTTAGTAGACTTATCTTCTATTTAATTACTTAGTTATTATAAAGTACTCTAAATTTTTATAGTTACTAAGAATCTTAATTAGATCTTCTATTAGAGTACTAATTAGTTCTAGGTATTATTCTTTAAATATATAAACTATTACTAATAATTCTTTATTATAGATCTTATAGTTATATTCCTAAGATAATATTTTCTTTAATATATAGGTAATTAGATATAAAACTCTCTAAGTATCTTATTATAAAAGAATTATTATAATAATATAATCTAATATATTAGTCTTAACCTATATTTCTAAGTTAGGATTAAAGTATATTAATATTAATATATCTATAAATACTTTTTTTAGTTATTAGAATACTTAGTTCTTTAATTTATCTTAAGACTATAGATAAATAAAAGCTTTTTAATCTAATTTTATTAAATTAGATAATAAATTTATAATCTTAGAATACTCTTTAATAAAATATTTATAGAAGTTTATAAAATCTAGGAATACTTATATATTCTTTAGGTAATATAAGGGTTTTTACTATTATATAGCCTCTACTTTTATAGAGTTTATCTAAAGTCTATTAATTATAATAATAATATTAAGATATTTAATTAATATTATATAGAAGTTATACTTATTTATATTAAGAAATAGACTAGCTTCTTTAAGCTTTATTAAGATTTATTTAATATATTTAATATAGTCTTTCTTTATATTACTATAGATAAGAATATTATTAAGATATATTATATAAAAATTATTAAGAAAGTTACGTAGTATCTTATTAATAAATACTTAAAAGATACTAGGCGTATTATATAAGCTAAATAGTATAACTAGGTATTTAAAGAGTCTATAGTATATAAGGAAAGCTATTTTCTCTTTATATTCTTTCTTTATTCTAATCTTATTAAATATTATAATAATATTAAACTTACTATACTATTTTATTATATATAGTTTAGCTAATATTTCTTAGATTAGTAGTAATATATTATAGTTTTATACTATTAATATATTAAGTACTTTATAATCTATATATATCTATAATCTATTATCTAGTTTCTTTATAATTAGGATTAGTATTATATATAGGGATTTACTAGATTTAATATAGTTTTTATTAAGTATATTATTAATATACTTCTTTATAACTTTTATTTAATTATATAATATTCTATATATCTACTTTATTAGTAGTACTAAGTCTTTCTTAAGATTAATAAAGTAGTCTACTTTTCTATAGAGTAGAAGTTTATTTATCTCTACTAAGTTCTAAATATCTATATAGTCACGATACTAGTTAAGTATCTACTTTCTTAGATTATTTAGATTTATATATTTCCTATATAACTTATAAAAAAACTTATTATAATTATTAACTATAATTATTATAATATTTATAATTAATCTTATACTAGTAAGATCTTTATTATTATATATAGGGTCTATAGCTTTAAGTATTTTAAAGTCTTTTAACTATATAGATAAAATTTAATTCTATTTTCTCTTTATTATTTTAATAAAGATATAGATATTAATCTTAATTATATTCTTTTTCTAGAATTTTACTTAATAATAATAATATTTCCTAGGCTTAATATAGCTAGTAATATTAATTAGTTAATATTTTAGTAGATATTTATAGATATAAAAACCTAATTTTAGTAATATTACTCTTCTTACCTAGTTTATATATAGATTATATTACTTTAATTATAGTATTTCTAAGATAATATTAAACTTACTTAATTATATTATAAGTCTTAAGAGTTCCTCTTTATATTTATCTAGTTTAAGATATATATAGATAATATATATAATATCTAGTACTACCCCTCTATCTATTAACTTTAACTTATATACTATTCCTAGCTTAAATATCTTAAGCTTATATTATTTAGTAAACTTAGTATTAATAAATAATATTATAGAAGTCTCTAAATCTATTATAATATATATTAGTATAGTTCCTATAGCTATTATTATATATATTTTAAAGTCTAGCTATCTTTTATATTTAAGGATTAGTTTAATACTATTAATATCTACCTAAGTAAGGGAATATATAACTATATAGAGTTAAGGTTCCTCTAACTCTTTAATCTTATTATATATATAGTTATTTCTAGATATAACTTTTTTAGAGATTATTTATTTTCTAACTTAAATCTATTTTCTTTAGAATTATAATTATTTATATTCTTATCTTTAATCCTACTCTATTTACTATTAATTATAGATAACTTAGCTACTATCTTCTTAGGTATAAGGAAGGGAGAGTCTCTATATAGAGTATTTAGATTATTTAATCTATATATTATTATAAGATATTTAAAGTAATAACCCTCTTTATATATTTATAATATAATATAGATTAATATTAAAGGTCCTTCTTATTTTCTTACTATTACTTTAGTTATCTTCTTTATTATTAATACTATATTATTATATCTCTAGTTTTTTAACTAGGAAGATAGCGTATTTATAGTATTTATAACGTGATTAACTCTATTTATATAAAGAGAGAGTTCTATTTTAGTATATCTCTTATTATATAGATATAGGTCTAAGTTAGTTACTTTAAGATTATTATAGAACTTATTAAAGCTTATATTTATAGATTCTACTAACTCTAATATATATAGATTTAGTCTCTTAGTTAAGTTTAGCTTTAATAATTTAATCTTATATTTATTATTTAATTAGAGGGAGTTAATATAATTTAAGAAATATTTATAGTATTCCTTAAATAATTCTTTAGATTCTATTTTTATTTTTTAATTATTTACTTTTATATAAATATAATTAATAAGATTATAAATTATAAATATATTATCTAGATTATTAAGGACTTCCCTATAACTTTAATATAAATATATATTATTAATATTATAATAGCCTTTAATAATATTAAAGATAGTATTAAAGATTAATTCCCTAATATAATTAATTATATACTACTTATTTATAAAATATAATAGATTATTTTTAACTTTTAATATAATTAATATCTTTTATATATTATAGATATTTCTATTACTATTCCTATTAAAGATAGAAGTATTTTATATTTTTATTATATATTTAAAGAAAGGTATACTAGCTCCTAATTATATTACTAGGATCCCTAACTAAGTTACTAGGATCTAGTATTATTATAGTAGGCGACTATTATTAGAATTATAATTATTATTAGTTATTTACTAGTATTTATAACTAAGTATCTATACTTATTTCTTAAGGGTTTCTAATTTATTTATAAGTATAATATTCTCTACTTAGTATATATTCCTTCTATATCTAAGGTAATTAGCCTTTATATTAGCTCTCTAGAGATCTTCCTTTAATATAGTATTCCTAGCCTTAGATATTCTAAGTTCTATTATTATAATAATTTATTAGTTAGTAATATCTCTTACCTTTATATATAGGCATAAAATTTTATTTAGGCTTTCTCTAATACTATTAATTTATATAGTTAGGTATTCTATAATAAAAGTTAGGAAAGTATTATTATTATAAGTAAGTATAATAACTTATTTATAGATTAAAATATTATAGATATAAAGCTTATCGCCTTTTTTTTTTAATAAGAATTATAACTTTATCTATCTAAACTTTCTCTTTATAAAAGAAGTCTCTATTATTAAAGTTAGATTTAGTACTAAGCCTATTTATTATAATTTCTTTTTCTTCTAAGTTATCTATTATAGATTTTAAATTATATTATTATTATAATTTAAGTTATAGTTCTTACTTAATATAGAGTTATTACTTTAAACTATTTAGATTTATATTTTATAGAGTTCTATTATACTTTTTAATAATTTAAGAATATTATTTCTAGATAGTATTAAATTTAATAGGCCTATTAATAACTATCTATATATTCTAGATAAGTCTATATTAGATTTACTCTTATAGAGATTATTTATATTATATTTAAACTTATTATCCTTAAATATTATCTTTAATCTACTTTTTTACCTAGATATTATAAATAGTAATTAATATATTAATATATTAAAGTAAAATTTTTATAACTTTATAAGAAAATTTTCTACTAATTATATATAGGGCTCTTCTACTTAGTAAGGATAGCTATAATATATTATAAGTTAACTAGTTCTAAATAAAGTAATATTAATATAAAATAATATTATAATTATAAAGAAGGAAACTATCTAAGTTATTTATAACTACTATATATAGTAAATAAAAGCTAGGCCTAATAGGAATTAGTTTATATCTAGAGTACTAAGTCTATAATATCTAAAAATCTTTAAAGTAATTATAATTCTTAATTAAAATAACTTTATAGAGAATATTAATATATATTATTATATATATTTATTTAAAGATAATATAATTAATAAGAAAAAACTTAAATTTAAGTTACTTTAATATAAGATAATCTTAGAAAAGATAATAAAATATTAATATATTAATAATAAGAATAAGAAAGATAGTAATTTTTAAACTAATATAAATAATTTTAAGCTTATAATTATAAACTTTAAATATATTAAGTATTATTTAAATATTTAATTTAAAAGATAATAAAAGAAATTTAATAAAAAATCTATCTTAAAATAAGAGAATTTATTTAGTATAAGTATTTATATTATTATAATTCCTAGATTATTAAATAAGTATTAAAGCTAGATTATATTAAGTTTAACTTCTATATATATAGATAATTATAGAATAGCTTAACTAGTTATTTCTTTA
This sequence comes from Cladonia borealis, assembly GCA_018257855.2. Lineage (NCBI taxonomy): Eukaryota > Fungi > Ascomycota > Lecanoromycetes > Lecanorales > Cladoniaceae > Cladonia > Cladonia borealis. The sequence goes on from JAFEKC020000014.1 coordinate 1,278,131, forward strand.
TAACTTTTAATATATTTATATTAAATATTATATTATTAAGTTTATTTACTTAATTCTTAATATATTAAAAGCTATTCTTTTTACTATATAAATTTTTTTTTCTCTATAGATTAAATTATATTAAAGATAAATCTATAGCTTTAAATATAATAATCTTACTTAATATAAAAATATAAAAGAATATTATAAAGATAATCTAGACTCTATTCTTATTAAAAGTTATTCTAGTATATCTAAATAATATAAATATATTATCTTCTAGATCTAGCTTTTATAGAATAAAGAGACTCTTAATAAAATTAATTATAGTTAACTTATTAAATTAAATCTAAACCTAGTCTTAATAAATAATAGATTTTAATATATTAAATAACTCTAATTAAAAAATACTTAATATAGTATAAAGTTTAGCTAAAGATCTTAAGAATAAAAATATTAAGTATATTAAAAATATTAAGAAAAGTAAGATATTTATTAGAAAATACTTTACTATTAACTTTAATAAATAAGATAATATAATATTCTATTATATTAATAGAGTTAATAAAGAGAATTTTAAATAAATTATAATTATAAGATAAAAATACTTTATTAAGATAATTAGTATAAGTATTAGTAAATAGTATAAAGATCTTTAAAATATAATAAAGAGTACTTATATTATAGTCTATAATTTTATTAGCTAGTTAAAAACTTTAACTAAAAAAAATAAAATACTATAAATCTATATAAAAATAATAAAAGAGAAGTATATATTCTTAAAAGCTAAGTTTAGAGAGATATAAGAGAAGCTTATAACTAGTAAGATAAATATTATTAAGATATATTAATTAAGAGATAAATATTATAAGAATATTAGAATCTTAGAAGATTAAATAAAGTCTTAAGAATTAAGTTAAAATAAGCTATATTAAATTAACTATAGAATCTATATAATTTAAATAATAAGAAACTAGTTAAATAAGATTAAATAGAAAGATATTTACTTTAAATAATAATAAGTATTTATAATATTATTATACTAGATTATAATAAATATTACTTTAATATATTAATATTTAATAGAATCTATATAAAATAAAAGTAATAAAAGTTATATATATTATCTAAGTTTAAATAAAGTACCTACTAGTTCTCTATAAAGAAGTATAAGATAGATTATATCTATAATAAGTATATATTATAAGTATTTACTATAATTAAGCTAAGGATTTTATTAATATTAGATTATCTATATATAATTTATAAAGAAGTACTTATTAATTTAAAAGAGAATTTTAGTATTTATAATAAGAAAACTTAAGTTAAAGTTAATATATAAGTATTAAATTTCTCTATAAGATTTAAGAATAAGAATAAGTTATTTAATATATTCTATATAACATTTATAATAATAATTATATTACTTAGATACTCTAAAGATTATAAGATTAAAGACTTAAGAAGGTATATTTTTATTAATCTTAGATTATAAGTTATAAATAAAGTTAAGTTATTATTATATAAAGACTTTATTATTAAACTCTATATCTATAACTTAGAGATAAAGTAAAACTTAATATTTAAGATATAAATAAAAGTAATTTAGAAAATATATAGTAGATAGAGTTATTATAATAATAAGAGAGATAGATAAAATAATAACTCTTACTTTAAAGAAAGAGATTATAGTAAATATAAAGAAGAACTTAATATATTATTTATACTAAATTAAAGTACTTAGTTATTATATATTCTTATCTAGATTTAGAAGAAAAAGCTTTATATAAAGTATTTTTAGTCTAGTTATTAAATATAAAATAAAAATATATTATATAAAAATAAGAGAGCGTTAAATTTATATAAGATAGAGTTCTAGCTATTTATTATAAGTATTAAGTTTATTAAATTAAATATTAAAGTTAATAAAGATAATAACTTAGAAAATTAATAATCCCTAGTTAAGTTATTACTAGGAACTTATTAGTAAGAGTATATAAAAAGATAGTTAAACTTAAAAGAGATAATCTATAATTATTAGCTATTATTACTTTATTATTATATAATATAAAACTTTAATAAGACTAGTAATTTAACTTTATTAATTATATATATATTACTAAGAATCTAGTAAAGATTACTTACTTAATAGATATAAATACTTCTATTATAAAGTTTATTAATTTAAAATTTACTAAAATTTATAAGATATTACTTATTAAGCTAATAAAATTATTTATTCTAAGACTTATTAATAATAAATAAATACTTAATATTATCTATACTATATAAATAAAATTTAACTTAAAAGAATATATTAATAAAATTTAGTATCTAGTTATTATATTAGAGAAATTTAATATAATATTAAGAATACTATAACTTAAGTAATATAATCTAGATATATTATTAAGATCTTAGAAAATAATATTTAACTTAGATTACTATATATCTATATATATTCTAGAAGATAGATTAATTATAATTTATAATTATAGTAATAAAGATTATAAATAGAAGATAAAGAAAATATCTAGTAATATTACTAAAATATTAGCTTATATCTTTATTAAAATAGTAAAAAGAACTAATAATAAGATACTAGTATTATAGCTTATTAATTTTAAGTATCTATCTAAGAAAAAAGATAAGAAAACTTATAAGCTTACTAAAGATATTATTACTATTAGCCTAGATAACTATAATAAGTTCTTTATAAAGATAAGGAAGAAGTTAATCTTAGATAAGTAGTTAAAGTAAAGGGTATCTAAGTATTATTATAAGTAGCTTAAGATATAAAATTCTATAGAAGTTAATAAGCTACTATCTTATTAATTAACTATTTTATTAACTTAATAACTAAAAGTAAATTACTAGTAAAGAGAATATATAATATATCTTATAAATAGGTATTAATAGTAAAAGAATATATTAATAAGATATTTAGAAAAGACTATATAAGACTTAGTATATTATTCTATATAGTACTAGTTCTTATTATTAAGAAACTAGATAGAGAGATTAAAGTATATATTAACTACTAAGTATTAAATATACTTACTATTTATAATTAAAATATACTATTACTAATAAAGAATACCTTAGTAAAGCTTTATATTATTAAGCTATATAATAAGTTTAATATTATTATAATATTTAATAAAATAAGAATTAAAAAAGATTATAAAGAAAAGACTATATTTCTTACTAGATATAATCTATATAAATATATTATAATATCTTTTAGGCTTTATAATATTTTAGTAATATTCTAAATATTTATTAATAAGATACTAAGAGAATATTTAAATATCTTTTATATAGTATATCTAAATAATATACTTATATATAGTAACTCTATATAATATACTTATATATAGTAACTCTATATAAGAGTATATAAGATATATATAATAGATCTTAGATAAAATTCTTAAAATAGGCTTATATCTAGATATTAATAAGTATAACTTCTATATTAAGAAGATAAAATATTTAGATCTTATTATTATAATAAAGAGCTTAAAGATAAATCTAAGAAAGATTAATATAACTATAGAGTAGAAGATACTATAATATATTAAAGATATATAGTTATTCCTTAGATTTACTAATTTCTATAGAAGATTTATTAAGAGATACTTAAAGATTATTATATTACTAATAAATTTAATAAAGATATAATTTTCTAAGAATAGTATTAAGATAAATATAACGTTTCCCCTAATACTAAATAGCTCTAAGAAGAAGATTTTTATAATATTAAAGAATATATTTATAAAAGCCTTAATATTAACTTATTTTAATCTAGATTACGAGATATAAATAGAGATAAATATATCTAATTATATTATTATAAGAGTATTATTATAAAAGAATAAATATAATATACTTAGACTAGTTATATTTATATCTTATAAGATATTACTATAAAAATATAATTATAAGATATATAATAAAAAGCTACTTATTATAATAAAAGTCTTTAAAGAATAATACCTAAAGTTAATAAGAATTCTAGTAAGTAATCTAGTAAAGGTTTTAATTAATTATAAGAATTTAGAATATTTTATAACTATAAAATAACTTAATAGATATTAGATTAAATAGATAGAGTTTCTATCTAAATTTAATTTTAAGATTAAGTACTATTTAAATAAATAAAGTATTAAGCTAAATAATTTAATAAGAAAACCTAGTAATCTATTAGAAAATAACTCTAATCTATATTATTAATTCTAAAATTAGATAATCCTAAAAAAGAGATATCTAAGTATAGCTATTAGGAAGATAATAGGCCTTATAATTATATTACTAGATAAATATAAGATAAATATATAATTAATATACTCTATAGTTTATAATCTTAGTAAATAAGGTATAGATAATAAAGAGTCAATAGAAGAATTATTATCTAATATTTTAGAGAATTTATTAGTTAAAAAGTTAATAAAAGAATTAACTAATAATAATCTTACTAAAGAATTAATTATAGAAGAATCTATTAAGAAGTTAATAGAGAAATTAGTAGAACCCCTATTTATAGAGAAAATTATAGAGTATATAAAGTATATTTATTTATTTAATAATATAGTTTAAAAAATTATAGTAAATAAGATAGTAGGCTATTAAAAGATACTATTAAATTTAATTAAATAAAAGTTATATATTAAGCTAAGTAACTATAAAATATATAATATAATACTATATATTAATAAGAAACTTTATATATTTAATATTAATAATACTAGAATAAAAGTTCTTTAGATTATATATAAGATACTACTAATAAACTATACTAAATAAACTAGTATATACTTAAGAATAAGTTTTTATTACTACTAGCTAAAGATAATAGAATTTATTTTAAGATATATTAAAAGCTATTATATCTATAAATAAGTAAAAAGCTCTAGGAATAGAAGGTATAGATTTTTTAAGCTCTTATCTATCCCTAAAAAATACTAGATTAATATATTAATAGACTTTATAATATTATTATTAATTTATAAGTAGTTTAATAAAAGCTTTTAATATATTATAGTAGTAATAAATAAATTATCTAAGAAAAGATAGTTTATAGTATTAAACTTACTTAAAGTTAAGATAACTATCTAAGTATTTATTAAATAGATTTAAAGAAAGAAAGAATATCTATTAATAATAGTATTAAATAGAGATATCTAATCTATAATATATTTCTAGTTATAACTATATAAATAACTAGATATAAAGTCTAAGCTATTAATAATCTTTTATTCTAAGATAAATAGTTAAATAAAGAATATTAATATAGTCTTAAAGTAGTATCTTTAAGTATTTATTAACTATAATTAAAGTAACTAGATAAGCTTTTTATTAATTATTTAGTTTAAGGTAAATATAGATTTAAATATAAGTAACTTATTATTATTTCTAGTTATTAAAGAGTATATTCTAAGGTTAAATATAAAACTATTTATATTATAGAATAGTATTACTATATAGTAAGTAAAGAATAAGTTTAAGGTTATAAATAGCTTTATAATAAAGATATAAGACTTAAGAAAGTACTTAAAAGAGTAGTTACTATAGATATAAGCTTTATAAGTAAAGTAAATTAATAGGAAAAGATATTTAGTACTAAAGTTTAGAGTAGATAATATAGTTATATTAAATACTAGAAATATTAAGATAACTTAACCTAATAAATCTTTTAATTATAAGAACTTAGGGCTATTTAAAATTATTAGAGTTATTAATAACTTAGCTTATAAATTAAAGCTATTACTAGTTATAAAAGATATCTTTCTAGTATTCTATCTATAGTTACTATATTTAGATAATAGTATATCTCTATAAGAGTAAAAAATACTACTACTACTATTAGTTATAATTAATTAAAAAGAGAAGAAATATTAGAATACTAAAGAAATATTAAATCTTAAGATAGATAGAAAATAGAATAATCTATTAACTAGAAAAAAGAATTATCTAATATATAAAGTTAAATATACTAGTTATAAGAATAATAGATCTAAATAGAAGTTATATCTAAATATTACTAGATATCTAGTATTAGTAATAAATTACTATTATTAATACTCTAATAAATTAAGATTTTATTAGTTATTTAGAATTTTATAAGATTAAGAGCTACTATTAATAATACTATTATAAAGCTTTTATATAAAACTAATAGTTTTAAATTCTATACTAGAAGATTCTAAATTAAGATAATACTCTTTAGTTAATAAATTATTATTAGTTAACTAAGAAAGATATCTAAATATAAATAAGTATATCTAATATTATTATAAAGACTCTATATATATAATTAATATTAGCTAAGGATAAGATTATCTTATAAGTTTTATAATATATTTAGTATTATTTTAAGTAAATAATAATTATAGAAGTTTCTATTTAAAAGAGAGAGATAATATTATAGTTTCTAGACTATTAAGTAAGTATTAAAGCTAGATTATATTAAGCCTAGCTTCTATATATAAAAATAACTATAGAATAGTTTAACTAGTTATTTCTTTATAACTTTTAATATATTTATATTAAATATTATATTATTAAGTTTATTTACTTAATCTTTAATATATATTTACTTTTAATAAATAATAAGTATTAAATAAAAAGACTAGAATTATTATATTTATTAAATAGAATTAATATATCTAAGACTTAATTAAATTATTATATAGAATTCTAATAATTTAATAATTAATCTAATAAATAATATATATAGAATATAACTTATAAATTTTAGTATATTAAAATAAGTTATTAAGTTTTTAGATTTAAATCTAAAAACTTATTACTAAATTAAATTTAAATTAAATTCTTAGTTAAGTTTTATAATTTAATCTAAAATTTAATTTAACTTAAACTTAATTTATTATATAATATAAAATTAATATTTATAAACTATATATTTTTAAAAAAAATTAAAATTAAAATAAACTCTTTAAATTTAAATTTTAAAAATTATTAATAAAGATAATAAAAATTAAGATAAAAATAAGTATAATATTTTATTTATAGATTAATAGTTAAATAAAGTAAATAAATTAAATATTAAAATATTATCTTTAATATTATATTAATTATAAGTTAAATAATTAAATTTAATATTTATTTAATATTTAAATAATATAAAATAAATTAATATTAAACTCTATTAATATAATATTATATTAAGTTAATTATAGTTTTAAATCTTATATAATATTATTATTAATAAGAATATAGTTTAAAGTATAAAGAATAAAGATTATAATTTAAGAAATAAAAAGAATTTATTAAAAAATTATAAAAAGATTTATAATTTCTAAGTAATTACTTAATAATATATTATAATTAAAAAGATTTAAAAGAACTAGATATTTTTAAAGAGAATAGAATATATTTTCTTTATAGAAATTTTAAAACTAATAAGCTTAGTAAAAGACTTAATTATATTAAATTTAATTTATTTCTAATTAAAGAATATAAAGAAAATATAAATTATATATTAAATTTATTAAAACTAACTAAGAAATATAATATATTTTATATATTATTACTAGAAAAAGTACTCTTTAACTTAGATATTATTATAAATAATTCTATTACTTTTAAATTAAGATAATAAAAAGTAAGATAATAAAAAGTATAATATTAAAAAATTTCTAGATTATTAAAAGATTAATAGAAAATAAAGATATTTAATTAAGTAATTAGATTATAATTATTTAAAGAATTCTTAGAAACTATCTTTAATACTTAATTATTCTAAGAAATTAATAGAGTTTTAATAATAAAACTCTTAAGTTAGTTTAAATATAAAGAATTAAAAATAATTAAGTTAAATAACTTATTAATAGTAGTAACTTTTACTATTATTTACTTAATAATCTATATTTTCTTTAATTTCTTTAAATACTCTAGTTTCTTTATATTAAAAAGTCTCTTATTAATATTTTCTATTCTTTTTCTTTTAAGAAATAATATTACTTTTATAAATATTTTAACTTTTATTTTCTAAATAAGAAAAGATTTATAATAATATTTTATTAGTAATTCTCTAGGGATGAAAATTTACGTAATTAACCACTAATATTTAAATCTATAAGTCTATCTATATCTAAATTTTTCAGCCCCTTTAGCTATTAATTAGCTATTAATTAGCTATTAATTAGTAGTGAAATAGTATCTACTACTTAGATTTTAGCATATTTTATACTAGTCGTATATCTAGTATTAATCTATTCATCTATCTATAGTATAGTATCTATCGTATCTATTATATCTATCTATCTATCTATCTATCTATCTATCTATCTATCCATCGCATCCATCTATCCATCCATCCATCCATCCATCTATGGCATGGCATCCATCCATGGCATAGCATCCATAGCATCCATAGCATCCATCGCATCCATCGCATCCATCCATCCATCTATCGCATCCATCGCATCCATCCATCCATCTATCCATCCATCGCATCCATCGCATCCATCCATCCATCTATCCATCCATCGCATCCATCGCATCCATCGCATCCATCCATCTATCCATCCATCCATCCATAGCATAGTATTCATCCATCCATCCATCCATAGCATAGTATTCATCCATCCATCCATCCATAGCATAGTATTCATCCATCCATCCATCTATCCATCCATCCATCCATCCATAGCATAGTATTCATCCATCCATCCATCTATCCATCCATCGCATCCATCCATCTATGGCATGGCATCCATCCATGGGGTATGGCATCCATCTATGGCATGGTTATTAGAATGATTATTAGATTATTTTGGCCTACAAAAATTAGCGTGATGGATAGATGGATGGATGGATGGATGGATGCCATGGATGGATGCTATTGCCATGCAACATAGCCATGCGCATGCGATGGATGCCATACCATAGATGGATGCGATGCCATGGATGGATGCCATACCATGGATGGATGCGATGCCATGGATGGATGCCATACCATAGATGGATGCGATGCCATGGATGGATGCGATGCCATGGATGGATGCGATGCCATGGATGGATGCGATGCCATGGATGGATGCCATACCATAGATGGATGCGATGCCATGGATGGATGCGATGCCATGGATGGATAGATGGATAGATGGATGGATAGTCAGATGGATGGATGGATAGATAGATAGATAGAGGACCCGTTATATAGATCTTACTAGATATTAGAAAAGAAAGCGCTACTAAGTATAGTTTATAGCTATTTTATAGCTATTTTATAGCTATTTTATAGTTAAATATACTATTTTCACTAAAAACTCTTAGTATACTATTAATTACGAGTTATAAATTTACTAATATTATAGTTATTTCTATTTTTTCTTTTTTCTTTTTTAATTCTATAAGTATATAATCTATATTAGAAAAATAAATAATAAGTATTATAAACTTATACTTTTTATTTATATAAGTATATTAATTATAATTAAAAGATAAAAAAGAAATATAATAAAAATATAATATTATAACTATAAAACTTACTTAAATAATTTTATTTATAAGATAGATATATTTTAAAGATAATATAAATAATTATTAAAAAAGAAAGATTCTTTAAAATAAAGAAAATCTTAATAAGAGAATAGTATTATAAGTTAATCTTAAGATAATCTAGAATATTATAATACTATATTTTAATAAAAATAAGAGAATTATATAATTAAAGTAATTATAATAATTATAATAATAAACTACTATTAAATATTATATATATTATTTATTAAATATAAGTAATTAATACTTAAAGATATATTAAATAAAGTTAACTAGAGATAAATAATAAGATTAAGATAAATATATAAAAAAGAATTTCTCTCTTATAAATAAGTTTCCTTCTATATATTTAACTTATATAATTAAGAGAAATTTATAATTAATTAAATACTAATATACTTTAATTAAATTATATTACTTATTTATATATTCTTCTAAATATATTATTAAAGAAGTTAAATCTCTTTATTATAATAATATTATTAAATATTTAAAGTATTTATAATATATATAAAATATATTTTTTTATTTATTTTCTTTTTAAATTTAAATATAATAATAAGTATCTTTAAAATTTAATTTAATAAAAACCTTAATATTATTTAAATAATCTAAGATTTTATTAATTAAGAGTAAAGAATAATAGTTTTCTATTATTATCTTATTTAATTTATAATAATTAATATATAAATATAATTCTTTATTCTTTCTTAAGATAAATAAAATAAGTATATTTATAAAACTAGTAAAATATTAAATTTAACTCTTTATTAATATATTATTAAAATAAGTTTATAATACTTTTAATTTATTTATTAAAAGATTATAAAGAGAATTATAGAATAAATTAATAATTATTTTAATTATATAATTATTATTTTTATATAATAATAAATAATTTACTTTCTTTATTAATAATATATTTTAATATTTTTTAATTCTTTTAATAAAGTTATAAAAGTTATAATAAATATTAAACTTAATTATATTTTAATTCTAAGATTTAATTAATTAAAGAATATATTAATAATTATTAATATATATACTTTTAATTATTTTTATAAGAATTTAATAAATTTATAAATCTTAATTAATTTTAAAGTATACTTCTTAATTTTAAAATACTAGATTCTTATTATTATATTAATAATAAAAATAAACTTTTTTATTAATTATATAAAAGATATTTTAAATTTCTTTTCTTAATCTTAATTATTATAAAGAAATAACTTAATATAATAAATATTATAATAATATATAATATTATTATCTATTTATATTAAATAAGAAAGTTTTATATTTTTAATAAACTTTAAATTTTATTTAATAATAAAGTATTAATTAATTATATTAACTTTAATTCTATTATTAAATTAAACTTTTAACTTAATTTCTTTTAAATTTTCTTTTAATAATATTATTATAAAATATTTTAATCTTAAAATAATATTAAGTTCTTATTCTTCTTTTATTTCTTAAAGAATATTTTAAATAAAAATTTATTTTTTCTTTATTTATTAATAATATATTATCTAAGATTTTCTATTAAAATTTTATTTAAATTTAAATCTTTAAATTTAAAATAAGTTAAAATATAATAATCTTTCTTTCTATAATTAAAATATTTAATATTCTTATCTTTTAAGGAGATATTCTTTAAATTATCTTTATACTTATTCTCTTAAGACTTAATATTAAGCTTATTATTATTCTTTAATAAAATATTATTAATTATTTTATTAATTAAGATAATCTTTTACTAATTAACTTTTAAATAAAAAACTAAGATAATTAATTAATCTTAAATATAAAAAATCTTTTAAATATTAATAATAGTTATATAAAGACTTAAATATAACTTAGTAAATAAATTTATTTATTTATATTCTTTAATATATAAAAGAAATTAAGTTTTTAAATTACTTAAGTAAGCTTTAAATTAATAAAGTAATTAATTAAAATATTACTTTATATTAACTATTTATTAAGTTATATTTAATATATAATTTACTAAGTCTTTAATTAAATTTAATAGAAATATTTTAAATTTATTCTATATTTAAATCTTAATATTATTAAATTTTTTTATAATTATATTAAAACTTTTTTAAATTCTTTTTAAAATATTAAATTATATATAAAATCTTTAATATATTTATTTTAAAATTATAGAATATAAAATAAAAGTATATTTTAATATTTTAAATTTAATTTTCTATATTCTCTTAATATTTTTTCTTTATATTTTTTAAGAAATATTAATTTTATAATTTTCTTAAATTTATTAATAATATTAAGTATAAAATACTTTTAATTTATAATAAATATAAAAAGTAAATAAGAAATAAGATTTTTAAAGAGTTCTTATATATTATTTATTAAATATATATTTAATTTATAAATATAATATAAAATAATATTATCTTTATTATATTATATATACTTTTTAATATTAATTATCTTAATTATAAATATCTTTTATTAAAGAGTTTAAATCTCTTATTTAAAATATTTAAGTTATTATATCTTTTATAATTTAACTTTTTTTTATAATTATATTAAATATATTTATTAAAATAGAAATAATTTATTAATTCTATTTTTTAATAGAAATTTATATTATAAGATTTTAATTTTCTTTTTAAATATTTTAATTATTATATATAATTAATTTACTTTATTTATTATTAACTTATAATTTTATAATATAATAATTATTAAAGTATAAATTATTAATTAAAGATATATTAATTATAAATTAATATCTATTAAAAAATTAAAAGAATTAAAGTTATTATAATAATTATATATTAATATAAAATTAAGTATATTATAAATTATATAAAATAATTAATTCTTAAAAAAGAATAAAAAGAATATTTATTTAAAGTTTATTTAAATTAAATAAATAAAGAGTAATATATTATATTATTATTATAATATTAAATATAATTAATTCTTAATATTATTATATTATAATATAATTTAATTTAAATAAAAAGTTTTAAGATTTATAAATAATTAAAAAATAAAATATTATTTATTTAAATTTTATAAAATAATTTATTATTTATCTTAATATTATAATAATTAATCTTAGAATTAAGATTAATTATTAAAAGTTTAAATTTATATAAGTAATTTCTTTTATATAAGTTAATTAAATAAAATTTTAACTTTTAATATTTATTTTAATAGAATTAAGTATATAAATAAAAAAATTATTAAAGTTTTTATTAATTAAAATTATTTTTATTAAAATAAAAAATTATTAATTAAAATAATTAAGTTAAATTTAATTACTAAAGTAAAGAAAATAAAATATATTAATAAATTATTCTTAAATTAACTTTAATAGTTTTATAATAATATATAATTTAATAAACTTATTATAGAATTAAGATTTAATATAAATAAAAGTATTTTAATTATATATTTAAGAATAAATATAAGTAGAGTAATATAAAAATAATATATTAAATTAATAAGTTAATAATTTAATAAAGCTATACTTTATTATATAATAAATATATATACTTTTATTATAAATAATTTCTAATTCTTTAATATAAAAATATTAAGAATTATTATAAGTTATAGAACTACTAAAATATTATATTAAGATATATTTAAGGGATTATAATTAGGTCTATCTTAGTAATTTCTATAGTAGTCTTCCTTTATCATTAAATAATATGTTATCCCTAGTATATGTAATCAGATCCCTGATCCTATCTAAGCTAAACTCGGCAACAATTCTTTCTAACCAGCCCAGCTTATTCCGGCGCCTGTACGGCTGTGGCCTCAGGTCGTTTTCATCTACAAACAGCCTTTGCCAAATCATAAAACACGCAGAATGTTCATCTCTAAAGAGCTCATTCATACTGATCAGTTGTTGGCTTGGTGTCTTCAGGTAGTAGTCTCGGATATCGAGGAACTTGTCATAAATATCCTCGCGGTCCTTTGCCAAAAGATGCTCCTACTACGATTAATTTTCGTCCAGCATTCGGGGAAGTTATTCCTTGTTCTCTCGCTCACTTACTTTGATTTCGCTTGAGGCTTTCAAATAATTACCCCATGTAGGACGTTCCGTAACATTGACACGTTTCCATTCATGCGCACCTTCTCCCCGAAGTTCCCACCACCCATCACCCCAGGCGTTCCTCGGCAATCCCCCATTTTTCCATTTCGTCATCAGCTCCCCCATTGCTGCATAGCATGGTACAGGGTTGGCAACACCCCCAGGCTTCAGAGAGAGCCAGTATATGGGGTACAGCGCGCTTTTATGCATGCTGTCCAAACGGGTAGGAATATCTACCCTGGTAGCAGGCTTCGCATTAACGGATAGAATGAGTGGTTCTTCTATTGAAAACCAGTGCCAGTACCAAGCCCGGAATAGCACAAGTTCCCATGCTGCTTGCAAGCCTCGGAGGATATTCGGATGGGGATGGTAATTTCTATCGATGAATACCCAGCCAGCCGGAAATAACTTACGTGTCAGGTAGCTTGCAACAACCCAAAAGCTGCTGTCATAACGCATGGTCTTTACTGCTAGAGTAGCTGAGAAGGTTAGTAGAAGAAATGGAACAAGGAAAATAGCAAGTTGTTTAAAGAAAAGAGCAACTCTCGTGAGAGGGTGTAGAATATGTCTGGTAGTAATAAAGATCGTAGCCTCCGGATATCTTTTTTTCAGAGAAAGCTTGTCAAGAGCCCAAGATGGTGTTTGCGGTCCAATTCTTAGGGGTTGAAAGGTTATGTAGTCGTCCACATTTTCAAGACTTTGACCGAAATTTGCCACTACGGCAAGGTCGTAGAATTGGTCCAGAATTTCCCCTTTGTTGATCGCTCGCCAGATGCGTTTTAGTCGCTGGAGAGCAAATAGCTTCAATTTCCAGAACATATGGAAACCTTCTTCGTAAGTCCTCCAGCCTGTGGTAAGTATTGAAGTCAAGTTCTCCTCTACATCATCTGCGGCCCTTGTTTCAATGAACTGGTGGATTATCCGGGTGACCAAGAATAATATCCGCGGACCGTCTTTGTTCACAATCCAGTCACAAGCGGAGATCGTAGTGTCTTTCACAAGTTTGGTGAGTTGAGGAATTTCATCTTCCTGCATCCAGGACGTAAGAAGGCCTTTCATCTCCCGGTCAGCCTCCTCGAAGAACTCTGTCCATCCTTCCGGGAGCGAGTCAAGTGGTATAAGCCCCTCTTTTCGCTTCGCTACCCATGTCTGAAGACACTGTGCGAGAGTAATTAGAGGACGTTGCATCTTGATGATAGACATGAGCTTTGAAAGATACGGACTATTGCTGTTTGAATAGCGTGATAACTGGGATTGAGCGTTGTCGATTTGGATCGGATTGTAGATTTTGCCAAGCCGTGGAGCTGAGTTCAAGTTGAAAAGAATCTTTTCAACTTCCTCCTTACTAAAAGTACAGTCGTCTAGTGCAATAGCATCTCCGCCTATCTCCTCGAGGAGAGCAAGGACTTTATTGGCATCCTCGAGGCTAAACTGCTTCCTGTTATCAAGCGCGATCAATGCTTGAAGTGGGGCTATCTGTGGTTGATTTTGCACAATGGTCCATGTTAGCAACTTGGCATACGCTGTCTGACCGTTGATGTCCCTTGAAATTGGATCAGCTCCAAGCTCCAGAAGAAGTTTGAGTGAGTCGAATTTAGCAAGCATAACTGCATGGTGGAGCATCGTATGCTTGGTAGAATCTCGGTAGTGAACAACAAGTCTCGAGTCCTCGGGGCCGATACAATCGAAAAAAAGCCTTAGGAGATTAATATCTTTCAGTGCCGAGTAGATGATAGGATAGCCTAGATCCCTTAGATGATACTCTGATCTATAAAAAATGGGGATTTTCGCAGGTTAAGAGATCATACCGTTAAAGTTTCTTAGATAGTCCGCTCCTCCATGCAGCAAAACACGGATAAGCTCCATATCATCTTGTGAAGGACATATACCGGAGAATTGATGCACGGCAAGCTCCAGAGCGGTGTATTGCTGACCCTCTTCGCTTATGCTAGTCTGCGCGTCAACGCGGGCCCCCATGTCCAGTAGGACCTTTGCTGCGTCTGCCTGCCTTCCACTCACTGCTTGATGAAGAGATGTGGACCGAGAAAAGCTGGACCGAATATTGGGGTTTGCTCCAAAATCCGATATAAACATGCGGAGAAATTGAGTGCGACCCTCACAGGCGGCGAGATGGATGGGAAACCAACCAGTCTCAGGCTCGACCTCCTCAACGAGGGAAGGGTTTGCTTGTAGAAGCTCTTTGGCTTCCTTGAGACAGTTCCCATCTATCAATGTGAATAGTTGAGGCCGAATGCTACTATCAAGATCCAAGAATTCCAGTTCAGCGTGGGGTGTCGTAGAGAGTTTTCCGCCGAACGTTTTAATCATATCGAACCAATCTCGAGCAGAGGAAATCAAATTTCCAATCTATTATGTACTTAATCAGCATGAGCTGGCTTGAGTGAACAAATCATTTCAATGATAACGATATTCGCCAACGCAACGAAAATACTTACCCCTTCTGTATTCATCTTCACATTTTCATAGTCGATAACGGCTCCCTCTTCTTCAAGAGCCCTCGTCTTCGTGCTCTTCTCCATATTGTACAGTGCTATCCTACGTAGTCTATGGAGTTGTGGCTCTCCAAAATCTGGCGTCTTAGCAACAATGGCGCGAAGCTCAGTCTTGACTTGATCTGGTAGCGAACCAAGAACTTTGCTACTGAGTGGATTCTTTGGGTTCGTGAAGATGTTTCTCCGGGTCTATGTTGCGATAAATGTAAGTTTTGCCTTTCAGTGGACACTCTGCATATGGATGTACACACACTAGAAGAATCGAATGCATCCATAAAAGGCCTAACTTTAAATCTGTCAAGCTTTCTCCGTCTAGCGAACTGGTCCCTTAACACAATGAGTTTCAGCAAGCGGATTGGGATAGGTAGAGAGTTATAGCTTACCTTCCCGTGAGTCTTAGTCTCATCCCGGCTAGTGAACTCACTCGCTTTGGTGGTATTCTCTGCAATGTATCATGAATTAAGAAGAGGTAATGTGCGAGCAAATCTTTGGTAGTTTCACTTTCTTGCCATCCGAGTTCTTCGTAGTAAGTGCGAAGTATCTTTTCGACTTTCTTTCTTGCCTCATCGGCGAACTTAAGCTCTCTGATTGCCATCTCAACCCCAGCAATTCCCCCGTTTCCACCTGCTTGAACAGCCAGAGAGTCGACGCCATCGAGAGCAACAAAAACTGCCACCAGGCCAAAAGAATATACGTCGCTTGCACATCCAGGACTGTCAAGCTCTTGCATTGCTGTAATGATTTCTTCAGGGCAGCCTTGAATACGCTCAGGTGCTGCCCACCGCTCAGACTCACCCCTGATACTTTCCTTCAAGAACTCGATGTTGGAAAACCCAAAATCGGCCACCTTGGCAACTAATGCTCCCTTTGTCTCTGGGTCCTCAAACAGAAGAATATTCTGTGGTTTGAGGTCTCCATGAATGATCCCACACATATGCAAAGCTGACAACCCATCAGCAATATCAGCAAGAAACCCAATATCGGTTTTGAAAGACTTGCTCCCGGAATGATTTATGTAGAATGCATCCAAGGTCGGGGTATCTGTATTGGCAAGCTCAACGACCATGAGTGGGGGGAAGAGATGATTAGCCCAGTATCCCTCATCATCGTCCCACGAAACGGCCAGGAGATGCACAATATTTCGATGGGTCGATAGTGGCTCCTGGATATCAAGTCAAACCTACACTGTTGACAGATCCCCACTCACG
Source organism: Cladonia borealis (assembly GCA_018257855.2). NCBI lineage: Eukaryota > Fungi > Ascomycota > Lecanoromycetes > Lecanorales > Cladoniaceae > Cladonia > Cladonia borealis. The sequence goes on from JAFEKC020000014.1 coordinate 1,295,443, forward strand.
TCTCACTTACCCTTGCCATCACCAAAATCTCTTGCATCATGCTTTTGACATTGCCATAGAACTCTCTCGTCGCTGTGGCAAAGGCTGTGTCGTACTCGTAAGGGAGGTTCGTGCTCCGTGTTGGTATCTTATCACGTCTCATTTTCTTCACAGCCACTTGTTGTCCCTTCCAAGTGGTCGAGGAGACTTCCATTGTAGATCCTAACCCCACCAACTTTGCATCATTCATCAGAATACCAGGCTCAACGTTCACATCCTCCTCACTCAGGAAGTCTACAAAATTCAAAAGATTTGTTTCGGCTTCCTTCTCGTACAAGTGATTGTGGATACTTGGCTGCTGTTCTCCCGAGTGAGACCGACTCTGGGTTGGCGGCAATGGCTCCAAGTCTCGCACAAAGATTTTTCGGGTTCTACGAGCCGCTCGGAGTTGGTGCCCAGAAGACATTATGACAGCAGGATGTGGTCTGGAGCGTCGAATATTCAAGTTTCTGGAAGAAGAAAGAAATAGCCGGCACAACAATTATGTTATGGACAGTTTATTCGAGTGTCATCACCGTCCCGCAATTGACGTATCTCAAGTCAGCAATATTGTATAGTAGGTGAAAGCTGATACCCTGATCAGGGAAGACGACTTCTAAAATGTTATCGGCTTCGTATTTCCAGCACAAAAGTGGAGTGTTACGAGCCCCAAGGGCGTTTTACTGTGTAAGTTCGAAAACACACTAGGCGCCCTGGACTTCTAAAATTGGACCTCCGTACGCCCCAATGCTGCATCAGCTGAAATGCGACATGACATTGAAGAACTGAAATAGGGCGCCGATTGATTGCACCGCCATAGCGACAGCCGGTTTTTCATCCAAGCTACAGAAGCCTCCGCCATGCGAGCTTGGCGGTCTCAGGGCAGATTCGATTGTGATCTGTTGCAATGTGTCATCGGGTGTGAACTTCTGCATTGTTTGGAGCAGCTAATATGTGGATGAGACCTCCCTGAGAACTGCAGTGGTGCCCAAAGTGGATGCAGGATTGGTGGTGCAGAAAGAGGGTGGAATGCGCTAGAACGATGGCTTGCTTAGGGCTAGGGCTAGCTTGGGGCTATGCTTGCAAGCATGGCGGTGCAAGCATGCTAACGCCATTGAAACATGATAACTAAGGCCTTACATTCCTATCATGATAGATACCTTTAGTGAATAGACCACTTTACGACATACATATCTCAAGAACCTTTACCTTCTTTGAATTTCATGCGATGTTTCCGGCCTAAATAGGGTCGACGTCCATGGACAGAGCTTTGGGCATCGCGGGGGTAGCCGCTGCCCTTCCCGGCCTCCTTCAGGTATGTCGAAATTTAACACTGTTGAACGATCATGAAGGTCATCTCTGTTGCTAGCTGGAGGCCAACGGGCAAAGTTCAAAAGCTCATCCCTTGTGCAATGTCAGTGGGGAGCGGTATTGTGATGTATTGTTGGCAACGAGTTGACCGAGTGATTTTCCACAACTCTCAGACTACTCTTACTTAGCATGAACCTCCAGAACACGAAGAACTTCAACTGAAATCTTCTAGATTGCGATCCAGATGACGGGAAAAGTCTCTGAACTTTACAAAGACTTTCGAGATTCGGCGAAGCAGACCGATCTTCAGCAATCCGTACTCCTAATACAACTGATTCAGATAGAAGCCGATCTTTATTTCGTTAAGACGCGCTCCCAAGACTTCAGTGTACTTATCCAAGAAAGTCTGGTCGATGTCATCAGGCAACTAGTCAAGAATTATCGAGATGTTTCCGAAGTCTTCAGCCTCGCCCGGGGCCCAGACCTCAAGATTAGACCAGGATTGTGGGCATTGAAAGTCAAGAATGCTGTAGAAGTCTTGATTCTGGAAATGGAGACGTGGCAACGAAGATTTATGGAGTTGATCCAGTTACTGCATTGTACAGGTTTTGGGTTCCGAGCAGCCGCGCCTCTCTTGGTGGAAACTATCCCCAGAGCTCTTCCTGCCTCAAGAGCTCAAAGCCTAGGAGCAAATCTCGCCAAAGCATTGGATAACATCAAGTCCAAAAGAAACAAACTCCTCCTGCAGTCTCTTCCGGTCCCGGATGATCAACTCTGCGACGTTCCATTGTCTCGTCTCAGAACTCCAGACGCTAACGTTCCTCGGAGTGATTTCGTTGTGGAGTATCGAAGGTATACTCGAACGGACGATATTGAATACCTCAATTCTATTGTCCACTACTCGGCAGAAATACTTGCTGCAGCTGATCCTTATACTATGCACGTCTTGTGTTGCGAAGGTTATGTACATCGGCCAAATCTGCGGCAATTTCAAACAATACTGAAATTTCCTCCTGGAGTAGGGTCGCCTAGAACTTTGAGAGATCTACTACTCGATCCTGATCCACAGGTAGAACCTTCAATTACCTCCAGAGTTCAGCTATGTAAAGAGATTGCCACTGCCATCCTTTACACTCATACGGCGAGTCTAGTGCACAAGGCAATTCAGCCAGAAGCTATTCTCCTACTTAGGAAGATAGATTATGACGATTGTCGCCCAAGGGAAGGGACAAACACCCTCAAGATATCGCCGTTGGGTATTCCATTCTTGACTGGCTTTGGCCAAGCGCGGCAAGAAACGCCAGACACGTATAGCAGTCTTCGAGAAAACACAGATTGGGAACAAGATCTTTACAGCCACCCATTACGGCAGGGACAACCGACAACCAAATACACCATGGCCCACGATATCTATTCTATAGGCGTGGTTCTCCTCGAGATTGGATTATGGCGTTCATTCATTGTTTGGAATGGTTTCAATGACTTTATGATTGATGAGGCAGTCCTTGGCGGAGGAAAAGCAATTTGTAGGCGCATGAAAGAGAGAAAATATAAAGCAGGAGAAGAGCTGAAGAAATTGTACGAGGATCTAGCTGCACAGGAACTGCCCAATGTTATGGGTGAGAGATTTTGCGAAGTGGTTCTGAAATGCCTAAGTGCAGTCGAAGGAGGTTTGATTAAGGCTATTCCTGAGAGTGAACAGACAGAGACGGATGTTTCCTTTATCATAAGTGCAGACCAAAAAGAGGAAATAGTTGGCTTAAGCTATATTCGGGGTGTATTAGAATCTTTGGACAATATAAAGATCTAGTACGTCGATACGAGCTGGCCCTAGGAGTCCCAGCCTGAAGAATTAAACCATCCTAGGCTGCGTACGTCCAAGATAGACAAGGCTAAAGTAATAGTATCATTCAGTCTTGACCAAGGACCAGAACTATACCCAGCTAAACCAACCTGCGCGCTTTATCCACGATCCTCTCCGAGAAGGCAAGATATCACACAAAAGCCGCAATGCTTGGAGATATTGGCCGATTAGTAGCCCCTCTAATTCTGTGACTTCATCCTGGATTGCCTCATGATTTTTTCTTTCGAAGTTCGATTCGAATGATATCCATTCGTTGATACCAATAACACTCTCGAACAGGACGTTTCGCATCTTTTTTTTATCTTCTGGTGACAAATTATTCAAAAGGAGCTGAAGTAATTAACGGAATGCTGGTATACAGGGAATCCACGCACCTCGATAGAGAAGAAGACACATGCACAGACAATCGGCGCGATTTTATGCGGATCCAATGCTGCCGCCATCATAGCTATACGCCGTACGGCAACCAAACTCGGTAGATGTTGCTTCCACCTTTGCACAACCGCCTTCTCTTCTGGTTTTGCTGTGTCCAATTGACAAAAGTTCTTCAATTTTCCTCTCTCGGGACTCCAGAAGGCTATCTTTGGTTTTCTCGAGCTCCTCGAGCATCTTGTGCACTTCTGGGTTGTCTTTCCTTAAAGTTTGAAAAGCTTCATTCCATATCGGTGCGTCTTCAGCTCGTAGGCAAAGACCGAGTTGAGCAGTTCGTCCATCGGTGGGAGCTGAGTTGACGTTAGGCGCTTCAATAGAGCCGGTGGTAGTCTTGGCCGCTGCTTTCTGCGGAATTGGGGGAGTACCATCTGTATTAGAGAAAGGCTTATCCGAACCTGGATTCGTACCAGAAGCTGGTACAACTGCACCAGAGGTGACCGCAACTACAGCAGGACTAGTTTTACCTAAAGGAAGTGCATCCAAAGCAGCAGAAAGTCCACTTAGAAGAGATTGTGGGTTATCCGTATGGGAGCATTTTCCACTGCATTAGTAACATTGGTTATATCTGGAGTAGAAGGTATAACAGGAGGGTGAGACTTAGGAGAATCAAAATTAGACCTAGAAGCTATTGCGGCTGCGTTATGAGAGGGTCCAGTTGGTCTCAAAGCGGGAGTCATAGATAGATCAACGGCGCTAGTGGAATTTTTCAAGTCCAATGGAAATGACTTTGTCAAGATCACTAGGTCGGCCGGCCCCTAGATATCTCGAGTTATAGAACGTGCAGAGGTTATTCGAAGACTGCAAACAATCTCGGTCTTGACTAACAGTTTCCACAGCCCGGTGTCCGAAATGATTTGCTTGCTCGATGTCATTATGTCGACCTAGGCTCCCAAATCGCACCCCAAAGCATAATGCGAGGCTCATCAGCAAGGCGTTCCTCCCTTCATCGACAGTGTTGATTGCTTCAACAGCTTGTTCTCCGATCTCGATGGCTTCATCCAATGTTGTGATGTCGCTTGTTGATTTGAATTGGTTCAAAAGAGCTGAGAGCAGTCCGTTGACTGCTCCTTCAGACTGTTCGCCACTCGCTTGAGCAGTATTGACAAGGTGTCTCCAGATCCGTATGGAACGCATCAAACCGTCGGTAATCTTTGATAGGGTGTACCTGTGATCGAGTAATGTTGCTAAGTTGTGCGCGAAACTCCTTCTTTCAGGATCGTCTGGTTGCGAGACTCTGATCGCCAGACTTCCCGTAGAAATTGCCTCATCCAAATCAGGATAGCCATCTACAAGATCAAACTTGATCAAGTACAAGGCTAATAAGTCCCGAACTGTGTCTGGACCGAGGTGCTTGTATGAATCTTTTGTGCCGAGTGCCTCTTTCAAAGCATTGATACCATCGTAGACGTCTTCAAGGATGGCATTTGTACCCATTCGGTCCTTCAAAATCACCCAGAAGTTTTCCAATAATCGAGACCTTTTCAGCGCTATCTTTGAAGGGTAGTTTGACGAGCTCGCGAAAATCGGAGAGTACTTCGTCTAGGAGTGATTCGGCATTGACGTTGCGATACTGAAGGAAGAGAGCGTTCGCTTGATTCATCAACAACCGCTTTCTAACCTTTTTCTCTTGGCACCTGCTTAAGGCCGCTCGGTCAGGTAAGACAGAGGTACCAATATTAGAGGCTACAGGTGATCCGTCAGGGAGTGCCAATGTGAAGGTCAGTGAAGGGTATAGAGCCTTAGAGGAGGTCAAGGGAGGGACAGAGACAACTGGGGAGAGGATTTATGCTACTTGTCTTCGGAGAGTGAAGATCACATTGGAGAAGAAGGGACTATAGGGAAACTTGAAGAGCAGTCAATGGCAGCCGTTCGCTACGACTCGTGGGAAGGACGAAAACGGTGATATCGTCCTCGAAGCGGATTTAGATGACGCAGTGGAGATAGGAAGTTCTGAAGTTGTGCGAGGAGAGTTAGGAGACTGCACAGCAACTACTTTCATTATACCACATGGCATGTAACATTCTGTTATTGTATTTGAATCCTACTGTACTCCGTCTAGAAATGTTCCGCAGCCCAAATTTTGAATTTTGCGCGGATACCCTAGGGCTGCCATCGCTGGCAAAGTGTCCGCTCGGGCTGAAACCTTTTGGAACTGCTTCTTGGGGACCCGCTAGGGGCGGGTGTCCCCATAGCCCCCCCGGAGCGTATTCAGCCCTAAGGGATTTTTCCCATCAGGGGGGTGAACCCTTGACACTGCTTCCACCTAGAAGGCCGACACCAATTTGAAAGCAGGCCACCGGGAGCCTTTATAAAAGCACCGCATGGGACATGATCAGTGTCAGATATGAGGCTAAGTGACTATGATGCATATGGACTACATGTAAATTAGAGTAAGTGTGGTTATGACGGTCACCGAGAGAGGACTAGTAGTTTCATTTCCACGGCCATTTGTGCTCTTCGAGCCTTTTTTCACTTTCATACCGCCCGAATCCGTTCACGGCTCCCTTGATTATTACTAATAAAATCCTAGGTCTTAGTATCTTTTTCGCTTAGGCCTACTGCACGGATTTCCTTGTTATAGCCTAGACCCCCCCAGAAAAATAGGCTTGACCACATGGGGTCTAGGGGCCATTAGGGCCCGATAGGGCCCCCTAGCGATGCTGGGGGGGCAATCCGCGCAGTAGGGCCTGAGCATCTGAGGCTACGGTACTGGGAGATGCGCTGCGGGGAGGAACACATCGCTCCCCCAGAACTTGGTGATAGCTTCTGGCTATTCCCCGTTCCCATTCCTATATAGATGTAGACCCCATGCTCTTTCTTAGCTACGTGAAAAGCTATTGGTGACACGAATGGCCTAGCAAAAGCATCGTCTATTGCGGTGGTTTAGGAGGATTGGGTTGAGGATGCGGGTGATGGTAATGGTGAGCATGCTTGTGAGCATATCGGTGAGGATTTAGTGTAGATGTCGTCGCACGTGATGGTGCTGGTGAGCATGCTCGTACGTATGTCGGTGAGGATCGGGGTGAGGGATTTCGGTAAGGATTTGGTAGAGCTGCTGATGTGTTGAGTAGAGCTCTAAGGTAGGAAGATTCGGTGGTGAGGTAGGACTGATGGCAGTAGAGCTCTGAGCTTGGATGGATCGGTGGATAGGAAGAGCTCTAAGGTAGGATAGATGCTAGGACAAATGGTTGAGCAGAGCTTTGATCCTGCGGTGGATCTGGTGGGCAAAAGATGCCAATGCCGTCGCTTCAAAACAGCTGGTGAGGCATATCCTGCGATATACCCCGTAGAAGAAAAAGATAGTAGTATTATGTATTCAGGTCCTGCCTAGTCCCTGACAGGAGGGGAGAGAGAGATAATGCTAACACCAATTCCTTTGGCGAACGGGAGCTATTGAGGCTTGCCGCAAATCAGATCCTCACAGCTTATCAAAGTATGGACATACCGTAGGCCTAGATGAGTTGGCACCGCATATATAGTATAGTCTTAGTACTCCCCCCGCTCTTAAGTCTTGTACTTCGTAGAAATTTACCTCGCTATCACAACACCCCTTTCATTGAAATTTGGGTGGTAGAACGCTTGAGTTATCTAGCTAAGCGAGCTGCGGTCGACAAATACTTTCTACGAGAGCCTACTTATACAGCTGAATTCAAAAATTGGGCTTCGCTTTCACAAATGTAAAGGTTGCAGTGTCCACGAAGCTTTGAAAAGAAGAGAGATCTTCCTCATCCCAAAATCCGTCCAAAAGGGTATGGATCCCTGTTCTGCCGTCGGGCTAGCAGCCAGTATCCTGCAGATCATCAACACCACTGCGCAAATTATCCAATACCTTAAGGATGTTCGAAAAGCTCCCGAAGAACGTGCTCAGATACAGCGGGAAGCAGTCAGTCTTCTAGGACTACTGATGAATCTCAGAGATAGAGTGGAACACGCCAACGAAAAAGACGCCTGGTATGTCCAGATATGCTCACTTGCAGGTCAAGGTGGACCGCTGGATCAGTATCACAGCGTAATGATAGCGCTAGCAAAGAAACTAACCCCAGTGTCGGGCGTGGAGAAACTAGAAAAGCGATTGCTTTGGACATTTGACAAGAAGCAAATTAAGGCCACCCTGGATTTAATTGAGCGGCTTAAGTCATTGATTAGCCTTGCACTCCAAGGAGATCACTTGTATGGTTTCTCAATTATATTACTCACATAAGAGATCTTTGAACTAATCCTACTCAGTGAACTATCTATCGCCTTGAAGTTAGAGACTCATGAAGTTAAAGACTACATCACCATTATGAGCAAAAGCTTAGAAAATGTTGTTGAGATCGTTGCAGAGCTTGAATCGGGTCAGAAACAAGCTGCTAAACAGTATTTGGACGAAGAACAACAAAAAGTCTTGAAGTGGTTATCTCCTCTGAATTTCGCATCGGAGCAGGTCGATATCTTCGAAAGACACCAGCAAGGTACTGGAGAATGGCTGTTTGAAGAAGAGGTGTTCAAGGCCTGGCTTGCTGGTGATATAAATGCACTTTGGTGCTCAGGGATTCGTAAGCCATTTCGAATTTATCGAGACTAATAAGTCAATTGGTTCTAATGTCGAGACAGCCGGCGCTGGCAAAACCATCCTCACGTACGCGCACCTAGCCTTTGCTGGAAACTATGATCCAGCCACATTCGACGATAATAGACCTTGCTAATACTATCCAGGTCGATTGTGGTAAACCACCTTGAATGCAATTATGCATGCGAAAGTAATGCTGTTGCAATTCTGTACCTGAGCTACCGCGACCAGGAGGAGCAGTCTGCTAAAAATCTCATTGGAAGTTTACTACGGCAGGTAGCTCATGGGAAAAGGACTTTGTCTGATGATGTCCTTGGGCTCTATCGTCAACATACGCCCAAAGGGAGTCGGCCAACGATAACTGAACTCTCCAATTCACTGCATTCTGAGATTACTGGTCTTTCAGAAGTCTTCATCCTAGTGGATGCTATGGACGAGTGCTCAGTCAACGACTACACAAGAGAAGAGCTACTGAAAACACTACAAAGCCTTCTCAAAATGCCAAATGTACGCTTGATGATCACATCGCGACCTGTCGCCTCTGTAGAGGCACATTTGCAAGGCATGGCTTGTCTTGAAATCCGCCCCGCTGATCAGGATATTCGAAAATATATCGAGAATAGAATACCAAAGGAGTGCCGTCTGATGCTATATGTACGTGGAGATGATGCCTTCCATGTCTCTATCATCGATACTATCATTGCTAAAGCACAAGGAATGTACGTTGTAGGACCACTGTTGTTTATTTTGATCAATATATATGTTACTAACTTCGATAAGGTTTCTAATGGCTCAGCTTCACCTTGGATCACTTGCGAAGAAAAACAATAAAAAGGATGTCCGCTTAGCTCTGCAAAGGCTGCCCGAAAAGTTGGATGACACTTATGCCGATGCCATCAAGCGAATATCTAGCCAGGATAAAGAAGATGTCCAGCTGGCGAAACGAACCCTAATGTGGATCTCATGTGCTAAGAGGCCATTGAGTATCATAGAGCTACAGCATGCTCTAGCCATCGAGCCAGGCGCCAAAGAGTTAGATTCTGAGTCTATATCCGACACAGATGTAATTGTTGATGTTTGCTCTGGGTTGGTCGCAATCGACCGAGAGAGTGATACTATACGTTTGGTCCATTACACCACACAAGATTATCTTGTGCGTGTTCGAGCGGAACTTTTTGCCACTGCGGAGATAGACATGACATTTTGTTGTCTAACATACCTTTTGTTTACTACATCTGCCCAGTTGTCAGACCGCTGGGGATCTAACCGGATGAACGTGGTGGAAAATGTAGCCGAACTCACAGCGGTCTATCCTTTCTGGTCTTATGCCGCTCGATATTGGGGTTCCCACGCACATGAAAAAGCGCAATATGATACAAGAATCCAACATTTGGTCTTCCAATTACTAGAGCCTAGCAATAAAGCCCTAGGTCTAGCTCGAAGTGAACCAATTCGGCACAATCTAGGGCGTGACAGCCTGTGTGATGTGCCAGGAATGCATATCGCAGCGTATTTCGATCTAACGGAGTTAGTGGGTACTCTTCTGGACCGAGGCACTCTGGTAGACGCAAAATCTGATAATTACTCTCTTACTGCGTTGCACTGCGCCGCAAGTGGGGGCCACATAGCGACCTTGAGATTGCTCCTTGATCGAGGAGCTTTGATCGATATGCTAGATCGTTGGGATCGCACGGCACTTATAATGGCAGCGCAAGAAGGTCATCAGAGTACTGTGGAGCTATTACTTGAAAAAGGCGCTGATGTTAATAGACAGGGTTATTACAAAGAGACAGCTCTCCATGCAGCAGCATCTGGCGGTTATCCAAATATTGTGGAGCTATTACTTGAAAAAGGCGCTGATGTTAATAGACAGGATTATTACAAAGAGACAGCTCTCCATGCAGCAGCATCTCCAAATATTGTGGAGCTATTGCTTGAGAAAGGCGCTGATGTTAATTCTCGGGACCCGGTTGCAGAGCCGGTGCTTTCCGGACTAGCCTTGCGTGGTGATGATAGTATGCTTGAGTTTTTACTTAGATACGGAGCCGATGTTGATGCTCGACGCCGATTCGATGGAGCGACGGCGCTCCATGTGGCAGCAAGTCGGGGGAATAAAACGGCGGTGCAATTACTTATCGACGCCGGAGCTGATCTTGAAGCCAAGCAGTCTTATGAAGACCTCCAGCTTACCGCATCGGATATCGCGAAGCAGCATCGTTATATGGACGTGTTCGAACTGCTGGAAAAGGCCCGGGAGCAGCGTAAAACTTTCCCGATACGGAATCTTACCCAAAGCCAAAATCTATCGCACGAGTCCAATAGCCCGGCCGATTGACCTTGGGCACGCAGAGATAGACAGATTCGGCAAAGGGAATGGGCGGGAAGCGGCAATGTCAGTATCTCGAGGGCTGACAGTAGTGAGCGTCTCCACGGGAACGATGGTACGAGGATGAAGCGTAAACCATACCAAACCGAGGCACCGTTGCAGGGGGATCTAAGACCTATTTTCATGATCAGCAGCGACTACGTCCCCTTTCAATCACTTATACAGTACCTAAACCTCCTTACTCGGAGATGCTGAGCCTTTGGGGCGATCTCATTCAGGTGTTCTCAAGCGGTGCTTTGGCTGGTGTTTATTCTATTCACATGACTCACGATTCTCTTACAACCCGCTACTATCGCTGGGGTTCGGAGGACGAGCGTTTCTGCGGCGAGGATTAGAGCGGCAGTATTAAAGCCTCTTTTGGAAGCGGTGTGGTTTCGGGGAGTTGTGTATCTTTCATGATTAAATGTCTTTAGATAATTATATGTTCGTTGAACGGAGTATTATTCACATATCAACGCAGAAACCCCTAGACTATAAACCCCTGGACAGACATAGCCTGGTCGTCTACTAGATATCTATATATGAGGTCTCAAAGCCCTTCCTTTAACGACCGCACTTATTATATATAAAACTTCGCTAGGCTTACACTCCAGATCCTAACCATTCAAGCCTCCAGATTTCCGCCCAAACATTTTTTCCCTACCCAGCAGCTTCACGACCTCAACACCCAGCACAGCGCCTAATAACCACACCGAACCATACATCCCATCTATGGTAGGGAATCCATATCCCGCATTGCAGAACCCGAAGCAGCAGGAGTCACCTGTGCAATGGACGGACCCACTGCCTTCGTTACAGGCGAATCGTGATCCTATCTCGACTGGAAGCTTCTGAACAACTGCGGTATTCGGAGCGGACTCTGTATCTGACACGTAAGCTAAAAAGGAGTCCTGGATTGCGGAGTAGGGGTCTATTGCTGTGGGGTCGGCGCTGGGGTTCTTCAATTGGTCCAGGTAGGTTGTTGCGGCTTTGAATGGATGCGAGATGAAGGCTGAGGGGTCTGTGATGGATGGTGGCAGAGTGATTATTAGGGTCGGAATGCTTCGTACGATATTCATGAGGTCAATGGTGATATTGCTTTGATTTATGAGTATTGAGTCTGTGGTATCACCAGTATAGTAGAACGCTTGTAATTTCTGTGGGGTGAGCTTGGGGATTAAAATTTTCCGTATGTGGCTATTATGGATGCAGGTCTCGCTGTGACTTCAAACCCCTTTTCGAAAATTTTTGGCTCTGGGTGTGGGGCGCGAGGGTTAGGCTGCGTTAGATGAACTATTGGATGGATCGTCTGGTATGGAGAAGCTGGGACTCCGAAGGTCTGGAAAGGGATGAAAATTTGTGAAGACGCAACTCCTGCAGTGGCAGAATACTCTGATCCGTGTCTTGAAAGTGATGTATTGGCATGTTTGTGAGATCGATCTACAGTTGGTGGAGTAGCAGAAGCATGACTCGGCGGTGGCGTCGGAGTAGGTCATATGGACTCATTGCTAGTCGGAATTTCTTCGACTCAAGGAGACCAAGAGGAAATAGAACGAAGGCCTATTAGATTGGAGCCATAGGAGATACACCAGAACCGGATGTTTAGAGAGCACGGAACTTATATTGTCGTCGAGGGTATATTAGCAGAGTACATTTATTCTTTAGATGGGGCCATTGTGATCCCATTTGAGACAATGAATGTAAGTGACTATGACGGTGCAAGTATACTCTGTAGAAGATACGTAGAACCTATGACAAGGATGACAAACAGTTCCTAGAGGTTGTGTGAGGAGCCTATTGACGCGAAAAGATCTTGTGCACCCTATCAAGCGAGGCTAGTTAGTAATTCACGCTTTTCTGTTACATAGGATCGCTATGTAAAAGGGGGCCTTATTTTTAGATAAATCCTATCAATAAAAAGAAATGACAAAATAAGGACATATTATCTCAAATCTATCACCGATAAGATACAGAGAGACCGCGCTATGAAAAGCCATAACGACGTGCCCAAGGAAAGCCGAGAGCGGTTATATCTGGAAAAGCGCCAGTAATTGGAGAGGTAACTCAAAACCAACAATGTGTCTTCGCTTTCCCTACCAATTGACATCATCAATGTCCTGCCTTAGTCCCAGTCCCCAATGACCGGCTTTACAGCACTGATACCATAAGGTGGCGCACGCGCTGGTGGTGATGTATGTTTCGCCATCCCATATCCGTAGGACCTGGCGGTAAAGGCGTACACTAAGTGGCGGCAGTTGAATGTTATTCACGAGAAAGTAAAGGCAGAGTCTTTAAGGGTGTAAAGCCTTGGGTTGACCAGTACAACTTTGCTTGTGACTCTGGCATGATGAATTAGTTTTAATCATTCATAGAGGATCAAACTCCGCTTACCTACCCTCAACCGTGCAACCCATTAGTGAGTGGCGTTCCAATTATGAGTATGTCAAGTCACCGGTTATTCTGTACGTATGGCAGACGCAATTTTGTCCATTCATTGATTCTCCAACATGAGATAATCGCCGAAGTCTCCTTTGAGCTCCATTATCGCCTTTGATATTGTGACCACATGCTCTTCTGCGCTGAGATATGGACGTAGAGGAAGGGCCGAAGGAGGACTAAGGAATCGGTCTTAGGAGAAGTTGAGTAATACTGGATACTGCTGCAGGGGCTTGATAAGATCTGTCATCACAGTTAGCTGAGATTGTCCCAATAACCGTTCAGATGTGTCGTACTATCGCGAGCTTTGCTGTGTTGTGAGCAGTGGGTTGGACAAGAGCGATAGGCTGATAGCGTCTTGAGTGTATCCGGCTTATCTTGCGTTCTTTGTCTGCTGTTCTTCACAATATTTAGCGTGTTTTGCTGCTATTGCCTCCGTTGCCTATAAGATCCACTCATATGCTTCTTCGCACGCAATAGTGGCTCAGTGGCTCCCGGCGGTGCGTATGGTGAGGATCCTGACTTGATCACTTTGTCTAAGGCGACCGCTAACATCACTGTCGGCCAAGAACGCAAGTGGCATAGAAGCTGGCAACGTCAACGAGAACGTGGGTTCCCTGCAGCTGCAAATTTGTCCATCCAGGCTGCATGGTGACATCGTCCTCAGGCTTCCCTTATGCGTCTATGCCGAGTGTCATTCCAGCTCGTGTTCCTTCAATAGCATGATTGCAATTCAATAGCCTTTTCAACCATCCCTTCGCCAGTAGTACCTCCAATCGTGATATGTAGCGTGGTGTGTGGGTGTTCCGACAGTCTCTCAGGCAGCAGGGCCTGTCACCAATTGCGGGACCCCCAATAGGGCGGCGCCGTCTCTTTGAAGTGTTGTATGATAAGAGACAGCGGACCGTTATCACATTGGCGGGTGTCGTTCAGTCCTGGAGCTATTTAGAATTGGTGCAGTGCCTGTGCCTAGCTAGTGGGGCGACAGTCAACGCAGCCCCGCTGTCCATGCGATGGATAACACGAGAAGCACATGGACGGAGGATCGCAGCGAGAGAAGTCAAGGATCAGAGTCAGCACAACGTCAACAAAAGCTTGGGACAGGCAAGCGGGGAGGTGGTGGTGGTGGTCGTGGGTGATAAAAGTGGAGGGTTGCCTTACAGATTGCCCCCCTTGGAACTGCCGCAGCCCGCTATTTCAGGGACTAGAAGAGCTCACCTATCAACAGCCGGACAGCCCCATAGGGCTGGACCTAAAGCTGCTGAAGCGGGCCCCCGAAGAGCCCCCGAAGACCCCCTCGGAAGGTCCCCGACCGTCTTAGCTTTAGGGTATCTTTGGGGGAGTTTCACCAGCTTCCGGTCCAGCCCTATAGGGCTGTCCGGCTGATAGGTGTGTCCAGTTGATAGGTGAGCTCTTCTACAGGGACTAGAATACCTTGGGGGCCGGGCCTCTAGAAATTGGAAGCCCGGGCGCATACTTCTAGGTAGATTTTACCCTGAAAGCATCATTACCACCCATTAGTTTTACGGTGTAGACCCTTGACTTTTGACCTAAGGTACCTACACCCAGCACCTTACGCCAGAGGGTTTAGGACAAGGCCGGTTTCAAATGTATCTTACTTCGCGCAGAGTGAAAATGGGAAATGGTAAAGCAGACATCTACCAAGGATTGCGAAGTCACATAGTATATTATCAACGTTGCACTAAGTTACTATGGTTGAATTGACTGTATTTTCGCTTTCACTGGTGGTAAGTCGCGTGAACACAAGTGGACGAATAGTTGAGAAGACCTGAGCTTTTTGTCTCTGCTAAGCTACCTACTGTACATAATGTCCGTGTACACACACATGGACATACATACACCTTTCTCCGACCCACCCCTCCCAGACTGAACCGATTGGTGGTTTTTTTGGTTTTTTTGTTTTTTTTGTTTTTTTTGTTTTTTTTATTTTAATTTTTCTTATTATTCAGTCTGGGAGGGGCCTTTTTCTTCTACTAGTCTCCTTGTACCGGAGACCATACGATCTACCTTTCCTATATATGTTTACAGTCACTGTCTCGACCCTCCAGCATGCCGCCGTCCTGTCAACCCCCCATTCGCTCCACATCATGAGCTCCAGCTGAGCTATGTTTACATGCCTACGTCTCCATTAGTCGGGCTGGCCAGACCCGACGAATAGAGACCGGCGGTAGGTATCTCCACCCCGTGATAAGGTCTGACTCGATGGGTTGTCATACGATATAGCATCCATCACATGCATTACGTACGCTCTCATGGTCGTCTCGCGCTCGTTAATCTTCCCTCATCGGGCTGATCAGACCCTCAGGAATATCCTTGTCCAGACTTCGTAATTCCTAGCATAAGGAATATGACGTGGATGTGGTGAAAGCGAGTTCAACCCGACGAAGAATGTCCTGGAAGCGTAATGTCTCTGTTTTGGTACTCCTTTGCGCCAGACTATAGATGCGACACCCCTTAGCGAACCCAAAGCGGCGAGCAAGAAGCCCATGGAAACCGCGAGCGCGCTGAGAAAGTCTGTGGAGCTCTAAGAGTATCAGTTCAACACGCGCAGCTCGGTCAAGACACGACCCGAGTTAACGAGTGTAGTAACAACTCCGTGTTCCCGCCTACAACGCCCTGGCCGAACGTCCCACTAATCATCTTACTGCCTAGCCGGTGTCCAAACCCTCATCACATACGTGATCAGAGTGATAACCTTCTGTGCCTTTGTGGTAGTGTGGCAACGCCTCGGTTGGGGCCCAATTCTTATGGTTCGCGGCTGTGAAGGAGAGATGTGTAATGAATTGAGCTTGTGCTTGTGCGCAACCTTAGAGACTGTAACGAGTTTTGGGTGCGGAAGGCAGTGGAAGGAAGCCATCCCTGTGAGCCTTTTCTTAAGCGTAAAGGGACGTTAAGTCGTTATGTTAGATCTCGCGTAAGGCATACTCTTGAGGAGATTCGCATGATCAGAGCCTGCTAGAAGGTCTAAGGCGACCAGCGTTGTAAATGACGCCCCTCTTTGTCCACATGTATGTTAGAAGATGTTGAAACATCTATTGACTCCACATTATAGCATGGTCCATGTGAATCTCAGATTTCACGGAAGCTGGTGACATTGTCTTTGCGAAATAGCTAGCATGCTTGATACCGCTTGTTTGTGTCATCGGCAGCTTGATAGCGGGAGTGGTTGAAATGAGATGGAGTGCCTCACTCCTTCGTTGTTCACGGGCTGTTCGGCACTCCTACTCATAACGTGGTGAAGGGAGTTTCTGAGAAGGTAGGAAGACGCCGCATTGATGTTGGATAAAGAGCGTCAGGGAGGCTTTGCTAGATGGGTATTAGGATCTGGATACGGCTGTGATTGGGAGGGTCAAGCTTACGGAAGGCATTTAGTGGATATAGTCTAATAATCTAAACTAGGTTTGGTCTGACAAGCTATAGGCATCAATCAAGACATAGTGTATTAATGGACGTATGATCGATCTCTAGATTACGTCCATATAACGCAGACGAAGCGTCGTTCACGAGGGGGAACAAGATTAGATATATATGATTATAGCAAGCAATCGACTAGCCTATTAAGGAAGGTTCAAGTGAAGGAGCCCATGTCAGACAAAGGGACAAAAGGACAAAGAGATAGGAGACAAAGGGAGTTCTTGGACCGCATTAATGCAATACGCCCGGAGCTGTGCATACAATGCAATACACCCAGTGCTTTGCATAGAATGCAATACACCCAGCGCTAGTTCTATGCACAGGACGCTCTCTCGCTTACGACTCTGAAGCCTCTTCAGAGCAAAGGCTTCGCTCCAGAGCTTCTCTTCTAGAAGGCTAACGTACAATTCCTTGTTACTCATACACAATATCAGGCGATCCTTTCGATAGGCCATCGTCTATTGCCATTGCCTTTGACTTCACCAAGGGAAATTCCGATGGCTTGAATTAGCTTTTCAACACCGTCATGGCTCCTCCGGCTCCTCCCATACCCGCTCCACCATCAGCTACATACCTGAGTACCATCATAACTTACTCCGCAGCCGATATCTGCACCAAATCCGGCTCTATCCTTACCCCCATTCGCCAAGCGTTGAAATGAAGGGAAAAGCAGATCTACAACCCATTGCGCAATATCAGGCAGATTGCAATGAAGCTCAGAGCCTCATGAGAGAAGATGCATACAAGCTGGCTGCTGTTCGATGAGATATGGCGTTGAACGGTCTACTACACTTGGCGGGAGCAATAAGCTTTGCTCCCATGACGAAGATTTGAATGCATGGTGTATCTTTTTAACGCTTCAACATTCCGACCAGAGACCTTCCCTTCCGCCTCTTCAGCTCATTCCATGTGAGATGAACCATCGCTCGTCGCTTGTTATGCCATATCTGAAGCACCGAAGCCACTATTCAGAAGAATTCTTGGCGCTCCACCAACGCCAGGACCACTACCGCTGACCTTGTCACCGTACCTCTATCTTCGGTTTGCCCGTCACCATCACTCCTCTCCCCATATAGACATGATCCCGTATAGGGATGAAGAAGGAGAAGAATGGCGCGCTTCAAGACTAAGGAAGGTTCTTCCAATTAGACCTCGAGCACCTGCGGCATTGTATCTCCGAGTGATTCCACAACTTCCCTGCGTGTTTCTCAGTTCTTCTTACTCTGCTTATTTTGCCTTGCATCATTGTAACTTCGGCATATTCATGAACCCGACGTTTCGCGACCTTCGGACTGGTGATGTACTGTGTATATATCCTATACCGACGAGCATGGTCAGTAAGGCACGTTCTCTTCGCCCTTAGTACCTGCTTTCTTTCCTACGTCACATATGCAACTACGCCCTGTCAAGATTTTTTGGTAACCAAGCTACTGTTTAGCAGTAAAGATACATGATTTGCTTGTATACAGCACTGCGGTAAACTCTCTGTAGTAATCAGCGTCATGTGATTAGCCAGCTACTTCGTTATAGATATTAAATCATCTCCTGTATTGTAAAAAGACAATGTCAGCGTACGTTGATTTAGCTTTCCACCTGTGTGACTGCGTAGTTCTCCGTCAATTTCGTGTTGGGCCGATGTTCGTGGCAGGTCTTCCACCTGGCATGTATCTTTAATCTTGTGAGGCGGATCAATTGTATGGGGTTGCGGCTCTCGCGACGTCGTGAAGGAGAACGTTGGATCACGCACCACTACGAAACCCTGCCACGAAGGCATGACGTGAGGTGATTCTGATCACGAGTCGTTCGTGAATCCTGATAAGATTCTCGAGTCTGTCGACAGAGGCATAGATACACTGGCAGCAGGCATGCTTTTCCGTATACACAGTGGGTGTTCCACTAGCCTCTTCCTTATGCTCGGGGGCTCCAGGGCGCTTCCTATGGGCACTTGTCGCGCCTCAATACCACGTAGCGCCTTCTCCGCCGTCTCAGTGCGTTCTTTTCGGGGTTTACGTAGTGCCTGAAGCTTGTGTCTCAGTGCCGTCTTTGCGGGGGTAGCTATGGGCCTTTAGGAGCAGTTCTGCCTCTGGAAGCCATCATCACTTATCTGATCGGCTGTTGCTGCTGCTGGGGGCCTGGTATGTTTTTAAGGGACGAGCACTATAGGGCGCATATCGCCATGTGGAATGGCTATGTGAGGCCTATAGCGGCACTAGGTAGGTCTCATCGGTGCTAGATCCAGGGGCTCAACAGTTTGCACAACGGTCTCCTGCGCATCCTGTGATCCTGTCATCTCTAGTAGAAGGGTTGACCTCCCTGGCTGGCATCAGAGAAAGACAGAAATGTGCCCCCAGCTCATTCGATGCTCGGTCTGCTTCAGCAAGGAAGCCGGGTAAACAGGGGTGATGCAGCACCCTAATTGGATACAAAAGGCCACTCCTTATCAGGAACAGAATCTTCCTGCTTCGCCACTACTTTTTATCATCGAGCAATTCTCCTGTCAGTAGCAGGTTGGCTCAAGGGGATTAAGCTGCTGTA
Organism: Cladonia borealis; assembly: GCA_018257855.2. Classification (NCBI taxonomy): domain Eukaryota; kingdom Fungi; phylum Ascomycota; class Lecanoromycetes; order Lecanorales; family Cladoniaceae; genus Cladonia; species Cladonia borealis. The sequence continues at coordinate 1,314,391 of JAFEKC020000014.1, forward strand.
TCACTCGCAGCAATCTCAGGGCAAGAATGAGATGGTCCATACGCTTCGCGCTCACCTCTTCTGTGCTAGTCACCATTTTGTTGCGATTTCTCAAGAGCCGTATTCAGGACAAATGAAACCAATATAGCGTAGGCTCATACATCACTTACTTGTGGAATACCACCTTTCAGCGGGGCTTGAGAGTCATTCCGGCTTCCGCGACGAGCATGACGATGAATATCTTGACAAAGTTTGAGCAAGAGAATTTCCACTGGGTATAGGAGCATCTTCCAGAGTACGTCATGAACCGAATTCTATCCAAAAGCCTACTGACATACGCAATTGGTGACCAGATATGTGCACCGTAGATAATGATCTACTGTCCATACTCACCTTTCCTCGCTCCTACCAAAACTAATTTCTTACTGACAGGCATATCGACATACCATTCGACGACAAGATTGATGCGCTAGGCAAATTGATTTTGTAGAAAGCAATTGCTATAGAAATTCGCGATGCGACTGCAATCCTGGCTGTCTGGACAGGCATAACTAAAATGCCGATATCACGCCTGGTATCTGGAAATATGTGTTTGAAGGCACCTCCAAGGAACCAGGAAAGTTCCCACTCAAAAGAAGTGCTGTGTGCTGCGCATGGTTTGCTGTTTAGAAGCATTTGAGTGGAGAGTTGGCCGCTATATAACCACAAACAATTTAGAGATTGGCTGATGAACACTGAGTTGAGTGACGTTAAAAGAGGGTGAGTCATAGTGCATAATAGTCGTGCTTAATAACTAGTATTCGACTGCAATACTATCCATGTTGTCTACGTAGAAAACTCCTTTGGCATATCATATTTGCCAAGGACAGTGTCTAGTAAGTGTCCTCTCTACCTCAAGCAAGAATAAACTGCTAACGGTCGTTCCAAAAATTGACCCACGGGAGAGAGTTGCGACTGTGATATTTATGGCCAATATTATGATCCTACGATAATGCAAAGACATGAAGATTATGCGTCTTGATTGCCCGGCATCTTCCTCCCCTACTCTATGTATGATGCACGGACCACCCCGGTACTACCTTTGGCCTGCATATTAATCGCCGGAGGCGGAGAACAGATGAAATAGGCGAGCTTCTGTTAAGGACCAACAATATATGATGCAGCGTCTTTGAATCAGTAAGTAGTTCAATTTTTCATTCAAGTCATCCATTCCAGCTCTTCGAACACCTAGCTTACAAGAGTGATACATGGTTCTCAATACATCCCACAAGAGTGGCGATACCCCAGCTCCCTTCTAGCGCTCGCTAACCTAGATGTATGACTTATGATGTATTCCCTTAGTCCCTGACTCACACACACACCCGCAGACCAGCACGAAGAACAGACATGCCAGCGCCCACGTTATCTTGATTTGCCATATCCAAGTTATCTCGAAAAACACCTCTATCAGGAATAGAGAACAGATTCCGAGCAGCCAGCTAACAATTTTAATAGCGAGTATATGGTGAGCCTCTGCTAAATAAGGGAGCCGCTCTTGGTCCCGGAGGGGCTGGTAGTTGGCTCGTAAGTATTCGAGCTGGGTTTCGTTAAAGCCTGCGGCCATTCGGGGAGGCATCTTCAGAAGGAAGGAGATGATTCAAAATGAAGTCAAGAAGTGTGTGGGGAAGGTCAAGGTCTTTCTGTGGAGTGGCGGTAATTTGGTCTACCTTGGAACTCAGAAAACAGCTTTGAAGTAAACCTATTTGGTAACTCTGATGCTGCTATTCGAGCTCGGCGACTGCGAGGTAGAGATACCGCTGCAGGGGCTTAACAAGATCTGTCACCCCAGTTAGCTGAGATATCCTCAATAACCGTTCAAATGTGTCGTACTATGGTGAGCTTTGCTGTGTTTTGAGCAGTGGGTTGGATAAGAGCGATAGGAAGAATTGGCCTAAAGTTTCGAGATGGCTGTGTCGAAATGGTCAAAGTTGCAAGGAGTCAGCGAGATCTGTGAATATGAATACTATGAGGAAGCTAGAAGCTATGGAAGGGGGCTGCTAATATACATAATCGGATTAACATTCGTGGGTGCCAAACTGGCGGTGGAAGATGCTAGAACGTTGACATGAAATCTAGACAAAGGAATCACGGCAATCAGCATGGCAATCAGTATACTGATTGGCCAAACGCACATGTTGACATGAATTTGGACTATAGAATCACGGCAATCAGCATGGCAATTAGTATCCCTTAAGTGGCTGCAGTCCACCTTTCAGGGGTAAATAGCGGAATCATGCCGCTTAGGAGGGTGTCCCCTAGAGATAGCCTAAAGTCGGGTCGGCTAGGCGAGGGGACTCACCCTACGGGTAGCGGTTTTTAGGCCCTAATCTTGATTCCTAGGGGATAAGCTTTAGGGACCTTTAGGCATCAGCCCCGGAGGGCTATATAGTTGATAGGTATAATTCTTTATTTTCTTAACTTCTTTATTAACTATAGAGCTGCGTAAGCAACTTAAAAGGATAGAGAAAGTTATATATAGTTATAGATGCCATGCGACCGACTATAAAAAATGTTAGAATGAGCACCTAGAAGCTATTCAATAAGATGTGGTTGATGGTTGATGGAAATAGGGGGGTGGACGCAAGTCAGCCACTTAAGGGATACTGATTAGCCAAACGCATATCCCTAGCTTAAGCGCTAAGATGATCAGACTGGAAAACATATACAAGTTCATATGTATTAAGCCACTGCTTGATATTCTGACCTTCTGGAAGCAATCGCATCTGGTAGCTCAATGAATTTTCCCTTAATGGTGGTGTTGAGACTGAAGCAGCGTCTCTCCGAATACCTCCCAAGAAGCCTGACTAAGACGGCATTCCAACGGGTTTTAAATATTATAGAACTAGACCAACGGTTAAGCCAATGAGACCGTTCGCTACGGCTTACCACTAATAATTATCAACTCATTAAATCCGTTGTCCGTGGATTATCAAGTGCACGATGCTAATGGCTTTTCAGTACATAACAACGCAACGTATTCATCGAGAGGTAGCATACAAGCGACACTTAGCTTGAGTCCCTGTTTTGACTTCGGACATGATCGGAATACCGTTATACGCTACCAAACACAACGCGTAATGGACCACTGGAGAGATTCTAGGACCAATGCCTGCAGAGGAGCTTGCCAAGCAATTCATGAATCAACATCCAGAGGTAGTGGGCTTTGTCTCTAAGGAGGCTACCTGCAGATCCACACCGCCCAGATTGGCCCCTAAAGGTCATGCGCCCGCGTTCTAAGAAACCAGCCATTGCCGGCCCCAAGTCCATTAATTAAACCACACCGGGGAGTCTCTAGGCGTCGCCCTTTATTTTCAATCACGTATCGTGTCCGGTCCTGAACATTCCGATCAACACCTAGCATGCCAGTAAAAGATGGCACAGTAGGAATTTTCCTGCATAAACATAATAGAGTACCACGAAGATAAGATGGATGTCAATGCCCAAGCATCTTAAACAGATAGGATTAGCTGGATAGTAACTATCAAAGGCAGTAACAAAATCAGGGTGCCCCCAGCGTCATTGATGGGAATTGTAAGAGTCAACACTAAGGTTAATAGTAAAAGCAGTAACACTATTGGAAGATCACCAGCATCAAAAGGATATCGGAATATGGCACCACCAGAATTAGGTGGTAAGTACTTACCCCAGTGTTGAGCAGATCCGGTCCTGCAATGTGAGTTAGATTAACATCAATGTTGGCAGCAAAGCCGGCAACACCATCAGATCCTGCCATTCCAACCACCAGATCTGACCCTCCTTTCCCATCAGGAGCATCGCTCCGCAACAGACGACCCTTCCAACGAGCAGTCTGTCTCACCTCAGTATCCTCGCGAAGCCACCGAATCTGGATTCTCAATGATGGCTTTCGACAAAGCCAAGAGAGAGAATGGGTCTACATCTACATCTACATCTCCATGGCGGTGAGAGTCGGGAGTAGTAACACACGCCACCATCAAGTTCTGCGGGCGTAATTTTATCTATCATCCGCGCCTCACAAGGGAGCGCTGCAGAGTACCACAGGACACCAACAACGACCACACTATGCCAAAAGTGGTTTAGTCAGGATTCGAAATGGGCGAAACGCCACCATTTCCATTGCTTTCGGTATATGGTTGCAACAAAATCCTCTGCCTTCCATTCCCCCGCTGGTCGCAATATTTCCACCGATCTACCAGAGCTTGGAAAAGCCCCCGAATCGTTCCAACACGCATTTGAAACCCGATACGTAGAAGCTTCTAGACTCTATACGAAGACAGACATCATAAAAATGCGAGCTGTTTCATGAGTCGCCGTCACCGACGATCCTGAGGATAGGCCTATAGTCTCAATCACCATGGCTGGCTGTACCAAGCAGCAGCTTGTGAGCTTAGACGAGCTTTTCGATCGGAAATCCAAAAAGCTGGAAGGTCTACTAGGCACTCCGCTGCTCACCCCGGGAACTCCACAACACCGCACCTACTCTTGTCAACCACCACCAACGCCTCCGCCGCCATGGAGCTTCCAATGGTATGCGCAATGCGCAATGCCCTCATTGTCCGTTTTCATTTCCCGTGGGCATATGTCATGGAGTGATAGCAGGTTTTGTTGGTTGAAGCCAGGCTGGGGGGGAATTTTCGAGATTCCAGGTTTTCCGATTCTGGCTCCGAACGCAGACAATTTATCAGCAACAGAGCTCATTCCTTTGACATCCTGATAACTGTCGTCACTCACTATAGACCATCTGACGACGTTTGAAAAGGGGGCCAGAGCAACAGCATACCAAAAATTCCTGCTCCATTTCAAGCTCAGAGCTCTTCCTGTCCTGCTGCATCTACAGCGAACGAAATTGTCTGGTCAGGCCTTCAGTATGGTTTCAAAACTGCAGACATCAGACCTGAGATGTCTCGTCAAACTCCATGAGCTCCATCGCAAAAACCCTCCCACAGCTAAGCATTCAATGACGAAGAAGAATTGGCAACAGATGAACAGCGACTTAATTTAGTCGATGGTCCATCTCTCACCGCGGGACAAAGAATAATAACAGCAGTTCACTCTGTCAAGGAGCCAGACTTTTAAAGTAGTGGCCCTAAGATTCAATCTACCCTCTTCAGATGTACGTTCTATCTACTCTCCATCTGCTGGAACCGTGCTCCTCAAGATGCTGCCTTACATGGTGTTCAAGGATCCGTATCATCCCTGGGAAAGGAAATTGGGATCCACGCCATCACCGAAAGACGCTTCAGAGAAGGCACGAGTCCCGTGGTTGGCATTACGGCTGTTTCAACCTCACAAGCTTCTTTCCACGAAAATTCATATACTGGCTGGAAAGCCTCTATTTAGAACCCGGAGTGTTCGTCTCAAAGCGTCGGGAGTGCGCACGCCACATAAACACGATGCAATTCAGCCGGACGAAGGAAATTCGGATGCGGAGTTTCTATTCATGGACTAGGACGTGTTCCAGGAATTTTGTCAATCTTACGCGGCTGATGGTAGTTCGAGTGAGACAATCGACTTGACATCTTATGGTTACCTTACGCATGTTGGAAAGGTGGGTGGTGATGCCTTGAAAGCTGCGGCGGCGTCCGTGGAAGATGACTGCTTCATGATGGCTATTACGGGTCTTACTGGTCCTTTGCAGAATTGAATTATTTTTCGTCTATGAAATGCGGTCGCTCCTTTTGTATCTCTCAAAGGTATCGACGCGAATTTCAAACAAACGCCGACAATTGTGTGACGATATGTTCTCTCTTTAGCTGGAAATTCAAACTATACTCTCCAAAATAACCAAGTCGAGTTTGAGAATGCCCTCGAAGCAATCGGGACACCCGTCAGTGGAATGGAGTCTCTATAGCCAAGCCAGGACAATGATGCTAGTCTGTTGAGCTCCTCAGAGGCTATCAAGCAATGTGTTGGCAAATGTATCGTGGATGGGTATTCTTTGACTCGATATCGAAACCTCTCTGGAGAGTAAACACCGAAATTTCAGTTTGGTGTGTTCATTCCAACCCTTCCCTCCGCCAACGCTGCTCTTAATAAGCCACTCCATGTGTTTTTATCTCAACTACAAATTTGAGGTACCGAGGTTGGACTGGTTGACAACTCGTATACTACGGCTTGGAAGTTGGGCAAAGCCAATGCCCTGGTTGATGAGAAGTTGTTGGGTGCATTGCATTTGTCCGCCTTCGAACCACATTCTTTAAACGAGTATTGCTGACAGCTAAAGCAGATATTCTCAAAAGTCAAGACGAGGCGCCAACAATCTTGAAGCGGTTGATAACTGCAACAGACTCGTTGTTGAAGCTGTCTGACGCCAAAAAGGACAACAAGTTGGAATCGTTCAACAGCGTTCCACCTGAACGAGACGAGAGCATGAGGACTGGGGTGAAGCGATAAGGAAGAGTTTTGGTGACGCTGTGAACTAGGAGGCGAACATGCTGGGCTAGGCAATTTCCGCTGAGTGTTATGACGAGGATAATAATCCCTCGTAGGTTGTTGTTCTTGCCTCGGTTTACGATAAGTTGTATCTGACCAATATTCCCACCATCGACTGAATAAAGTCGCTGTTCATCTGTTGCCAATGGTACCACATGATTATGGAACCATCAAGACTGCCGCAAAACTCGATTCGATTTTTTCTACGTTGATCCAATCTGGTTGGATGGCGCATTGAGTATTGGAAATCACGTGGAAGGTGATCAAGATTCGGTCAGAGCGGCCATCAAACCTCTGCTTCAAGAGTACTTCACCATGAAGAATGCGAAACCAGGATATGCACCACAAGTTCCAATGTCGGGGGTTCTCCTTCGATCGCCACTCGTCGCAGATTTTCCAGACCCGGGTATTCAGGCCTCGAAGACTCACGGATGCTCGGGCCTCTATATTGAAACGAATCACACTGACTTCCGATATTATGCTTATACTGTTCGAACGCCTACTGACCAACGTGAGATTACCGTAAGAAATTGAAGTCTGCCAACCTCCTTTTCAACAATGCTTTGCGGCTAACAATGGAAAGATTGACAAGGATAACATTGAGATGGTTTACGGAAACATCACCACCTAACCAGCAATCTACCTATGGCGCCAATGGGTAAACCTGCTTCAAAGCCATCAAAGACATTTCTGAACAGTCAGTATAGTACCATCCTCGCGAAGATTCTTACTCATGACGTCTACGATTTCCTCAATTTTTGAGAAACAGCGACCTCATCTGCGCTCCTTGCCCTTTAATTGACTCATATGTTAGTGAAGCTAAAGTTGACAATGCCAGCTCCTGATCCAGCCCAAATTGTGGACGACTTCAAAGTTGCTTTGCTTGAGGTTCAACATCTGCATGGTCTGGGTTCACAATATCAGAAGCGAGAGAAGGACTCGAGGACAGATATGCAGAATTTACTCCGAAATATCTCACCTAGGCCATGCGACGATAGTCAAGGAGTAACTTATCCAAGTCCTCGGCCTCCTTACTGGGGAAAGATCTTGAAATCGACACCTGATGACATGGACGAATTTGGGTTGGATACTGGTGGTGAAACACCTGAGTCATCTTCGCTGTCTGAGAGTCAATACGGCCTCTAAGCCTATGCTTTGGGACACAAGGCTTTTAATGACCCCTCTGGAGCTCAGACTAGAATCCCACATGACGTCAAAGTTCCATTGAACATCGTCTTTGGCATCTAGAGGCGATAGAAGACTGGAGGATATGCCGTTCCTCTACGTAGTATGGCCGTTCATATCCCATCCGATACCTTTTGTCCTGTCAATTGTCTACTCATGGCTACGCGGTGCCAGGAGCCCCCATGGCAAACAACCTCCGCTACATTCCGAACACAAGATGTCCACACACCCCGAACAAGGATATGGTTGAGGTAATTGCGAACCTAAGTCCACAAAGCAAGGCGAATATCACCCTATCTCCGCAGAGTTGCATGACTACATCCAACAATGACATGACATTTATACTTCGGCAGGTATCGCTGAATATGGTGCTCCAGACATTGAACCCTGTGTTTGATATTACTTTGAACGAGGATTATAGAGACAATCTGACCCCGGTTACGTTAATGGCGTACGTGAAGCTGGTTAATACTGGAGACATATAATTTTCATTTCACAGAGCTATACTATCTTATAAAGCTGTTGCTTGTTTATTCTTATTAAATACTATAATTGGACTCGTCGGGCTTATGCTGTTCAGTATGTGTCCCTCGACTTTCAATCTCGTATGCATCCAACGCCGTCGCCGCGTCACCATTGTTTTAAGGTGGCTCTGTTCCAGTGACAAGGTACGCCGCCCATTTTTTCACGACATCTGACGAAAAGTTGATCTGAAATTTTCAATCTCAACCTCAACTCACCATTCAGCTTGTCCTTGGATGCAATATTCGTTAAATCACCACAATATACACTAGACCCTGGGTCTCCCGCTACGCCCACAGTACCCGGTGTTCCCATATTGCAATAGACTTGTTGAACCTCGCCTTGAGTTTATCGTTGCCAGCGGGTCTTTTGGGTAGATTGACGATAAATTGTCTACCACTGCCTCCGTAATCTCCTGCGACCTGCTGTCTTACGGTTACACCTTTGACTCTAAAAAACCTATTGCCAATCAAATCCTAATGTTCCAAATTAATCTCTTTATTCCCGTTATCCATGTGCCACGAACCTCGGAACGTGAATTGATTGTCCATCGCACTATAAAGAGTCTTGACGACTGGTCCGGCCTGATCGACTCCCTTTCCGTCATCACCTCCATCAACACCGCACCACCCTGCTGACCTTTCGCATCCATACAATCAGCTATGAAAAAACCCTTACCATCCGTAAGTGCACTCGTATCATACCTATTTGCGAACGCCCGAGACTAGAGAAGATCTTCGCAAGTTCGGTTGGACTTGTCTGGTGAACTTAGGATTGGGAAGCTAAGGGAAATCAGAGTCCATTCAAATGTCCAGAGAGAGAGTCGGTATTATCTTACACGGAGCCACTATTCACAAATAATTCATGTGATTGCTATTGCATACATCGCTGTGGCCAAATCCTGACTCGAGGAGAAAGGAAGCTTGGCAACAAGCGGAGCTTGCAAACAGGGCGCTATGCCATGGAATAAGATTGATGGACCTCTACTTGGTCGGGTTCATATGCCGGATGGATGTCGCATCAGATAGGGTATACGATGGAATAGCGCAGCCCGAACGTTGCTCTATGTTGAAAGAGGGGGCAGTGTCATAGTCCTAGCTCAGCTTCCTTCGTACTAAGGCATCGCTACTAGTCCAAGCACCCGCCTCTTCCTTAACTTTAATACAAGTGATCTTCGAGAATCCACATACTTTGCTCGCTTGTTGTAGGTTGAAATTAGACCTGAAAATTGGGAAAATGGTAAGGTCATTAACCTCTACAGTCCCAAGTACATCCGTTGTTTCATACTGGAGGGCGGCCTTTATACGCCCTCTACTCAGCACATTCAAAGTACCCATCCTAGTCGAAGGAAGATAGTTCTATAGTTTAAATTTATCGTCTGGTTAGTCAGTAAAAGCTTGTCCGCTTGTTCCTGAGAAAATTACTACGGAAAGAATCATTATAATTGTATCTGACTCTATATATCTCTACTAGAGACTTGCAATACTAGGTATTTAGGCTCTTTCTCAGATCGTTTGTATTAAAAGTCTTCATGAATTATCCTTGTTGTTAAGATTTGATGATGGGATGAATACAAGCACAACCACTATCCAGTTTGAGGATAGCTAGCATAGCTACCGCTGCCCATCATAATTCCTCGAAGCGCACAGGTAATGAGAATCTCGGTTTGAAAATGCTATGAACACGAAAGAAAAACCTCCACTTTAATATCATTATTCCACTTTGACACCTGTTGTAGATCGCCGGGACCGAGAGTATCAATGTTTCATGCCTGATACTATTGAGTCAAGTTGCAGAACAACGTGCTTGAATCAGGGTCAAGCGTCTACTCATTTCTGTCTGTGGCACTCAGATATCATCATGTGATCAAATTGGGTTTAAAGCTTAATAATTTCTTCCTTATTAGTAAAGCTCTCCATGACTAGTTTACAAATGTGGAAATCTTGAAGCAGTACAACATGAACCTTATGGAGCGAGTTTCCCCGCATTATCTTCCTGTCTCGCTGTTGTCCCACGAAGAAATTCGAAAGGAGAAGTGTGGCATATACTTCAGGGTCTAGAAGCTGTCGTCAACGCCAGCTGAAAAGCGAGACACACCAAGGACTTCGGTCACAATCATTTGTATGGTCATAACTCTCAGGGTAGTTGCACCCTATGGCAGATTAGCTTCAGCGTCTAGTGAGAAATATTGTCGCAGTTACACTTCAGATAAGGTAGGTTAGTACTGATTAGGCGTAGAGTATTTTCATCGATCTTTATTCTTTGGGTTTTAGGTATTCTCTGGTGAAGGCAATTGATTCTGTATACTATGTAAGATTGTACTAAATGACTCAGATAGTCTTACAGTCATGCTAATTCTGCCCTCAAGCCTGGTTTTTTTGGAGAAACGTTATTCCCCAGACCATGTTATAGATTAGTACGGTAATTAATGTTGGGAACGATATATGTTGTAAGTGCTGGCTGGTTGGTAATATCTTGTTGTAAGACCCTCTCGGTTGTAAAGTGCTTGCTGTGAAAGTTGCTGTCCTTGATGTGATACTCGATCTCCCCTAGTTCAACACGTAATACACGAATTAAACCTGCGTGTCTTTACGCCCAATGCAAAGAAGGTTACCGTTGCTGTTGTACCGGACTAGTTGTCCTGTGTTATGCAAATTTAGTTGGGGCGCGATTCGCCCGGATTAGGCTGGGAAATTGTGTACGCAGCATCTGTTCCTACTGTGTCTTTCAAGTATCGGCGAGACCGAAGGGTTCTTCGACTAGCAGCCCACCAACTCAATTGATAGGCATCAGGGCAATATGCTCATCTTGGTGAGTGATTCAAGTATAGCAGCCCCGAACTTTGCCAATTATCGATGATGGCGTGCCGGCTTTGAAATTCGTCTTTATAGCCAATATAACCACTCACTGTTGAGACCATAGTCAGCTAATTGGAATCTAGCTTATTGATGATACCTGTAGGATCCATTACTCTACCGCCTTTCCAAAGTACGTAAACACTGCCGCTATATATTAACGTAGAAAAGGTTGCAAAAGGGCAGATATCGAAAGTTTGGATGTCACAGTGTGCGATTGGCGATCTGGTCTTGCATGACTATACTAACGTCACCCGAGAGGATGATATTACAGTTGTTAATATCTTGGAGGTCTTCAGAGCTGAGGAGCTCTAATTAGCTAAGAAACGTCCTGGAAGACTTGCAGAGCTGCTCAAAGACGTGCTTAGATTATTGAAGGCTCCGCACTATCAGCGGAGCCGAGATACCAGCCTTTGGCAGAACGGTCCATGTAGGCACCGTTCTGGTAGTGGGATCCACCATTCGATCGATGCCGACTAGTAGCATGCTCCCTCTAGAAATCGTTCTGGCAAATACGACATCTTCAGAGTGCAAACAGATGGCAAGGGCTATGGTCCATGCTGCTCTTATCATTATTGTCATAGTGTTAATGCCTGAACGTAAAGCTTTTGGTATATGTGCTGACTATATCAGGTTCTGCTTTGACGTAGCCTGATATTCTTGCGGTACAGTTGGTAAGTCGGTAGGGTGGGTTCCTATTGATGTAGATTGCTCTTATCAGTGGTTTTCACGAGCTGCGGGCTCGACCTCGGAAAGATAACCCATGAAGTTTGCAAAAGGAACAGACGGCGGTCTGATGTCACTCATACATCTTCGCTACCCTGTCAAAGAGTAAGTGTACAGTCCAATCACTGTAGATCGCATGATGCGCAGTCCGAACAAACTCAGGTTTTCTATAGGCTAGGTGTACAATCGCCAGCCCCATAATCGTTCCCCCATGTTGCATAGGGTAGGTATAGTCAGAAAGGCAAATATAATAGCAAAGCTGTCTGTGAACTCTTTTGCGCGCGCTGCCGCCACGACTTAATTGACGAGTTCAATAACATCGGCTGAATCTACCCCCAACCTGAAGAATATATCCAATGCCATTGGCTTCAACGCTCAGGAGCTTGGGTTCAACGGCAGGCAGAAGCACAGCAAAGTGCATGACGGCACACGAGAGGTCAGCCTTGATGTGGGAAAGAGACAGGAAGTTAGGGCTCCTCGTGTGTGAGCGAGTACGTGATACGTAGGCGCCCGCAGTGTTGATCGATTGCACCAACCACAAAGCGAGCGAGATCAAGACCCTCGTCACGAAGATCGCGTGTGCATCTCCACAGAAATTTTCCGCAGACATAGGTGCAGACGCAGACAATTTGTGCATATAGGGGTGATCGCGACATAGTTCGGCTGCTAGGACTGGGCCTTACGCCCTTGCATGACAACGGCTTGATACCAGTGAAATTCCTCGACAACACTGATAAACTCGTCTCCTTGAACTCGCCCTTGTCTCCGTAGCTGAATTTATACTTGGACAAGCCTTTATCCGGGGCGAGTAACACGTTTATATACGCTGTCACCCTCGTCTTTATGATCTCGTATATCTGTATGATCACGGGTTTCTCTTAGTTCCGGAACGCGTTTATGGAGATGCTCGGAGGCGGCGATTTGAAGGCCTCCTTGAATTTGGCGTTGGGCCACACCTCAAGCTCGTGCATGGTCGTGTACACCTGCCTGAGCTCCTTCATGCTTCCTGACACAATCATCTTCACGAACTCGGTCAGGGAGAGGCACATAGATCTGATCGTGAAGCACTCTTTGATCCTGATCAAGATATGTGCTGATGGTAACAGTACTAGGAGTCCATATCTACCGGAGGACTATAGGTATCTAGAGCTCCCGCTCCTTAAAGACTTTCGTTATTATCTGCCTGCTCCCTTCTCTTCGGTAACCGGTCTTTTGGCCGCCTTCTTCGTGTTCTTCTTCGCGCATGCTCTAGCTTTACCGGTGAGTTAGGAATCGATGTGACATTTCGTGAGGGCGGGAGAGGGCGGACGAGGATGTTGAAAAAGCACCCGGATAGCAGCAAGGTTTGCCTAACAAGGAACCCCATCATATTCAAGGTATGCCTCAGAACCCTAACAGTATAGCTTCAGCCACCAGCACAATTCCTTCCCTGTGTAGCTAGCTGTCAGACGACAATGTAAATACACTCTCTGATGGGCAGGTAGTGGTGACCTGCGGCTCCTAGGAGGCCGCGACCTAGGACTGGAGCTCAGCCCATGACATTTTAACCTCCAAGCATGGCAACGTCCTCATTACGCACTATTCCATCGCGAATCTAGCATACGTCATATCATACGCCATTCATCCTGCATACCAAACCAACCAATCTGAATGACCACAATATTCTATTCTGACGATATGCTATGATGTGTTGTGTTGGTGTGGAGCAATGTCTGCAAACGAGTGGGGATGAAAGCATTGTGCCCACAGGACTTGGTGGCAGCTTGTAGCTATTCCCAACTCTCATGTCCATACCCCATTCCCGTATTTTCTTACTATTCCTAGTAACTCAAAAGTAGTGTTTACAGCCGAAGATTGTTAGGAGGCGAATATGCTTCACCGTTAACGGTTTCTTAAAAGTGGTCCGGTATTCTGTACTGAGAGATTAAGATCGTAAAGCATAGCGGGAGAGGATAGCATGGAATAGCCGCAGCGATAGAAAAGACAAGCCTAGGGTCAGGCTTCGGTAGTGACGCTGCTCGTTCGACATAGTTTCGCCATGACTTCGTTGACGTATAAGCAACCTTGTTCTTTGCATTCATAGATTTTCTTGAGAAACAAGGCAATTGTTATACTTTGCACCATTCTTTTGTCCGAGAGAAAGATGCAGTGCTTGGAGATGGCCAGCCGATCAGCATTCACGGAAGAAGTGCAAATGCCAAGTTCGTCAGCGGGAGGGGATCAGCGATCAAGCCTGTCCTGTAACTACCGGCCGCAATCAGTCTCAGCATACGCCATTGTCCCTTTATAGCGCTGGAGAGGTAGTAGGTCTGTCGCAGATTGAAATCCAGGCGCACGAGGAAGGGCTCATGGGTCTCAAACCCTTATTTCGTTAGCACGGTAACCGCATTTCCTTCATCATATATTGTCCTCGGACGGATTGGATACGACTGCCGCGGGTTAAGATCTTGAAGATCTTTTTTTGCATATGGGAGATCCGGAAAACCTAACGGCGCTATGAACGACTGCGCTCCCGAGGCAGTCTCGCGATGTATTCCTAGCCTCCCAATAAGTTCTCGCGCGACTACCGCCAGCAATGGCGTTGTTGGCGTAAAGATGACATCGGAGGCGCCCGAGATTAATCGACACAGGATACAGCGTCGCAGCCGTGTATCAGCTCTTACTCCCATGATCATAAGCTTCGCAGATCAAGAAGTCACCAGGCTTTGAATTGAGCTAGTGACAAAGCGTCGATGACTTCTCTGATCGCCGATGATGCTTCTCAACTGGTAGTCGTATTATTGAGCAAGTGCATTGCCTGTGCTTGCCATTCGAGCGGACCGTAAATTTTTTGGGAAGCCTTCTGACCATCGTGTCCACCATATTTGCTCAGTATAGCAGTAGTGCCATTAGAAACCATCCGGCCGCGTTATCTAGGACGTCTGAGCTGAATTTTGACTCGGTTGGCCAGAGTTGTAGGACGCTCGGATACTGGTAAGGCTCTGACTCTTCAAGCTTTGACTCTTCACACACTCATGCTAGAGGCTCTGGATGATTTGTAGTATCTGCCTAAAGCATATTGTATCTTTGACTCTTTTTCCAAGTCGCCCAGCCCGTCTTCTTGAAGCTGTGGAGTTCCGACGGGAACCTTATCGAATTCTGTCTACATCCTCACCATTTTAAAGATTTCCCTTGATAGCATCGGTCTGGCTTCCCATGCTAATCAATACGATATTTTGGCCTTCGGCTGGTCCTAATACAACTGTAACATATCGACGCTTACAATCCTAAGCCCCCGATGTTGTTATTCGAGCGCAGTGAGTGGCTCTGCTATTCCTCTCCCGTACGTATAGAGCCCGGAAGCGCTGCTTGAAGTCTGAATTATAGATTATCGGAATTCCCAATGGTATTGTATCGGCCGCCCATCACTAGTGGTATGCCTTGCCGTGGACTCTTTGAGAATGTACGGCTATAGTTGGGAAGATGGGTTGATAGCCCGTACCACTAGTGGCTTGCAAAGGCCTGACAACTCGTTTTTCTAGCACAGGTTCCAGACGGATGTATCTGTTTAAGTGGATTGCAGAACGTCTGCTTGTGTTGGTAATAGGCTGAAAATCTCCAGCGTGATATATTGTGGTGTAGGTTATGTAGAAGACGAAACCTCCGCATCTCTGTCGTCTGGATGGGTATGAATTTCTACACTTCCCATCCGATGCCTCAGCTGCTGAATACAATTGATAAGTCTGGATTGGAAATGAGAATTGAAAACCTTGGTTGAGTGATCTGGTTGTATGTGACAGTCTTTACTTTGTTTTACAGCATGTCAAGCTTGGCGGCCGTATCCCTTGAACTGAACCCTAAGGGCAGCCTACTTAGGGCTGGGGTTTTTGTCGGGGGCTCAGGGCTTAGGGCTAGGGCTAGCACACGCCACAACCGCACTTACAGAGCGCGTCTCGCTCTTCACAACACCCTAAGGCAAATATGACAACTATATACAACCCTGACCGTTTATTGCTCTCATCTCTTAGCTATTATACTCACTCATCATCTGAATTTGCACGTGTATGCATCGTCACTACACTTCTCGCTCACGCTATTCTCTGGTTGCTTTTGCGGCGGTCCTCCGACGCGGAACACTACTGTCCATTCAACCTCAATCTCCACTTCACCATTCACCCAACTATACCCTCGTATGCCGCCCTCCTCCACCCTATCAGCAAGTCTTTTTGCAAGGATTGATCAGTGGGCACAAGAGGTGGTCACACATACAGAACAGCACAAACAGAGACGGACTCGAAGCTCGGGGCATGGCATGAGACTCCGCTCTTTACCAGCACGTCAAGGTCTTACTGAGATATCCATCAACCCGCACTCGCGCAAACGCAAAGTGACTGCAGCAATGGAGGACACAAACAAGACTGGGGCTGGAAAGAAAGCAAAGATTGGTAGTGGGCCGCCGAAGCAGCGAGGCCGACCACCAGGCTCAAAGAATCAATCCAAACGAGTTGTTGAGAACGAGGAGAACGGTGACGATGAAGTCTACAGCCCCGTAACTCTTCCAAGTCGCAGAAAACTTCCTTCTTCGGTCCCAGACCTGCCACCTCCGTCTGATTCCTCGGCCAAGCCAGGTTCTCCATCACGCAGTGGTGTATCGCCTAGCAAGAAAGAAAAGAAAGGCGTGTTTGTGCTGGACAGGGCTAAATCGGAAGCTGCAATAGACATGGCATACCTCGAGACGTGTAAACCTCCTGCGAGGCAAGTTACCATCCCGGAACTCAACGCTATGGGGAAGCCTATACACCCAGCTGTGCTCAGCCTGTTCAACAAGCTAACGAAAATCCCCCCTGGTTGTATTCCATCAGAGCTGAAGGTAATATAATTTCAGTCCCCGGTCAAATTGAGACTGATGCTTTTCAGGCCTCAATTCAGCAAGAAGCCAACACCCCTCGCAAATCCAAGGTCGAAATCCACGATTTTCAATATCTCCCGGATTCTGGGACACCCTATCCACCTCAGTATCTTAATCGCCTGAAGACCACAGTCGGTATGGTTTTCGATAAGGCGGCAGAGGCCCACAAGACTGGTGCACATGAAAGACAGTGGGGAGCTTGTCTCACTCAACTTCTCTGTGAGGTCGAGCTGTGGGGGAAGGAGAGTGGTGTTATAGAATTGAATGTGTGAGTCCTACCCCTGACCTCTTCTTTGCTACCGTCCTCTCAACTAATCTGTTCTATCCAGTGAGACTTGCTCTATCCAACCCGACGTGATGCGACCCACCCGACCTGAAGGAGCCGGCTACATCGATCTTGAGATCATAAGTAACAACTCCCGTACCATAGCAGCCGAGGGCCTGAGCCGAATGGTGGACCGGTGTTTGGGTTTCAAACCGTCCTTCGACCATAAGACTAGGATCTCCCGCGCCTGGCGTAAACTCTACGACAATGAATTCTCTCTCAACCAATCGATATCGTACATTAACAGTAATCTCGTATTCGTCGACTTTGAAATTAAGAAAAAGGTCGCTGGCAGTCGAGATCCGCTTGTGCAGCTCACCATCTGGGAGATGGCGTGGCTGTTGAAACGGCAGCATCACGGTTGGGATACGTCTATGCCGATGCCGGGAATCGCGATTAACGGACATTCCTGGGAATGCTATTTATTCTTCGAAATGGATGGGGGACTGGTACGTTTGCTCGTGTTGATGTGCTACTATCCAAGTACTAATGTCGGCCTAGATTGTTGCAGGGCCAATAGCTTTTGGCACCACGGTAGACCTGCCCGGAATATGGCAAATTCTTTACCGACTGCAAATTCTGATGGAGTGGGGCCGTACAGAGTATATAGCATGGTTCAAAGAGCACATAATAGAAGGCTGGGCGGACAAGGTGATGTAGTAGACTTTGTGCCCATTGTACATATTAACTATCAAGGATAGATGCCACAACGAGTGACCTATCAGCCACTTACGGGATACAGCCTACAAAGACACTCGTATTAACTGCGGCTGAAATCAATGCTGTTGTGGTCTTCATGAAATGCGTTTGCTGAATGTCGCGCACTCATCGTATAATACGAAGCACTGACATCTTGTCTACTTCACGCGAGGACCTCTTTGTTCACTTCATACTAACAGTCCGATCCAGCTCTAGCTTGCCGCGCAACCAGTGGTCAGACCTCATGATCATACTCACACAATTTTGAGTAGAAGCTCACCCTATTCTTCACTGATTTCTCGATTACGATTGGCGACGTGAATTCTGCGGCTACTATGGCACTGTTGCCTTCACATGTAGGTGACTGCATATCAGCGAAGTCGTGCAATATCAGGCATAAGCGCACCTTGGTCGAAACCCATATTCGACTACAAGAAATCATACGCACTAGATCAGTCTGGAGCGGTCAGTGAAATCTTGAGCGGCAATATAGACATGCCATCGACCATCGCGATTTTACGTCATTAAAGCTGCCGCAAATACTGAAGAGAGAGTTTAGTTAGGATATGATCACAGCCTACGAATCATCCTATACAACAGAGAAAGAGGCCGCATTATCACTCTATCAATGACACATGAATGGATGGACAGTAAGTGCTAAAGCTGGATCATTATAGAGAACGGTATGTGTCCAGGCTGGTATCGATTATTATATCCGACGCCAAGTGTATAATCATACTTGAATCCGCCGTTCTTTCGAAAATTCTCTTTCTCTCCCACAACTTCGACTTCGAAGTCCTGTTTGTCGGACAGTATGCCAGTTCTACTTAAATGCAAAGCCCCCTGTCCTCAGCTTAGTATCTTGCGCCGGGCTACTCGTACATCGCCAAGGATTTCTCCAGTCAATGCCTCTAAGAATGGCCAACCCGACAGCAGTGATGACACCGCCAGTAGTTTATCCAGAGCCCTCACCCATTCTTCCTCTGAATATATCGAGAGCGACGATAACAATGACGACGACGGTGAAATAACCAGCACTCCGTCCTAGTCTTCTGCTGACACAGCCTCCGAAGCTCATAAGACCCAACAACATCACAATACTGGTCGCACATCACCCTGAAATGATGTGACACTGTCTCCGAATATAGCGAGACAGTTGGTAGTACCAGCAACACCAGCACCTCATCTAGGGCTTACATCGATACGCCTCCAAGGCAAGAAGAACGATCATAATATTATATTATTATTACCTTAATAGATATTACTAGTAAAGAAGAAACTAAATATAATAATAATCCTCTACTTAAAGATAGTAAATATAATAAGTAAATATAGAGAGATAGGCTTAAAGTACTACTTAATATATATTAATTTATATATTACTAATTCTAAAGACTAGTAAGATATATATTAAAGTTTTTAAGTATATAAATCTATAGTATATAAGAGCTATTATCCTCTAAAGTCTATAAATACTATCTTACTAAGATATTAGGATAATATAAATAATATTATTTTATTTTTACTTAAAGTTACTTAAATATCTTAAGATTTATATATTTATCTTAATTTATAAATAATACTTTTATATTATTTCTCTTTATATTAATATTAATTAAGATAATTTTATTATCTAAATAAATAAAGAATCTAATCTCTAATATAAGTTAGTTACTTAACTTAAAATAATAAGAATTCTACTTTACTTTATTCCTAGCTTATTAATATTTTACTTTAAGAA
Organism: Cladonia borealis; assembly: GCA_018257855.2. Lineage (NCBI taxonomy): Eukaryota > Fungi > Ascomycota > Lecanoromycetes > Lecanorales > Cladoniaceae > Cladonia > Cladonia borealis. The sequence goes on from JAFEKC020000014.1 coordinate 1,333,761, forward strand.
TATCTATTATAACTTTAATAAAGAGAGTTATATAATAGTTATCTATAAATATTAATATATTTATAACTTATATAGTAATAATAATTATTCTATAGCTTATTATTTAAAATTTACTTTTAAGTTTAATAATATATTACTTATAAATAAAGTCTAGTATTTATAATATAATCTACTAATAATATTATTATTATTACTCTTAATAATTTTAAAAAGCTTTTCTTATTAATTTATATATCTTTTAAACTTATCTTTTTAATATTTTAACTTATTAATAATAAATAAATAGAGTTTTTAATTATATAGTTATCTAAATTCTATATATACTTTAAAACTTAAATAAATTATTATTTAAGGTATTAAGATTAATTATTATAAATTATTTAAATTTTAATTATTTTAATTTTATTTATTTACTTTATTTACTCTAAATATTCTTATTAAAAATTTATAGAAGTAATAATATTATAATAAATTTACTAAGGTTAATAATAATTCTCTATACTTTTTTATCTTATTATTACTAAGATTAATACCTAAAAATAATAATAATTAATAATAGATCTATAATCTTTTTTATTCTTAAGATAAATTTATTAATAATAATATTTTAGATAATTTTAAAGCTCTTAAATATATAATACTTAATAATATTATTATAACTCTTTTATTAAAAGGAATAAATATTATTTTAATTAAATAAAACTTATTTAATACTTTTAAATATATTTTAATTACTAGCTTAAATTTCTAGCTTTTAGAATTTTTTTATAATAATTTTTATTAAATTAATTATTTTCTTTTCTTTAGATTAAGAATAACTCTATTTTTATTTAATCTCTTTATAAAAAAACTTTATTAAATTCTTATTATAATTATTAATTAGATTATTATCCTATATTATTTAAATAACTTTTTTATAACTTTAAATTTACTATTAATAATAAAAAAAGTATAGTTAAAATAATAACTAAATTTTTAGGAATTAAGCTTAACTTATTAATAATAAAGATATATTTATTTTTAGCTAAGTTATAATAAATACAAGATATTATTATAACTATATTTACTAAGAATATATTACGTAATAAATTAGATTTAACTTAATAGATTTTAGATTAAATTTAGATTAGATTAGATTTTAAGTTAAATTATAGGGTTTAATTAAGAATCTAACCTAAATCTAATTTAATAATAAGTTTTTAAGTTTAAATCTAAAAATCTAATAACTTACTAATTCTAGTACACTAAAATTTATAAGTTATATTCTATATATATTATTTATTAGATTAATTATTAAATTATTAGAGTTCTATATAATTATCTAACTAAGTTCTAGATATACTAGTCCTATTTAATAGATATAATAGTCCTAGTCTTTTTATTTAGTACTTATTACTTATTAAGAATAAATATAAATACTTATATTAAATAAACTCTCTTATTCTAAGATAAACTCTTTATTAAACTTTTTTTACTAATTTTTAAATTAAATACTTAAATAATACTTAATATACCTAAGGTCTATAATTATAAGCCTAGAATTACTTATATTAATCTAAGAATTACTATCTTTCTTATTCTTATTATTAATACATTAATATTTTATTATCTTCTTTAAAGCTATCTTATATTAAAGTAATTTAAAGTTAAGTTTTTTCTTACTAATTATATTATCTTTAAATAAATCTATATAATAATATATATTAATATTCTTTATAAAGTTATATTAATTAAGAATTATAATTACTCTAAAAATCTTTAGATTAAAATATTAATTCGCCTTATATATATTATTAGTAATATTAAAAATCTATTTATAACTAACTTCTATTATAGATAATATAAGGATAGAATAAGTAAAAAATACTATATATAGAAGTTTAGTTAAAAGACTTTTTTATATATCTATTATAGTAATATCTTTAGTATTATACTCTATAGAAGATTAAAAAGTAATTATTAAATTAATTATTAAAATAAGATAGTATTTCTTTAAATTTTAATAGTATTTAAACTTATTCTTAAATTCTTTCTCCTCTATATAAAGAAGAGTATTTAAGTTATTTAGAATAGTAAATATAGTTTTTAATATATCTATATATTATATAATAAGTTAAGTTTAACCCAATGAGTTTTAGGTTAAATTTTAGCATGTATAAAATTTTTACGAAAGCTTAGTATTTTTCCTTATTTATACGCGCGTATATTTCTTATAGAAATTCGTATTATCTATTAATATTATCTTTTAAATCTATTTTTTAATTATCTAGATAATTTTAAAGCTTAAAATATTCTATTTTATATTAATTCCTAATATTTTAAGTATTATAATATATTCTCTACTTACTTCTATCTAATATCTATATATATTATTAATACTACCTTTAAGTTTAAAGTTATTACTTTATTATAAGTTTATTAGAAACTACTTACTATTACTAATAAGATTTATTATTATCTAGTAATTATATATAGATAAAAAGATAATATATAAAAATATAATTATTTAAATCTATATTATTCTCTATAATATAATTATCTATAATTAATTTATACTACTATAAAGAATAGTATTCTTAAGTATATATATTAATATCTTTAAATCTATTAGAATAAACTAATAATATTCCTAATAAAAGAGTAGAATATATATATATATAGATTAACTATTAGTTAACTTCTTAAGAAAAGTTAATTAAGTTATAAGAAAGATAAGTAAGTTAGTTCTTAGAGCTAGTTCTTATATATAGTTTAGTAAGCCTTTATATATAATATTACTACTAAGTAGCTTATCTTTATTAATAAGTTCTTATTTAAAGCTTAGATTAAATAATAGTATCTAGCTTATAATTCTATTAATTAGGTTACTTATTAATAAGATAATATAAAATAGAGTAATATTTAGAGTATCTTATTTATATATACTATTAATAGCTATCTTCCTTATACTAAGATTAAAAAAGGCTACTATAATAAAGAGATATTTAGAGAGTAAATTATTAATAAGCTTTTACCTTACTATAATATCTTTCTAAGTTATTATAGTATTATTATCTTAAATAATATTAATATCTATCTAAACTATAGGGTAAAGTAAGCTATTAAAGATAGGGGTATTCTTTTAAAGTTTCTTCCTCTCTATTTATTTAACTATAATTCTATTAAGCTTATATTTAGTATATTTAAAGCTTAGATAAAACGTTATTTTAAATAATTATAGCTATAATATAAAGAAGACTTTAGAGAATTTCTTTAGTATATAATTAAGAATAGTAGATATAATTAAGTAATAATATAATATTTTTAATATTATACTAATAGTTATTAATTTAAAGATAATATTAAAGTATATTATTAAGAGCTTATAATATAGATAGAGGAGAAAGAATAGTAATATCGCTATATTTTTATATATAGAATTTTATAGTTTTAAAGTAGATTAAAAAAAAGGTGATATTAATAGGTAGTACGGATTTCTATAAGGAATGCACGCGCGCGCGAACAAGGAAAAATGCCAAGCTTTCGCAAAAATTTTGCACATGCCAATTTCGGGTCGGGTTGTAGGGTCTGACCAAGAACCCGACCTGAACCCGACGGGCCCCTATTAGGCCCCTATTCTATTCCCTATTTAGCATAGCGATGCCCCCTAAGATATTACTGTCGCCCCCTAAGATGTCGCTGTCGCCCCCTAAGATGTCGCTGTCGCCCCCTAAGATGTCGCTGTCGCCCCCTAAGATGTCGCTGTCGCTGTCGTATAGCATGTCGCTGTCGCATAGCATGGCATCTATCCATGATCCATCCATCCCATCGCATCCATCTATGGCCATGCCCTATGCCATGGATGGATGCTATGGATGGATGCCATGGATAGATGGATGGATAAATGCGATGGATGCGATGGATGCGATGGATGCGATGGATGCGATGCTATGGATGGATGGATAGATAGATAGATGGATAGATAGATGCGATGGATACGATGGATGCGATGGATGCCATGCCATGGATGGATAGATAGATAGATGGATGGATGCTATGGATGGATGCTATGCCATGGATAGATGCGATGCCATAGATGGATACCATGGATGGATACGATGCCACAGATAGATGGATGCGATGCTATGGATGGATGCTATGCTATGGATAGATACGATGCCATAGACGAATGGATGGATAGATGGATGCTATGCCCTATGCTATAGATAGATAGTAGGCCTAAAATAATCTAATAGTCATTCTAATAACTATGCCATGGATAGATACCATGGATAGATACTATAGATAGATACTATAAATAAATACTATAGATAAATACTATGAATAGATACTATAGATAGATACTATAGATAAATACTATAAATAGATACTATAAATAGATACTATAAATAGATACTATAAATAGATACTATAAATAGATAGATAGATAGATAGATAGATAGATAGATAGATATAATAAATATAATAAATAAATAAATACTATACTATAGATAGATATAATACTATAGATAGATACTATACTCTATACTATAAATAAATAGTAGGCCTAAAATAATCTAATAATTAATCTAATAATTATTCTAATAACTATACTATAGATACTATACTATAAATAGATATAATACTATAGATAGATACTATACTATAGATAGATAAATAGATAAATAAATAGATAGATAGATAAATAGATATAATAGATATAATAGATACTATACTCTATATTATAGATAGATACTATACTATAGATAGATACTATATATCTATCTATAGTATAGTTATTAGAATAATTATTAGATTATTTTAGGCCTACTATCTATCTATAGTATAGGGTATAGTATCTATTTATCTATCTATTCATCTATCTATCTATCTATCTATCTATCTATCTATCTATCTATCTATCTATCTATCTATCTATCCATCCATCTATCTATAGCATAGCATCCATCCATGGCATAGCATCTATCCATGGCATGGCATTCATCGTATCTATCGCATCCATCGCATCTATCCATCCATCCATCCATCTATAGCATCGCATCTATTCATAGTATAGTATCTATCCATGGTATCACATTTATCTATAGCATCGCATCCATCTATAGCATCGCATCTATCCATCCATCCATCCATCCATAGCATTCATCCATAGTATCTATCCATAGCATCCATCCATCCATCTATCTATCGCATCCATCGCATCCATCCATCGCATCCATCCATCGCATCCATCGCATTCATCGCATCCATCGCATTTATCCATCCATCTATCCATCCATCCATCTATCCATAGCATAGGGCATAGCATCCATCGCATCCATCCATCCATCTATCCATCCATCCATAGCATCGCATCCATCTATCCATCCATCCATCTATGGCATCGCATCTATCCATAGCATAGCATCCATCTATCCATCCATCCATCTATGGCATCGCATCTATCCATAGCATAGCATCCATCCATAGCATCGCATCCATCTATCTATGGCATCGCATCCATCCATGGCATCCATCTATGGCATCGCATCTATCCATGGCATAGCATCCATCCATGGCATCTATCCATGGCATCTATCCATGGCATCTATCCATGGCATCGCATCCATCTATCCATGGCATCGCATCCATCCATGGCATCGCATCCATCTATCCATGGCATCGCATCCATCCATGGCATTGCATCCATCCATGGCATAGGGCATGGTATCCATCCATAGCATAGGGCATGGTATCCATCCATAGCATAGGGCATGGTATCCATCCATAGCATAGGGCATGGTATTTATCCATGGCATGGTTATTAGAATAATTATTAGATTATTTTAACCTATAAAGAATAGTATAGATTATTATTAGGTTATTAGGTTTAACCTAATAATCTATTAAGAAAAACCTAATCTAATCTAAACCTATTAGTAATAGGTTTAGATTAGATTTAAGTTTAGATTAAATTAAAAAATCTTAACTTAATCTAATCTATTATATAGTATATATATCTATAGTTTATAAAAAAAATATATTAAGATTAATTATTAGATAATTATTAAAGTTATTTTATAATATATTCTAATATATTTTAACTTATAATTATTTATCTTTTTCTTCTATTTATAAGAGTTTATTAAAGATTTAATTTTTATAAGTAAAGTTAAGTAATATAATTTTACTATAAAGAAACTTAATAGATAATTAAGTTTTTTAATAATACTTTAATAATTTAATAAAAGCTACTTTAAATACTTCTTTTATCTATATCTTCTAAGGTATTCTTTTTTATATAAGATATCTTATTATAATATCTAAATAATTAAAGAGCTTATTATATATTTTAAATACTTAATAAAGTATTAACTATTAAGTAGTATTAATAATTTAAGTATATTTATAAAAAGATTTAATAATATTAATTAAGTATTTTATTTAAGACTACTCTTTTTTTTCTAATATTAAAAATTATACTCTATACTTCTTAAAAAAGACTTTAAAGTTTAATTTTAATTAGTAGATATAAATAAATATAAATAATATAGAATTTTACTAGGTTTTAATATTCTAAAAAAGTATTAAGATTTTTAGTATACTAGATTTACTTTTTATAAAGAAATTATAAACTAGAATATTAAATTTACTTCTTACTATCTTTACTCTTTATATTTATATAGTATTAAATTATTCTTTATATAAGAAATTAATATTAATATAAACTATTATTTTATAAATCTATAATTAAATTAAGAGTTAGTATAATATAATTATTAAATTAATTATTAAATTAATTATTAAATTAATTATTAAATTAATTATTAAATTAATTATTAAATTAATTATTAAATTAATTATTAAATTAATTATTAAATTAATTATTAAATTAATTATCTTTATAAGTATTAATAATATATTAAATTCTTAAAAAATCTTTAGAGCTTTCTTATCTAAATTCTTATCCTATATTATTTAAAGTTCTTTATTTATTAAAGTAATATAGATCTTATTAAATAACTTACTAATAATAAGTTATATTATATATATAAGATATAAAAGATATTTAAAAGGTTAAGAATTATTCTTTATATTATTTAATTTATAACTCTATTAAAAAGCTTATAAAATAATTTATATTATAATAATATTATTTAATATATTATCTATAGTAATAATATTAATAATATTCTTAAGTCTATAGAATATAATCTCTTTCTTAAGAATAAATATAATTTTATACTTAGTATAATAGTCTTAAATATATTAGAATATAAAAAGAACTTTATAATATTTCTAGTCTATTCTAATAAAATATATATTAAGAACTAGATAGCTTTACTTATTTTTTAATAACTAATTATTATATAATAAAGAGATCTTAGTTTTATCTTTTAGAAATTTAGCTAGAAATAATAAATAAACTTTTTTATATTATTTTATAATTCTATTTTTAATAATATTTATATTTAATAGTTTAATAGAGAGATTAAGATATTTAAAGATTCTTTAAAGCTTAATATTTTAAATATATTATAAAAGTAATTATAAAGAGATAATTATTTAGAGTATCTAAGTATTCTAATTATAATAAGTAAGATTTTAACTATAAAACTTTTATTTTATATTTTTATTACTCTTTATTTAATTATTTAAATATTAATTAATTATAATATAATAAAATAAATAATTTAATAATTAATTTAATATTTAAATAAGAATTTATAACTTATTAAATTATAAAATAATAGCTAATATAATTTATTATTAGATTTATAATATCTATTTAATTATTAATAAATCTTATTTTCTAGATATATAATTATTTCTAAAAAGCTAATATTCTTTTATAAAGAATATTCTATAATAATAAAGTATTTTTAATATATTATTATTAGATTACTCTTAAAGATTTAAGTATTTTTAGAAAAGAACTACTAAAAAATAGCTTTTTTTTCTACTCCCTATATAATTTTAGCCTTTTTAATTTCCTTAAGCTTATTATTTTCTAATTATTTTATTCTATTCTATTAATCTATAAAAATATCTTTCTTCTTCTTCTTATATAAAAAGTAATTCTTATCTATATTTATTTTCTTTAAATCTTAGTTTAAAATAAAAATTAAGATAGTATTTATTATTAATTAACTTAAATATAAATTAAAATTACTTTTAAATATAATAGAAGTTATAATATTTATATAGAATTAAGTTAAATATATAATACTTTATTATTATTTATAAATTATATTATATAGATATATTTATTCTATATTCTAGTTAATCTAATAATTATAATTTATTATAATATTCTATTAACTCTAAGCTTAATTTAAATTTAAACTTAATATTTTCTCTTTTAAAAATTTCCTTTAAATTTAAATCTAGACCTTATACTACTTACTATATCTCTTATAATTATAAATAATTAATAGATAATAAATAGAGATACTAATATAAATAATTAATAATAGAAAGATATAGATATTAAGAATATTATTAATTTTATAACTTCTCTTTTAAATATAGAGAGAATTATAACTATATTATTAAAATTATTAAGATTACTAAGATAAAAAAAGCTACTATCTATAAAAATAACCCTTAATTTAAAATATTAAAAAGGTATTAGAAACTAAAAATATTTAATTTAAAAATATAGTTATTCTTTAAAAATTATTATAAATAGAAGAAAAAAAATAAGTTAGCTTTAATTATCTTAATATCTTTTATATAGTAATTAATCTAATTATCTACTAGTTATAATCTTTTAGAAAATTAAATAATATTAGAAATCTACTAATCTACTTATATTAAAGAGACTATTTATTTATATTATCTATAAGATTATATATATATAAATATCTATCTATAATATTTAAATATAGATATTTACTTTAAAAGCTTTATAAGAGATAATAAAAATATATCTTATTAAAGAGTTTAATAGTAAGCTTTTATAATATTTAGATTTTAATTAACTACTAAATAATCTAATAAATAATCTTTATATAATTATTTATTATAAAAGAGTAACTCTTATATAAAAGAATATAATACTTATATAAATAATATAAAGAGTTATTACTAGAGTAGAGAGAAGTAATAACTAAGATAAATATTAATTAGTTATATTAATTATCTAATAATTAATTTAATATTAACGCGATATTTATAACCTTATATAATTATATTTACTAAATAATCTCTTATTCTATTATTAACTTTATAGAAATAAGCTTAAATTACTTAAAGTCTTCTAAATACTTTTTATACTTAAATTAATTAGTTATAAAATTATATATAAGCTTTATCTTCCTAAGCTCTTAATTAGAAATTTATTTATATTTAGTATAATTATAATTATTAAGCTATTAATTACTAAAGCCTAAATATTTAATCTACTTACTATTATTAAATAATTTTTATACTATTAAATTTTACTATACTATATACTTTTACTCTATAAAATATTTATATAGAAGAAATCTTTTTATATAGATAAATTTAGTCTAGTAAAAGTATATATATATTAATAGAATACCTTAATTATTAGATTAATTATTAGATTAATTTTATTATCTTATTATAAATAATCTCTTTATAATTAATAAAGTAATTAATTTAAAAAAATATAAATATATTAAATATAAATATAGCTTTAATATATAAATAAAATACTTATAAATTAAAAGTTAAAACTATATATATTATTAAAAACTCTTAATATTAATATATATTAATCTTATACTATAATATATCTTTAACTTTATATTAGTTAAAATATCTTTATTTATAAAGTAATAAGATAATTATAAAATATTAATAAATATATATATTAAGAAAATCTATCTATCTTATATTTTTTTTCTACTTCTTAAATATAGTAATATCTAGCTTTTAAGTATTTATTAATATATTTATAATAAATTAAAATTTATCTTAGTCTATAAATATTAGATAAACTTAGTATTTTAGGTTATCTTTTAATTCCTTCTCTATTATATTAATTTAAAGACTCTATAAATTTAGTAATTTAAGATTATTAATATTTAGTTTAATAATTAAGTTAATATTATAGATTATTAAAAGCTATAAAGCTATTATATTTATATATTACTCTCTTATAATTCTATTTATTAAAATAGTTATTAGATTAATTATTAAATTAATTATTAAATTTAAATTAATAATATTTACCTTTTATAAAAAACTAACTACTTATTATTATTTATTATCTACTATTTTTATTTATTTATTATTAATTAATATTAAGTTAATATTAAGAGCTTTTTTTTAAATTTAATATAATATTAATATCTTTTACTTTAGCTTTAAAGAGTAATTATTTATTATCTATTAACTTAAATACTTAATTTTAAGCTTACTTTATATAGAGATTTATTAATAGTTAAGCTAAATTCTTATATTTATTAACTATTCTAGATTATATTCTAAGAATATAATTTTATAGCTTTTTATAATTAATTAGTAATCTAATAATTAATCTAATAACTATCTTATTAAAAAGCTTACTTATATATAATAATTCTATATTTAAATTATTTATAATAATATCTTTAATCTCTTTTTATTTAATTCTATCTATATTAATATCTTTAGCTTTTTTTTTCTTTATAAGAAAGTTATAAAGATTTATATTTAAGTAAATTAATAATTTAAAAATATTAGAAATAAGTATTAAAATAAGTATTAAAAATTTATAAATATTAAGATAAAAAAAATATTAAAGATAAAAAATTATAAATATTAAAATAAGAAAATTCTAAATAATAGTATATTAATATATTAGTATAGTACTAATATTATTTAAATAACTATAATTTACTTCTTACTTTATATTCTTATTTTAATTTTTAAATCTATTTTTTCTTTTATAAAATATATATAAAACTTTATTTTTAACTAGTAAATATCTCTTTTTCTATTTTTAATAATATCTTTTTAATTTTATATTAATATTATTTATTTATATATATTATAGTTTATTAAGATTATAAATAAGTAAATTTAAAATAAGAGTTTTCTAAAAAAAAGTTTATATACTAAATTTTCTTAAATTTTATTTAGTAAAGTATTAATATTTACTTCTATATATAATTATTAAATTAATTATTAATTTTATTATTATAGTAAAAAAGTTTTAATCTCTCTTTTTTTTATTTTATTTATATAATAATAATTAAATACTAAATTTTCTTAATTAAGAGTATTATATTAAACTAATTAATATTTAATTAAACTATAAATATATTTTTAATATCTTTATTTAAGTTATTAACTTCTTCTCTCTTAATTAAAAATATTTAAATAAGTTATATATAATTAAATATAACTTCTAAATTAAAACTTTTAAAGGGTTTATAATCTATTCTTATATAATATAATATTTTATTCTTAAACTAATAGTTCTAATATTATTTAAAAGATAAATATAGATATAAATTATAACTTTAATCTTAATTATAAAGAGAGTATTTCTATTATAAAAATATATATTCTTTATAATTTAGGGTTAAAAAACTATATTAATAAATATTAGATTTCTTTACTAAGAATATAACTTATTATATAAAAATTCTAATTATAAAGATAATAAAATTAATAAAGTTATTTTAATTACTATATAAATTAATTAATCTTAATTTATAATCTAATAATTAATTTAATAATTATAATTCTTTAAAGTAATAAATAGAATTTTTAATTTATTATATAATCTTAATTAATTTAAACTTAATAACTTTATTATAATAATTAAGTAATACTTTCTTAAATAATACTAAATAATTAAAATATTAAATTAATTTATCTTTTATTAAAATTAAATATAAAGGAAATAAAGTTCTTATTAAATAGATTAAAATATTAAGAATAAGTAAATTATATTTTATATTAATTTTATCTTTAAATAATCTTTAATTTATAATTATAACTAGAAGTATAGTTTTTTAAAAGATATTAAAATATATATAAATAAAATTAAAACTAATAATAAAAATAATCTTTTTAATAATTAATCTATTAAAAAAAATATTATATCTATAAAGATAAAAATTATAATTTAAGGATATTAATTATATTTAAGAATATACTTTAAAATAATAAAATTATAAATTATAAATAAATTAAAAAATTAAAGAAGTTTAAGATTAAAGTTTTAGATAAAATTAAAATAGTATTTTCTACTACTAAAACTATATCTAGAAAACTATTTAGAATAGTATTTAGAAAACTATCTAGAAAAGTATTTAGAAAAGATTCTAAAAAAGTACTAGTAAAAAAATTAAAGTCTAAGTAATATACTAGAAATAATATATTATAAAGAACTATTACTTTTATAACTATTAAAGTTAAATCTAACTTAATAAAGTTAAAATATAGATATTATAAGAAACTAGGCTATAAGTTATTAAAATCTATTAATTTAATAATTAATCTAATAATTAATCTAATAATTAATCTAATAATTAATCTAATAATTAATCTAATAATTAATCTAATAATTATTCTAATAATAACTTTAAATTAAATATAATACTACTAAAAATAAGTTAAGTTACTTATCCTAAAAAAACCTTTCTAAAGGCTTATTTAGAAGATTTATTAAGATTCTATTAACTATAATAACTATAATAGTTAATCTTTATAATAGTAATTAAGTATATTAAGTACTCTTTAAAAGATTATTAAAAGCTTTTTAATTATAAAATTTAAAAATATAATCTTCTCTATTCTTAATCTATAACTAGGGTTATTAATTAATTATTAGTAATAAGTTTTATAATTATTTATACTAAGTAAATTATAATTTAAATTAAAGATATATAAATAATAGAATATTTATATAAAATAATAACTAGATATTATAAGTAGAAACTAAATATCTTAAACTTCTAAAATTAATACCTTTAATAATATTTATTTAAGATCTAGTTATTAAGATAAGAGATATTATAATTAGAAAAAGATATATTAATTAAATTAAAAGGGAACTCTCTAAAAATTAATAAATTATAGAAAACTCTTATAACTAGTATTAATTATTAGATATATAAAATTAAATAAAAAAAGAAAGTATTATTTATAGAATCTTAGATAGAATTCTAAAAAAACTTCCTCTAATAATTACTAAAATAATTATTAGATTATTTTAGCCTATAAAAATTAACGTAGATTATTATTAAATTATTAAGTTTAACTTAATAACTTACTAAAAAAAATCTAATCTAATCTAAATCTATTAGTAATAGGTTTAGATTAAGTTTAGATTTAGATTAAATTAAAAAATCTTAACCTAACTTAATTTATTACGTAGTATAACTAAGAACTTAATATCTTATATAGACTTTAAGTTACTAATAGACTTTAAGTTACTAATAGAGTTTTTTTTCTTTATTATCTAAATAATACTTCTAAAAAAAGTCTTTCTTTATTAAATATTTAATATACTTTATAAGAAAGTTATATAAATCTATCTAAGCTTATTTATTAAAGTAAATCTAACTTAGTAATTATACTTTTTAATAGATTAAAATAATATCTAATTATTAAAATAATATATTTTAAGATTTATTATATATATTTAAATAAATACATCTAATAATATAGATCTTAGAGGATTTATTTTTAAAGATCCCTTAATTCTTATTAATATATAAGAGATATTTAATATTCTTCTTTTTAATAATTAGAGGAGTAAAGATATATAGTTTAAAGAGATAATAATAATCCTTTATATATTATATTAATAGTACTCTAAGCTTATTAATACTTAAGTTATTATTTATTATAATAACTAAGTAGTTATAAATAATACTTCTTATATATTAATTTATAGCTAGACTATAGTTCTACTATATAATATTATCCTTATTCTAGTATTTAATAATATCTTATTATAATCTTATTAACTTCTTATAAAAAAAATTTCTTATTAATAATTTATTATATTATTACTTATAATATATTATTAATATATTCTTATAATTAAATATTACTCTATATAAAATAACTTAAAATTTAATCTATCTTCTAAATAATATTAATATATCTTACTTAATTTTAATATAACGCGTTATCTTTAATAGAATATATTTATTAAAATCTATTAATTATATTCTATTATAATAAAGTTCTACTCTTATTATTATATAGTATAAGGCTTTAAACTAATATTCTCTACTTTTCTATCTATACTTATTAATTAAGTAATTATTTTAAATAACTAATAATTATATATTAAAACTATTAAAGCTTATCTTATAAATATATACTTTATTTATATTAATATAAACTTTAAGAATCTAAAAATCTTCTAATATTCTATACTTTAATATATTATTATTAGAATTTATAAAATAAGAGATAAACTAAGAATTAAAGAATATTATTCTATTATATAAAATTTCCTATTATTTATATTATTATCTATTAATTAAAATACCTATATTAGAATAAATCTATATATAACTTTCTATCTTATCTTTATAAACTTCTTATATATAAATAAATTTATTTACTTTACTAAGAATTATAATAATTTAGAATTTATTAAATAGTTTCTTATTAAATTCTTAATAGTTTTATATAAAGATTATATTAAGCTCTTACTCTTAATATTTAAAATTAACTCTTTTAAATAAAGTATTATTATTCTTATTATTAATACTAATAATATTACTTATCTAATTACTTTATTATAAAATTTACTCTATTACTTCTTCTCTCTAACACTCTATTATTTAATAATAAAACGAGGTTCTCTAAATAATAAATTATCTATATACTTTATAATATCTTATTTACTCTTAATTATATAAATAATTATTTAAAGTATTTCTTTTAAAGAAATATAGTTATTCTAATATATAATATAGATCTTAGTAAAGATAAAATTATACTATTAAACTAATAAAAGTTAGATTTATATAAGCTCTATACTAAGATTTATTCTTAGTATATTTTAATTATCTCTTACTATCTATAAAATTAATAGATTTATTTTTACTTTTATTTCTAATAAAACTCTATTAAAAATAACTCTATTATTATTTAAAAGTCTTAGGGTTTTAATAATAAACCTTTACTCTTTATTATAATTATTAGTAATATTATAATAAAATAAAGATCTTAGAATTAAAGTTTTTAGCTAATTAATAAAAAATATTAATATCTATATCTTATAGCTTTATTTTATAACTTTTAGTCTTATTAAATAAATATTAATAAATTTAATTTAATTAAGAATTAATATTTAATAGTATTATTATTAGTAGTTATTAATAATACTATTAATAATATATTAAAGAAAGAGAGATTAATATAATAATATTAATAAAGTATATTATCTATTCTTACTTCTTATTCTTTTTTATCTCTATTACTTTTTTCTTTTACTTTTACTTAGTAGCTTAATAAACTTTTAAACTATCTTCTTACCCTATCTATCTATATCTATATATATCTATCTTAGCTAGCTAATATACCCTAGATATTCTATTACTTAGATAAAGGGAATCTTAATAACTTAATAAGTCTTTACTCTCTATTATAATTATTAGTAGTACTATAATAAAATAAAGACTCTAGAGCTAAGGTTTTTAGCTAATTAATAGAAAAACATTAATATCTATATCTTATAGCTTTATTTTATAGCTTTTAGTCTTATTAAATAAGTACTAAGTAGTAAACTATAATTAGGCGTTATCTTATTAACTAACTCTATTTATAATAAGCTAATTAGACTTTATTTAATATAATTTTCCTAAGACTTAATATTTATAAGATATAGACTCTTATCTTCCTAAGACTTACTAATATCTTTTTATATTAACTTAAGTCTATATTAAAAGAACTTATTAAATACTTATTATCTATATTATTATTATTATAATAGTAAGATATAGAGGTATTAAATTAGGATTCTAAAGTTCTATTTAAGAGTAAAGTTTAATTTATAAGATAAATATAAGAAGAAAAGAAAGGAAAGAGGAATTACTAGTACTTAAATATATAATATAAATTATTAAAAAGAGGTATTAAAGTATAATAAATACTAAATAATTAAAGTAATATAATATAAGAAAATATTAAAAGGAAGTATTAAAGTATTTTTTTAGAATTATAATAATACTCTCTCTCTATTATCTATATTCCTAGATAAATATCTAATATTACTAATTTATAGAGAGAAATAAATTATTACTATTATTATTAGAACTAGATTTAAAGTTATTTATATCTAATTCTAAGTTACTTAATTTTTAAAAATCTTCTAGTCTTACTTTAAAAGCGATCTAAGTATTATAGCTTAAGTAATTAGAGTACTAAAAAAAGTAAGTCTCTTAGATAGCTATAAAGTTAAAAATATTCTTAAATAATTCTTAAGAAGATTTATTAAAATCTTTTTAATATATATTAAATTTTAGCTATAAATACTTTATCCTAGAATTAATAATAACTATTATAAAGTAGTACTTATTATTCTAAATATTAGTTATAAGATATAATATTAAAAGAATTTAATCTAGAAATAAATTATTAGTAGTAAGTTTAAAAAAACTAGTATAGAAGATATTATAATAGAACTAGTCTAAAAAAAGCTCTAAGTAATAAATATAAAAGTTAATAATTTAAATAATAAGAAAAAGCCCCTTAAACTTATTTAAAAGTTTCTTTATAGCTTATTAAGTTTAGAGATTCTAAATATTAAGTTAAATAAGGTTTTTAATAATATATTTTAGTATAAATTAATAATATTTATTAATAAATTCTTTT
Organism: Cladonia borealis; assembly: GCA_018257855.2. Lineage (NCBI taxonomy): Eukaryota > Fungi > Ascomycota > Lecanoromycetes > Lecanorales > Cladoniaceae > Cladonia > Cladonia borealis. Next base: position 1,350,543 of record JAFEKC020000014.1, read on the forward strand.
TAACTAGCTTAAGTTAACTTTATTTATTTCTATAAAATCTTATTAATCTAGTCTATTTTTTTAGTAAACTAATTAACTTAAAGTTAATTATAAATATCTTTTCTATTAATAGAATCTACTTAATAAGATTTTAGCTTTATTTTTATATAAGAATATTATCTTAAGTTTATAAAAAAAGAGAGTATATTAAGTTATTTCTAAAAAGTAATTATTAACTATAAACTTAGTTAAAGATAATTATTTAGTCTAATTATCTTAGAAAAAGTTAATAAATATTTATAAATATTACTTTATTATTATATTTACGTTTTTAATTTATTTATTAATTTTAAGATAAAAGATAATAAATAAATTAACTTTAATACTTATTTAAGAATAAAGTTTCTACTAAAAATAATTTTTAAACTAAGTATCTTAATTTATAATAATAGAGAATAGTAAATTATAGTTCTTCTATATAAAGATATAAAATACTAAGGTAATATTTTTAGTAGTAATAGAATTTATAAAAATATATATCTTTCTCTTAATAAAGTAATTAACTACTATTAAAATATTAAAATATTATTAATTAAAGTAATCTTTATTTAATAAAAGAGCTATAATAAAATCTATAGAGATATAGGATTAGTAATAGTTAAAGACTTTTAAGAGCTTTAGAGTATTATAATAATACTCTCTAAAAACTTTAGTATAAAAGTAAGGGTAGTAATTTTAAATAAATCTCTTTATATTAATAAAGAGTTCTAGTTAATAATAATAATAATTTAAAATCTTATAAATTTTTATTCTATCTAAATAATTAGTAATAAAGATATTATAGTCTTTTTAAATTAATTATAATCTAAGCTTATTATTATTAGAAATAAAGAGCTAGTCTCTATAATAAATATATTCTTCTTAGGCTTTATATTCTAATAGGGGAAATTCTTTTATCTTTTATTTTTTAGAAGTAAGTATAATAAAAATCTTCTAAGCCTACTTACTTTTAATATAAATAGTCTAGATTATATTATCTAGACTAGGTATTTTAAGCTTATTTTTAGGATTAGAGCTTAATTTAAGAAAGTTAAGTATTATTTCTAGAGATATTTTAGTATTAATAAAGATAAGTAATACTTAAAAAAAAGAGGTTTTAATATTTTTAAGCTTTAGAATAATTTATTATTAATATTTATAATACTTATTATCTTTTCTCTTTAGAAGATCTTTAGATTAATAAGTTAAAGTATTAACTTATTTATTTAAGTTTTTAAGATAATAGATAATTTTAAAATTAAATTAAAAAAGAAATTTTAACTAATAAACTTATTAATAACTTAATAACTTAGTAGATATAAAATATTCTAAGTTCTTATAATTAGAAATAACTATAATAGGTTTTTTAATTTTTTAAGCTTTAAATACTAAACTTTAAATACTTAAATAATAATTAAAAGCTTCTTATTATAAATTTTATAATTATATTTAATTAAAAGTATTTTAGTAGAGAAATAGATTATTAACTAAAATTATTTCTTATTATTATATTAGAATAGAACTCTAATAATAATATAGTCTAAGATATTAGTTTTTATAATAATTTCCTTTTTTAAATTAAAGTAAAGAAGAATAGAAATAAAAATAAAAGCTTTTTTTAAGTTATTAAAGATAGCTTAATACTTTAAAATCTAGTTAAAAATATAATCCTTCTTAATAAACTTAGTTAAGGGGCTAGTTATAGTAAAGAATTCTTAAATAAATTATTAATAGAAGTTAATAAAGCTAAGAAAGCTTTAAATATTCTTAATATTCTTTAGAGATAGCTAATCTATAATTAATTAATTAATTAATTAATTAATTTATAAGCTATCCTAGCGCCTATAAAGACGCTATATAGCGTTATCTTATAGGGGGTTTATAAGGCTTAAGCCCCTTAAAGTACTACTTAACGCTCGCTAGAACTTAGATAGGAAGACTAAATCCTATAATATAAACTCCCTTATACCTACTTTTTAGCTCTATATTATAAGTAAGAGTAAACTAGATATAAAACTAAAACTAAAAATTAAAATCCTAAAGTTAAAAAGTATAAGAAAATTTATATACCCTATTATTTTTCATGCCTTATCCCCTACTATATATTTTATATCTATTAACTAGGCCCTATTACTAAGCGATAGAGCTTATATAAGCTATATATATTATTACCTTTAATACTAGCCTCTTAGTAAAGAGGCTAGTTAGTATACTTTATATATAGATTATTATCTATTTAAATTACTTTAGCTAGTTAACTTTATATATAAAAGATATTATTCTTAAGATAATATCTAAGTAAGAGATAAGTTACTATATATCTAGGCCCTAGCCTTATAAGGGGCTAAAGACTTCTTCTCTAATATCTTAGAAGAGGTAGTATTCTATTAGTATATAATAGATTATCTTTATACTCTATTTAAATAGATAGTTAATTAATTCTTTAACTCTAAGATTATATAAAAAGTAGTTAAGTCCTATCTTTTCTATTTATAACTAGGTTAGAATTAAGCTTTAAACTCTATTAAGTCCTTTATACTATTTAAGAGTATTCTTATCTAGGTATTCTATAAGTTAAAAGAGATTATATCTATAGGCTTTAACCTACTATTAATAATCCTATAGTTTGTAAGTCTTATGACGAGTTATAGGTTGGACTACTACTACTAGGAAGCACGTCTCTAGGGCCACTTCCTTATGTTTAGTAGCTTCTTTAGCGAGGATATCTACTTCCTTATTACCTAAGACACCCTTATAGGCGAGGATCCAACGAATCTCTATCTTATAAGGGTATCTTAATAGCTAATCTACTATAGTAGAGATTTTTTAAGATCTATTTAAATTCTATAAATAATAATAATTAAGCTAAGATATTTTACTTTTATAATTAAGAAGATATATTTATTAATATCTATTTAAAAATCTATCTTATATAGTTATTCTAAGACTTTTTATATATACTTCTTATATTCTACTTTTAAATTACTATAAATTAAGATATTATTAATATAAATAATATAGAAGTTATTAAGATATTTATAGAGAATATTATTAATATACTCTTAAAAGATTAATAAAGTATTAACTAATCTAAAAAGTATAACTAAAGACTTATATAGATTATTATAAGTTTAGAAGATAATTTTTTATTTCTTTTCTATTATTATTTAAATCTTATTAAAGATAGTAATAATATTAAGCTTAGAGTACTTTATATAGTAAATTTAGATAAGAGTCTCTTAGATTAAGAGAAGTAAGTATTAATTTTTTACTATAATAGTATTTAAAGCTCTATAATTTATATAGAGATAGAGGTCTTTACTAGGCTTATAAGTAAAGAGTATAAAAGAGATAGTAGATAAGGTACTTAGCTAGATAAAGCTCTTAGCTAAATTTTTATCTAAGAATTTTTTAAGAACTTTAAGCTTATTCTAAAATATATTATAGAGAGAGTTATAACTAGGTTTCTTATTAAATTAAAGCTTAATTTTATAGTTATAAGATTTATAAAATAATAGTTTATTTATTTTACTTTAAAAGAAAATATTTAGATAATTATAATATTTTAAAAAAAAGATTATAGCTAAATTAATATAAGTTTTTAGAGCTAAAGTCTTTTTAATATCTTATATAGTAGCTAAAAAAAGCTTAATTTTAGATTATTTTATAATATAAGTAAAAGGGATAGTACTAATAAGTTAGATTTCTAGAAGGTTTTAATATATCTAAGATATAAGAGAATTAAATATTATAAGGACTATCTTAAGTTTAATATTCTTAGAAAGTAGTAGTAATTCTAAGGAGATTAAGTTCTTTTTAAAGTATAAGTAGATTATAACTTAATACTACTCTAGTTAAAAGAGCCTAAGAATAATTAGTTTATTAGATAGAAGAGTTAAAAAAAAGGTTATTAAAATAGTAGAGTACTTAAGAATAGTAATCTAGATTTAGGTATATTAAGTTATAAGGTCTATAGTAGCTAGTTAGCTATTAAAGCCTTCTAACTATTAAAGTATTTTAGTATCTTAAGATTATAATAAGGGAAAGAGTTTATTTTTATATAGATTATATTAAGAAAGTTAGTAATAAAATTAGTATTAGAAAGCTAGGTTATAAAAATTTTATTATTTTTATATCTAAGAATATATCTAGATATAAGATAGCTTTTAGAAATCTTTTTAAATAATAGCTTTTTACTAAGTATTAAGAAGTATATTAAAATTTAATTATAACTAGAGAATTTTAGTATATAATAATATATAAGAACTAGACTTTTCTTTATTTAAAAGGAATAATAGATATAAATATAAAATTAATAGAATTAATCTAGATACTATAAATAACCTAGGCCTATTTCTTTTTTTTATAGTCTTTAACTAAGTAACTTAGCTTATTATAATATAGGTATAGAGACTTCTTAATATAATATTAATATTCCTTAATAATAAGAGAGCTATAGAGATTTATATAAAGGTAAGAGATTATTATAAAAAGGTCTATAATAATATTAAAATTAGTATTAGAGATATAAATTATAGATAAGTTCCCTATAATAGTAGTAGTAGTTATAATTATTATAATATATATAGATATAAAAGCTAGCTTAATTAAGTAATAATAAGTATCTAAGAATTAGTATTTAGTAATTAATTAATTAAAAGTTAGAAATTTAATATTAATAGGTATTAAATAGCGTTAAAGCTTTTTACTAAAATTATTTTAAAAGTAAAACTATTAGTTTATCTTATTATAGCTTATATTTCTAATCTATTATTAGAAATTAGCTAAATATTTAGAAAAAATTTAATTAGCTTATTTAAGATTAGTAATTTTCTTCTTAATAATTTTTTTTAATCTAAGTTCTTAAAGCTTAATTTTAAGATAGTATAGAATTAATTTATATTAAGAATTATAGTAGAATTATTAGATTTACTAACTTAAGATAAAAGCTAGATTATAGTCTTATCTATTAGTTAGAAGAAGATATAACTTACTTTTAAGTATTTTAAGGGAAACTAGTCTTTATTTATTAATTATTTTTATTAAAACTTAAATTTAAAATCTTTTAAATCTTTTTATTTCCTATTAAATTTTAAAGGGTCTAGATATTTTATAAAATAAGTATAAATAATAGATATTACTAAGATAATAAGAGTAGCTTACTAAGCTTCTTATTAAATAGTATATTAGGTAGCTTATTAGATTTACTTAAGATTATTTTAAAGCTTTTAAATTCTTATCTTTAAAAGCTCTATATTCTTATTAATATCTTAGTAGTCTTCTATAGCCTAGTCTTAATTAGTTTAAGAGATAATAATCTTATTTTAGTACTTTAATAGAGCGGCTAGAAAAGCTTAGATATTAGCTTTATTCTATAGAGGGTATTATTCTTCTCTAAAGATCTTTATAACTTTATTAATAATCTTAACTAGAATAGTATTATAAGGGCTAGAGATTAAGTTAAAAGAACTTTTAATAATAGAGATAAAGTATATAAATTTACTTATAATTTAAAAGAAGTATTAGGATTAAAAAGAGTATTTAAGAATTTTTATATTAGAAATTTAATAATAATAAAGTAAGATTAATAATATTAATTTATAGTAGTAATATTTATAATATTATAATAGTAAGATATAAAGATATTAGATTAGAATTCTAAAGTCTTATTTAAGAGTAAAGTTTAATTTATAAGATAAATATAAGGAGAAAAGAAAAAAAAGAGGAATTACTAGTATTTAAATATATACTATAAACTATTAAAAAGGGATATTAGAGTATAATAAATACTAGATAACTAAAATAATATAATATAAGGAAATGTTAAAAGAAAGTATTAAAGTATTTTTTTAGAACTATAATAATTATAGATATACTTACTCTCTATTTTCTATTTACTATAAATTTTATAGATTAATTATATATAATTATATTTAATACTCTAATTTTAGTATAATCTATATTTTAAGTTCTTTCTTATTAACTTTAGTCTTTTTCTTTATTATAATCTACTTATTAAATTAAGTCTATAGCTTAGACTTCTTATTATTAAAGTACCTCCTTCTTTTAATATAATAATCTTATTAGATAATTAGGAAATAGATATATAAATTAGAGATAGTATAATTATAACTTACTATTTATTTATTTAAATCTAGCTATAGTATAAATATACTACCTAGTATTAGGAGAAGTCTCTAGTATTATTTTAGTTAGTCTAGCTTATAAATTATTATTTAAGCTTTAACTATTATCTTATTAATCCTTTTAATAAATAATAGTTATTATAGAAAATTAAAGTAACTATTAAAAAGTATAAGTAAAGAGCTAAATACTATATATTAATAAGTCTAGTAGCTTTAAGATATTTAATAGAGATTAATAAGATAAATAATATCTATAGCTTATATTTTATAAAGGAGTTATAGAACTTAAGTTCTTTCTAGAAAGGCCTTAATCTAGACTTTAGAAAACTATTATATATAGATATTAGTTAACTAATTAATCTTAGTCTTAAAATAATCTTAATTATTATAATTAAGATAGAGAATTATTATAATAAAGTTAGAATCTTAATCTATTAACTCCTATTATTATAATTAATTTTCTTTTACTTATCTAGTATTATAAAATATAGCTATAATACTTAAGAAGGATTAAATACTTATAATATTATATATTCTAATAAAGTTAAGTCTAGTTATATATAATATAACTCTATTTATATATTTATAATTAAGGTATAATTAATTCCTAGTACTCTTTAATAGTTTAGAGTTAGAACTATATTATAGTATTATATTTAAGCTAAGAAAGAAAGAACTTCTAGACTAGTATAATATAAATAAGGATAATCTCTTAGATATTCTTAATATCTTTAATAGTTAACCCTAGGTAATAATTAATTTAGAGCTAATATTAATAATAATATATACCTAAAAGTATATAATATTAAGAAAGGGATAAGGGTTAAATAAATTATTTAACTATCTAGTAATATATAATAAGCCTAAGTATATAATATAGATATATAATTTAGTATTCTAGAATACTTATAAGATAAAAATAGGGGATATACTAAGCTTATATCTATCTAAGTTATAATACGTATTATTATAATAACTCTTAAGAATATAACTTTCTATTTAATTATAATCTTATATAAATCCTTAAATTAAATAAGAGATCTCGCTTTACCCTTAAAATATATTCTCTATAATCCCTTCGTAATCTCTACTACGCTATATATTATATAGTTATTATCCTTAAGAATTTTATAATCTATAATATACTATATTAGAGTATCTTTAAAGATCTTCTTTAAGATCTTAAATTACTTATAATCTTTATAAAATACCTTAATCTATCTAAGATAAACTTTAAGTATAATAGTTAAAGCTACTATATACTCTAACTCCTTTAAATTATATTTATTAACTCTAATAATCTTCTTACTTATTAATTAATAGCGTGAATTAATAATTACTCTCTAAGATATTATCTATAGCCTAGATTAATATTATAATAGTATCTTAGAAGTAATTAGAACTATACTTAGGTATATCCTTAACTTTTACTCTATTTCCTCCTTCTTATCTACTTTTATCTAAGTAATTCTTAATCTTAAAATTATAGTCTCTCGCTTAGTAATAATCGTATAGAGACGTCTCTTATATTTATTCTTTTCTTTCTTTATATTCTTCTCTTTCTATTATATCTCTACTAACTATCTTTTCTTATAGTTATTTCTAGCGCGCTAAGATACTAGTTTCTATTATATTTAGGTAATAGTTATAATATTCCTATATATAACTCCTAGATTCTTAGTAGCTTAATTAACTTCCTTACTCTAGGAGAAGTATTTCTCTTTATATTATATAGACTTAGATATAGTCTCTTATAAGACTTTCTTAGAAAGACTAAATATTTTACGTAAACTTTAAACTTATCCCTTAATTTCTAATAATAGTATTTAATATAAATTAACGAGTCTTATAAACTTATTAGAGAAGAAAGAAGTATTAATAGAATATTTTACTTTACTTAATATTATTTAATAGTTAAGACTAGATAATAATATATTCTTAATATTAAATCTATTAACCTTTAATTATAATAAGTAATATAGTTTTTAATAAAATAATTTAAAGTTAATAATAATAAGAACTATATATTTATAGAAAATAGTATTTATATTTAAAAAGAAGATAGATATTATAATTAATATTATCTATTTATATAATATATTACTAATAATTAATTAGTTAATTCCTCTTATTCTATTATCTTTTAACTAGTATATACCTTATATATATAATAAGTAGACTTTATAGATTCTAGTAATAACTAGTTAAGATATAACTATATAATTTTCTCTACTTTTCATAATCTTTTATAGAGATCTAGATTAATTTAAGGTAAAGAATTATAGTAGTTAAGTATCTAATACCTAGGGCTTTTATTATAAGACGTTATAAATAAACTTTAATATAAGTAGTTAGGATAATAAAAGGATAGAATAAAGATATATATTAATTAAATTTATATCTAGTATAAAATTATAGGCTTTAATTAAGGTTATACTATTAAAGGCTTCTAAATATCTTTATTTTATTAACTAGTCTTATTTTACTTTATAAGATTATTTAAATTAATAAGCTAGATATTAATATATAAACTAAAATATTCTAATAATATAGTAACTAGAATCTCTATACTAAGTCTCTTCTTTATATCTTTAATATTCTATAATATCTCTTTACTAATATTAGATATAGTACTTAACTTAAAGCTTAGACCTTTCTTATAGGAATTAACTAAGGAGATAACTACTTATTTAAGATTATATTTAGCGCCCTTAGAGATAAGAGTAATATTATAATAATTAAGTAATATAGACTTATTATCTTAATTAAGAATAGAGTTAAAGATAGAGTTAAAGATAGTATATAATTATAATAAATTAAATTCCTTACTAAGATTTTAAATCGTATCACGCCTAACTTTAACCTTAGACTTTATCTTATTTAAGGTATTATTAGTTATATTACTTATAAATTCTCTTAATAAATACTTTATCTCTATCTATAAAAGTTTTTTAGATAAGTTTTTTTATATTACTATAGAATAATAAATAGCTCTAGAATAACTAGAGTAACTATAGAATAAACTTAGTAAGTTTTAGTAAAGATAGAATAATCTTATAAATTTATCTAAACTTATCTAAACTTATCTATATTAAAAAAGCTTAAAAATTTTATACGCTAAAATAGTCTAATATTACTATATATAGAAATATTTTTTAGATTTATTAAGATTTAGCTCCTAGTACTAAAAATAGGAATTTTAGAAGAGCTTTATAGTTCTTATCTTAATTTCTTTCTAAAATCTAATTTTAAATTTAGAATTTTTTATTAAATTTTAGTATAGATAAGTTAGGGTTAGAGTTATAGAACTATAGAGCTATAGAACTATAGAGCTATATTATTATAGTATTTCTAATTACTATTAATTATATTCCTTTTTTTTACTAGTATAGATAAGTTTAATCTCTATAAATAAGTTTATAGAATTATTCTATAATAACTTTATTTAAGTATTACTTAAATTTAATACTAAATAAATAAGTTTAAATAAGTTTAAATAAGTAGATATAATTCTTATATCTAAACTTATCTAAAAAAAAACTTTTATAGATATCTAGCTTATTTAAGATATTATTAACTATATTACTTATAAATCCTTCTAATAAATACTCTATCTCTAGCTTATTTAAGGTATTATTAATTATATTACTTATAAATTATTCTAGTAAATACTTTATCTCTAGTTTATTTAAGGTATTATTAATTATATTACTTATAAATCCTTCTTATCTATAAAAGTTTTCTAGATAAGTTTTTTTAGTAACTAAAGTAACTATAGAATAAACTTAGTAAGTTTTAGTAAAGATAGAATAACTTTATAAATTTATCTAAACTTATCTAGATTTATCTATATTAAAAAAGCTTAGAAAATTTATACGCTAAAATAATCTAATATTACTATATATAGAAATATTTTTTAGATTTATTAAGATTTAACTCCTAGTATTAAAAATAAGAATTTTAGAAGAGCTTTATAACTCTTATCTTAATTTCTTTCTAAAATCTAATTTTAAATTTTAAATTTTTATTAAATTTTAATCTAGATAAGTTAGGATTAGAGTTATACTACTATAGTATTTCTAATTACTATTAATTATATTCCTTTTTTTTTACTAGTATAGATAAGTTTAATCTCTATAGATAAGTTTATAGAATTATTCTATAATAACTCTATCTAAGTATTACTTAATTCTAATAGTAAATAACTAAGTTTAAATAAGTTTAAATAAGTAAATATAGTTACTTTATCTAAACTTATCTAAAAAAAAACTTTTATAGATACTAGTAGATACTTTATCTCTAGCTTATTTAAGATACTATTAATTATATTACTTAGAAAGCCTTCTAATAAATCTATCTCTATCTTAGCCTTCTTACTTAAAGGATAATATATAGTATTCTTTATTAATAACTCTTATTTCTTTAATAATTATATACTTCTTATATTATTTAAATATTTAAATTTAACTTTTATAATAACTATTATAATATCTATCTTTTATAATTTAGAAGTTTTTATAATTTCTAAAGTCTTATTAATTCTTTAATTATAAATATATTAATATAATTTATTCTTTATATTATCTTTTAAAATACTAAGTTTATATAATTATATAAGCTTTATATAATACTATTTAAATATTCTTTAATAATAAGATAAATATTATACTAATCTCTCTAGTATTACTTTAAGAATAAGGTCGTACTATTTATTAACTCTATATATTTTAATTATATCTAGATAATATAAGCTTAAATAGTCTTTTCTTTTATTATTATAAGTACTTATTCTTAAATACTAAGCTATATAGTATATATTAATATATAGAGGATAAAAAGATTAATACGAGTTATATTTCTAATTTACTAATAAAGTAATATAATAAGTATATTAACTTTTAAATCTAGTAAGATTATATTATTAAGTTAAGAGTTAATCTTTTATATAACCTTTATCTAGTTAATATAAAGATATTTATCTTCTTTACTTAAGAGAGTAGTCTAGTTTACTAACTAAGGGATAAACTTATCTATAATAATTATTTCCTATAATAATTTAAAGGTAACTTCTATTAATAAGCTACTATCTCTTAAGTATACTATACTTAATTAGTATTAGTATTAATATCTATTATATACTAAATTAAGCGCTAAGAACCTAGACTAATTAGCTATCGTTTGCTGCTAAGTGTTACTCCACGTGATCTCACTTCTAAAGTTTACTTATCTAGAGGGCTGTAGGTCCGGAGCATGGCCCTACTAGTGTATATCCTCAGGCGCTGTGGTTTGAAGGTACGGGGTGTCTACCGCCTTGTATATATGGTACTGGCCCTATCCTAGGGTACTATCCCCCAAGATGCTGATCTTATAGCTTAACTTCCCAGTCCTATCCTACCAATCTCGACGTTGAGATGGCGATCCTACTTGTTAGTATTGTTCTGTTCGCTCCGCAACCTACTTGCTCGCACCGCCCGGCTTTGTTATATCCATGCTCTCTGCCCACGACTGGACGTCGAGTACAGCACCAAATTGAGACCAGGCGTTGTTGAAGCGTTAGTTGAGGAAGGAACCCTCGACCTCAACCCTCGCGATGCCGGGAAGGAGGAATCTGCTGAGGCGGACGATCGACTGTTGTTGCAAGGCGTGGTATTATTACTTTGTATTATTACTAGTCTACTAGGTACGTATCCGTCCTACACATTGACTAAGCACCTGGCTTGGTATACTACAATGAGATGCTCTTGCATGCTTTGGGGAAATAAACTGAGTGTACGCCTGAACTTACTCTATCATAATAAGATATAGACGAGTTCACCCCTAATTATATAACCCCCCTCACTGTATAGCCTTGTAGGGCTGGACCTAAAGCGGGCGAAGCGGGCCCTGGAAGCCCCCTAAAGCCGCGACGCTCCGGGGTCTATTTTCGTTAACAGGGTGACCAGATTCAGCGGCTCTTTGGGGGTGAACTCGTCTACCACTCTCGAATTGGAAGGGGTTGCAGCTCGGGTCCTCCGGGGTAATCATAGGGGCAAGGTTCCTAGATTTTAGGGGCAAAGTCCCTAAATAAGGTGTGAATATGCTAATTTTTTATTCTAGGGGTGTATAGCAGAGGTGTGTGGCCCCTATCCTAGCGGTGGGGTCCTCCGAAGGAAAAGCTCGCATGGGTAAGGATTTGACATGAACGGATCAAAAGTCTACCCTACCCGAGCTGCTCCCCAGAATTGGAAACTTATAGCGATTCGTGTAAACCTACTCTTTGGAGATAGTGGAAAATTTACCTACCGGCACTTCTCGATGTACGCTCACAGTCCGTGACATGACAGAATTACCCTGGCGCTGCGCACTCCACCAACTGAAGACAGACAGAAGCTAATCGATGCTCTACACAGGAACCCAGATGATGTTTTTCCTTGAATATGCAAGCCTATGAACGCCTCCAACCCTAGATGCCTCCTTCCCTTACCTACCTTCCTTGACCCGCCAGCTTTTCAGGCTCCAGTGCTTGGTGTGGGCGAGATTGGGAGCTATACTTACGGCCAACAAGCCCGAGAGAGTTTTAACGAACAACATCAATTCATCGTTATGTGGGGCTGCTACATTGCACTCCGTACTGTCGCCACACCTCAAGAGCAGGTCGTAACATGCCTGTGGCCCGGGTTGCACGGCAGTCTGGGTTCAATTTGCAATTTCAGGGCCATGACAAGAGCTTTCAGCCAGAGCTCACATGGCCCCCCTAAGGGCACCACGTCTACAACAGCGTCACGAACTTCGAATACCATGCACAACTCCCAATACCTAAGTGGAACAATGGGTTGAGAGGTCGACGACAAGAAGAGCGGACCTTGTGAAAGAAGTCTATACAATAATTGCTCCACAACAATTGCCTCAAACCCATCGGATAGCGATCTGCGCCTGTTTGCCCCACCGAGAAGTCGCGGTGGGAGCTTCAGGGGCTATTGATCTCCTCGACCCGCATCATGCACCAATGACTGCCAGCAACGGTGCCCTCAATGAGCTGTCTTATGAGTGTCTATTGATCGAGTTGCTCATCCAATCTCAAGAATCTTGCTATTCGCTTCCGCTTCTTTATCAATCATACATCCTACCCGTTACGCACCGCCATCATGCGTACCTACAAAGACACCTTCAGTGGTAAGAAGATCTATCTCAGATAAGCCTAAGAAACGCACCATTTACACCGTAAAGCGGCGTGGTATCATCGGAGCTTCCCTCGACGTGATTAAAGAGCGACGCTCCCAGCGACCTGAAGCGCATAAAACTGCTCAAAAAGAAGCTATCGCCAATGGCAAGGAGAAGAAGGCAACATCGGAGTTGAAGATTAAGGCGGAGAAAGCGAAGGGTGCGGCGGCAGGAGCGACTATAGGAGCTCGATCAATACGTCGTGCAGCTGTTCGCTCGAATTGTTAGCATCAGCGAGATATACATACTTCGATATTTCAGCATAGCCTGCTATGCGGAGATCCACGTGAACCTCGCCCTGCTAGTAGTTATATGTGGACCCCAACCGTGGAGCCCATGGCTACAATCAGCGGCTTCTCTCAAGATGTTTATACTGACCGCCCAACCTGCCAAACATTCTGCAACCTATCTGGCAAACAGATTGCATAGACACAATCGACGATGCGAGACTTGTCCACTAAGATCCAAAGGCCCAAGATGTACCTAATAGCCTTCCCGCCTTCTGGCATGGCAGTTGCGAATACGATGGCAATGTCTCCAGGGCAATATGGACTCGATCGATGTCGGCTATCAATTGTCCAGTAGTCGCGCAACTAATACACGCAGCCAAACACTACTTCGGTCCTGCCTCTCCTCGAATCCCCAATCAAACCTACATTCTCTGTGTATAATTTATATGTTACCCTACAAGAACTTGACGCGTATGGCGAAGAAATATGGACAGCGTTGGATGCAAACAAAATTAATATCACAAGGCAGAGATACCTATGCCCTATACCTACCCTAAATCAGCCTAAGTTCTCGCAACAAATCTGTGCCAGCCAAACTACCAACTGGCTCCGGTCGAACCATGCTCAAATTAGTACGTTGCGGTACCAGGTAGAAAGAGAAAGGTCTATTCGACGCAAGATCGCCTACAGGTATAGGGAGGCTACGACTTGGCGGGTACACCTCACACTCGTACCCAGAACGCTGAGTCGGCATGCGGATAGCAGATATTGGGAACCCAAGGGCCTTGCCAATACACAAAAGCTGCGGAAGTCGAGAATTTCGAAGAGAAGGGACAAAAGGGGCGGGACCTATCGGTGTTGAACATCACACCTCCCTTGGCGAGATGTGTTCTGTTCAGCGTTATCTGTCGGTCCTCGCTGGCATACTCTTTAGTCGGAATGGCGATTCCCTCATTCTTCAATTGTTGATATCATAGACTAAAGTCGATGATGTTGTGGAGCTCTGAAAGGCATGCGAGCCCACATGAAACCTGTGGAAAAGTTGATTGTCCTCGTCGAATCAACGGATCCAGAGGTCATGGCAAATGTCTCAGGTGTGGCCAGTCTGATTTCCATATTCCTTCCAAACTATGTGGCCACTCTTGGTCAGACTTCTGCCCTTCTTCGATGTTAGGATTATAGTAGCATTATCAATACCCTTTACGGCGCGTCGTGAAAGATCTATCGCGGCTTTGATATAAACTGGGTGTCTTCTTGTTTTCCTTGGCCATCTGGACAGTGACATTCTTGTCGTGAATCTCCAACCTAATTCCACGCCGGGGTCTTGCCTTCTCAGCCACCTTGTGCCCAATTCCCAGAGACCCTCTAGCCGCGAAGACCTTAATCTGCCAGGTTACCATCACATCGCAGCCCCTACCTTACAAACAAGGTTAAGGATGACCTCAAATACATAATTGAGACTCCCGATAACTTATTCAATAGTTTGCACATCGATGTGTGTGGTATGGAGTAGCGAGGGCGCGGGCTTCCATTGGTTTAAAGGGATGTCTGATCTGACACTTGCCTTCATACGGTTCTACGCTAAATAGAAGTAAACCCCAGAGAGATTTAAGGGCTTTTACTTGCTCTTTTGCCTACTTATAGCGTTCCCCGAAACGATATATTGTCAGTCACTCTGACAGCGGCGAAATGAGGTAGGGAGTCCATTTTCACGGGGCATCACTCATTTTCATAGTCACTGTGATATAGATGCCAGGGAAAGACTTCGCCGGCAGCACCCCATCGTTGAAATAAGGAACAATCCGCTCATTCCTCACCCTACATATCTTTGCTTCTATGGTCACGGCAATTTACACTCTCAACAGCGCGTTCCATTGCCAGGTGGGATTCTAGTGCATGAATCTTTACTTCCCCATCAGTATTGACTAATTCCAGGCTTAGAGCAAACAGCTGCTCACTGTCAGTCGTCAGCAAGGTCAGCTCAGCGTTAATAACACGCACTACAAGCATTCAACCGACAAGCCTGAGAGCGGCATAGGAAGTCTAAAGTACTAGCTTATACGTCTCACGCATCAAGCTGCTTGTCAAGTGATATAAAGCTTCCAAGCGGTGAGCATCTTCTAGCAATAGAAGTGGCGAATTCCGTATGAAGTACCTACAGTAGCTAAGGTATGCCGCGTGAATGAATTTCTTAGAAGTAAAGACGCCGTTGTTCATCTTATATTTCTTCAATTGTTGTTCCTTTCACTATATTGCCGATGGACTCGGAGTCTTAGTTTTATTCACCCGCCTTCAACACTAAGCTTGTTTAATTCACCGCATTTTGCTTACTACTGATTGGTAGGATGCTTTCCGTTAGTAAAGATCTAATACTATGCATTCATCATGTACTATGGGCTAACACAATTCACCAATCAAACTAGTCTGCATGGAATACTCTTACTATTATTTGAAGGCCGTATTTATCTTCTCAACAGCTCTTCTCTTGCACAAGCCGCCAGAGAAATGAGTAGTATACCATAAACATTAACCTAGCTCTGACACCTCGTTGTGAAACAGCACCACCTTTATATATATATATATATCTCCATTGACACTTCTATAATTCATGATTTCCATGCTCTATCAGGCAGGTGTGATCCATTCTTAAATCTACTTCGCGTTGTGAAAGAACTTGTTCAGAAGCGTCAGTCATATTGTTGTGTTGGCCTAGAAGACCTATCTTTTAGGCGCCTAAGTACCGGGGATGATCCTTTAACTGACGGAACGAGCAAAGTCCAGGCCTCTAACGTGCTAGCAACTGCACCCGGTGCCCATTGGAGATCAGATTTCTGAGCCGAAGACTCATATATCGTGGTTGCTATCCGCAAGTGTTGACGTGTTTGAGCGAGCACAGCTTGTTATACCAACCTGGGCAGCTCTTGTGAGAAGTGTTGGCCATTTAGCCTTCTTTTCCAGCGCGGAGCTATAGACAATTCTCTGTCCCTCAGCGCATCATCGGATGGTTGTCTTTCTTGCGACTCGGTCCCGCAGATTTGGTAAAGCCTGCATTGAGACACACAAGTGCTTAAGAACACGCTGCTTGATAACTTGGAAGATCAGATGATCATCGGCCGTCCTGACATTTCCTGAGAAGTTGTCAGCAGACTCAAGCACTGACTCTGATACTTCACCTACAATCCGGGATCAATCGCTCACCACAATGATGGCCACCTCAATCGAATGACTGCGAGTTGTCTCTCATCATCCCGAACCAGGATCAGGAGTTGTCTAGACGGTATTTACAACTATTCTTCTGCTGGTAATGAGCGTTGTCTGATGCCCTAGACAGGTCCAAGTACATGCCAACCTGACGCTAGAAGACATGGCTAGGATCCACAAAAGTTCTTCAAAAGACGTTTAAGCATAAGAAAGGATTATTAGGTACCGTTTTGACTACAGCAAACCAATGTGCTTTCAGTTGAGGCACACCACAAGGACTGATCGCTATTACCATGGCAGGAACGAAGGGGCTAAACATGACGAAGGGGAGCTGAAGATAAGGGTTGAGAGTCTCGCTTAGTCAATTTCATCTCTGCTAGATACAGTAGAGTGGGAAGCCACACAGCATGCAGAGGGGAGAAATCATTCTTTCAATCGTTCAGACTTTCGACCTGAGCGGGCATAGGAAGATCCTAATTGAGGGTCATCTTCCACCGAAGAAACAGAAGTGTCAAAGCCTATGTTCTAAAGATGGACACCTGAAAAATGATATCATGAAAGGGATTCACAAGGCTTTTGACTTATGGGGACTCTAAGACAAATGCTCTAATGCCATGAGAATTACAGTACGCAGAAAAGCTAATTCGCGTTTATACTATAGGCCAAGCCATCTCGGTATCTGCTCACATGGATGGATACGCCGGAATCGAGGTTGCTCGCCAGATGAAGAACGAACGGATCAGATCGGCTGAACATCGAATAATAAATCTGTGACAGTGACAGCGTATTCTCCAGGTACATATCTTGACTGCTCACTTCTACTACCGGACCTCTCTGCCAATGTAAGAGAGCTTTAGGATCATTTACACCGCCTCAAGATCCGTCAGAAGAGTCACCACGAAATTCACTTGCGGAGCGACTAACAATCTCACAGCTTAGATGAAGCTCGTGACTGGACCAGCGCTTCTGCGACATCTAATGACGACATATTAACACATTCAGTAACTGGTGCAGATACTTGACAAGTCATCAAGATCCACTGACACTGACGTCCAAGAAAATTGCTGGCCGCCGGAAGAGATCACCAACCACGACTTCAGCAAACGATAGTCAAGAAGTCTCCGACGAAGATCTGACCGACGAAGACGCACTAATCCCGTACAGAACGTCCCATACAAGCAAAAGGCAGAAGTTTCGTACACGCACAAGTCCCGTACAAGCAACAGGCAGAAGTACCGTACCCGCAGAAGTCCCATACATGTAGAAGTCCCGTACACCACACCTCCGATCATTTACAAGTCGCAACCCTCATACCATTCACCGCAAAAAATTTATGTCCTAGTAGGGGTGTTCTTGCTGCAATGCCTTCACTGGATCACCGAATCTCCTGTGCATCTTTCTTCAAACTCTACTCTTTCCGATAAACGCAAGAACCGCGTTCAATAACTCCTGTTCGAAGGTTTCAGTCCCAAAAACATGCATAGACAACTACTCCACTCACTTGGTACATGAGCTTCGAGAGATTTATGATAGAGCCGGTGTGGTTCTTGTGTTCCTTCCACAGCATTCGCCCGACTTCAATTCCATCAAGGAGACGCTTCCAATGATCGGCGCCTGGTTAAAGAAACACCGCGTGTTAGCGAGGACTATGTGGTTTACAGAGTTCTCGCAGTCTGTTGTTGACGTATTTAGTCAACTATAGTCTCTCCAAAGGCCCATTCTGAGCATGCCGGCTGTGCAGTAGGTCGAGCAAGGCAATAAACATAGCTGCAAGATTTCAGGATATTTGACAGCGGAAGTCGTCCGCTTCGCAAGGAAACCTACAGATAAGAAGTCATCCATATTATAGGGGACCCTCAGCGGACGCTCCCTTACATGTTCCCATCACTAGGGCTCCTTTATGAGATCGCATCTTTTGAAGCTCCATGCTAGCAGCTACTCTCTGCAGAACGGAAGCCACAGCATTTCCAATAGGATCGGAGCAGGTAGCATCGGCTAGGAGCTCAATGCATGAACATTTCCAGCCAGTAGGACAAAGTCGTTCCAGTGCGGTAGACGCCACAAAAGCGATAAGATCTCGTTCAGCTCAGCCAAAACCGCTTCTCAGTCCTAGCTGGCTTGGTCTAGGTGCAGTTTCGGTGTCCAACAATTCGGGGCTCGCCAGCCTCCAAACAGATTTATTGGCCTCGGGAACTGAGAACTTTGGCCTGTGTGTAGATGGTCACTGGGCTTCCATGTTGAACACTGATACCGCACAAGGATGTCTTAAGTCGCAAAGCTCTGGACTAGTATTCGAAGATGTCGCAGAAGCTGACGCTGGTGCGGAACCTCGAATGCATAGCAGAAGCCACGTCTAACTCAGTTTTCATATCATCCGACATCGTCGCCGAACTTCCTTATAGATATATCCTACTCCTACGTTGAGGGAGTCTTCGCTGAGACCCTAGTTGTCCCTTGATGATTTGAATTTTGACAATAACACTGCCTTTGTCATGGTGAAACCTCACCCAACGACTCAGGGCTTGCTGTAGTCGGGCTCGATTGCATCCCATTGTGTTCCAACCTTGGCATCTATGAGGTAGCTTAAGAGCAGAGTTACCTATCTCCAAATAGATTATCGGCCTCGAAATCTGAGACATTCGGCCTGGTCAGAGTCGATCTATCGCCTTCCATGCTTGACATTGATGCTGCACTAGTACAAGACTGTAAATGTATAGCGGTGGTGTTACTAGGGAATTTTGAGGTCTGGGAATGCATTATCGCCCCCTGAAGCCCTTGGCTTTATGTAACGTCCAGTGCACAGCAGGAGACGCGGCCAACCCAATTTAACCACACAAGGACTGGACCCTTGTGACGAGAGACTAAGGCTTTATTGGATTTTTGCTATGACTGGTCTCTACCTAGGTGCATCTAGTCTCTGGTTTGTTCTCTGAAATGATATTGGGGATGACTGGATATTTGTGATGAGAGATTTGTTGCTGGCCATACCCCTCGACCTCCTATATGAGTTACCTGATACGACCAAGGCTTCATCGAATGTCTGATAAAACTACGATTCTCCAAAGTGCATCCATTTATTGTTACTTTTCTGGAGGGATGAAGGCATTGCTGAAATGAATGGATATAGACTCTTGGTAGCAAATGATTAATGTCATATCGTGTTCGATAGCCAAGTCTTCTTAGTTGGTCGCTGGATTAGTAAGTTTTATAAGCAACTGTGATCACCCATTCTCATGATTAATACTTCTTTAGGACAGATAAGTGCTTTAGCCTAGACGTACAATGGTCGATCTAGATGAGAACACTCAAGATATAATGGGCAGCCCCTTGGGCCCAGAGGCTAGAGATTGCTTCGATCAATATCATCAGGATGTAACGACGGAGACGTGAAAACTGCCTAAACAAGATTGCGGCCATTGTAGGCCCTGGGAATACAGGTAGTGTCATTATTCAGCGTCTTGCAAAGTTAGGTATTCGTATGCTGCCCAACACTTTCCAATGCGCTGCGATGACTGGCTGCTAACACAAATATAGGTATGGTACAGCGAGGCCTCAGTGTTACACCATCCTTTGGACGAGGTAGTGGGCCGAGGATATTGATTGGACTTAAGCGACTCCAATACTCCCATCTCCTCCTACCACACTTATTCCTTTCTGTTGCACTAAGAAGGTGACGCCGCTGCTTAGGCAGAGACTATTTGGGATGATATATTGCGACATCAATATCTAGCTGGCATAAACTCAGAGACCTAACACTAAGCATATCCTTATCTGCAAGTTGCAATCTGAAGTCTTTGACGTGCCACGATTTGTCAGATCCCTGGTCGACGTTGAGATGACCTTCAACCACAGTCAAGCGCGAGATCTCGGAAACAAGGGCGTCGGATATTTCTCCAGGAAGCATAGCTCTATAGGAGCTTCCTCCACGAAAGTATGATCATCTGAGTAGGAGATGAGGTCTGTCGCTGCAGGTTTGGATGATGCTTGTTCTGTGTCATTGAATATATCCAGGCGTGCGAGGTCAGGAAGGTTGCCCATCGTTCCATCTTCCAATTCGGCTTTAATCAGCATGGTTTCACTCTTCTCGAACAAAAGTTAAGCTCTGAACTTCATGCCATACATCTGGAGAATTCCTTGTAGCAGGAAACGCTCGTCAAGTGTAACATGCCAAAGCATATTTGATGTATTGCAAGTTTTCTGGTAGGATCTTGGCATGATTTCCTACAGGGGGCTCCATACCCTCCGTCCGCTCGACTTCGTGGTCAACAATCGCATTGTCTCCAAGGCACTCAGATGCTGTCGCTCGTGCAAAGGTAGACGTGCATTAAGGGGCTTCGTAGGCGCGAGCAACAATAGTTCCATGCTAGCGTCATTCTCCAGCTTTGCAGATTCGATCTTCACTTTAAAATTAAGTGGTTCCAGCCAACGTGGCTAGGCCACGAAGCTGCAAGCTCACTTCGTCATTTGGCTTCACTGAGTCAACGGCTTGATAATTGCGGAAGATAGTCTGGTGAAAGCTACCGTTTTAAAGTTCGACGTCCACATCGTTGAAGGGCCGATATCGTAAACTGATACCTAAAGTGGCTTTTAGAGATGCAAATTGAAAGCTTGAGGGGGCTTAGGACGGTTTGACCAGAAGTATCGCAAGTGAAGCTGCTAGTCCATGATTTAAGAGGTCCATTTGCGCAGCGTCAACAACATCTGAGGCTGTATCATGGATTGAGTATCGTATTGAATATCGTTAATGATTGAACTTGACGAGAGATACTTTGTTACTTACGTTTCCACTAATACTGACTTCCGGCTAGAGATTATCCCAAGCATAAAATGTCATCCGCATTTGTGGTGAATGAATCGCGAACTGTCGACAGATCTGGAACCTGAAGCATGAGTAGGACGTCAGTGTTGGTAAGAGATCTTGAGGGAATGAGTGATGAACAAAGTGAGGATACCTCAGCTGACACCATGAACTTTAAGTTTCTTGTCGTTGCACTCGCTGCAAGTTTCAGGCGAAACATGGCTTGTAAATAGATCCTCATGTTAGCCTAAGACCTAGCGAAGCTTCTGAAATGCGAGTCAGATGGCAAGAGGAGTGAGTACACATACGAGACTCGTTAGTTTTTTTGTCGATACTCAAGCACAGGACGATATCATTGAGATTAGTATTCTGGATTGAAGTCCAGTCAATGCGTAGTGACGACTCTAATTCAATCTTCAACCGGTTATACGGTCGATCGTTTGCAGTAACATCTCAGTTACCGGCATCTGACAACCATGAAGGGTTCTCTCTCGGATGGCCGTTGGCCAAAGGTATACCTAGCATATTTTGCGCATTATCACGAAGTACAGCTACACTTTCTTCGAAGGTCGAAAAGGTTGAGGCTAACTTGTAGTAGTCTATGCTTAGTCTACATCATATTCTCCAACATCTCAAAGGATGCTTTCTGATCGTCTGAGTTCAGGCGTTCGATAATCTCGCCCGTGAATCAGATCTTTGGTTGAACCTGATCTAGTCCACCACATCATCGCTGTTGTCTATAAACAGTGACTGGCCCGAAGCGCTTTCAGCATCTGAAACCCTGCTTGCCTCGACTTCTAGTGTTCGGGCGCGTTCTTGGTCTACCGTTAAACACAAAGATTCCGCCGCCTCATCGCTACGACTGCGCCTAGCGGCGTTGATATTCTGGTTTTCAAAATAAGCCTCGGCTCTAATCTTGGCCCTGAGGAGCCAGTATGCCCTGTTCCAGTCTTCAGGGCTATGACTATTCCTTAGTACATTCTCACCTGATTCTTCGTTCGGTAGCCCCGGGCATTGTCTTTGCTGATTGATCGTAATGGGCTCCGCGAAGAAACGTATAGGGTCCTGCCTGCACCATGATTTTATGCATTGCCACCACGTAGGTCCAGGTTGCCCGGTCGTGCATCTGGGCTTTGTTGGGGTTGAGATTATCAGGATCTTTCGGCAGCGGGATAGGTTTATCGAACATCGAGGGCGCGCCAGGGCTCTATGCGTAGAGGAAAATCTTCCCAACCGTGGGGGAGGTTTGCTTCAAATTTCCGAATTTGTCCTTGAGAGAAAGGTAGAATGACTGAATGAGTCCTTTCCCTACCAGAGAGTTTTCGAACCAGTCCTTAAGATCACCTGTCTTATTGAAACCGACGTAATGAGCAAGTTGAACCTTGTTTGCTCGCATATTCCTGGCAACTAGGCGGACTCCAGGTGAGTTATTCTTGATGGCGTTCTGGAGGTCATTGATTGTCTGCGCTGGTCCTGATGCCGGGCGAAGCTTTGGGAGTGTGGGTGAAAGCCCCATCGCTGCGAGGCTTGCGGCCCATTGTTGTCTGTAGACAGTAGTCGGTCAGTAGTTAATGGAAGAGGTCCCGCTCGGGAAGTCTTGATAGTGGAGCTACCAATCAAGTGCTCACCTGTCTGCAACCTCACTAACAACCCTGCAACGCAGATACTACAAACAATCCTGTACCGAATAGCAACACAGATACTACAAACAATCCTATACCAAATAGCAACGTAGATACTACAAACAATCCTATACTAAATAGCAACGTAGGTACTATAAATAACCCTATACCAAATAGCAACTTAGACATAGGTAGTACCTATATTACTATTCTATATAAGATTGTTTATAGTACCTATGTTATTTTTCTATATAGGATTATTTGTAGTATCTGCGTTGCTATTTAGTATAGGATTGTTTGTAGTATCTGTGTTACTATTCGGTACAGGATTGTTTGTAGTATCTGCGTTGCTGTTCGGTATGACGTATGCGACCCTTTGGCCTTGTATTCCAGGTTAAGTCCAATGTGAGGGTTTCAGGTCGTAGATAACAAGATTTGATGGGTACTCACGATACTCGTTCTCACCACCACAGACTAGATGGAGCACTGCCATGAACTGGCGGTGTGAGCTGGTGTGACTGTTAGCAGCCAGAGTTTCATTAGGGAAGCATAGTGCTAATCACCTAATCGTAGTCCAGCTATATCTCCATAGTGGACTACCCAACGTCCATTGTAACAGTACTGCTCTTCAGGCTCTACCAGGGCCAAAGTGCTAGGTCCTTTGACGGACCGTAATACCACTGCCTTCAGGTATAACTTCCGTTGGCTAAGGGTAGCAGCCACAGTCGGGTGCCCAGATCCTGGTGGTAGCTTGTAGCTATCCCGATTCTCATTGCTACACTGATGTAGACCCGTGCTCTTTCTCGGATGGTCAGACAAGCTGCCTATCAAAAGGTTCGTCTATCACGATGATGGGTTCGAGAAGACGATCGAATTTGGTGGATGAAAGGGTCGATTCTGATGGTATTGCTGCTGATTCTCTGTCGCAATGCTAGGAAGTGGTGAACACTGCATTGCCTTTATGAATAAGGTCTATGGTAGGTCCTCTATATATACATGAGGCGATGCGGGGCATCGGCCATGGAATAGGGGCAGAAGGTGCTAGAATGATGCCAAAATGGGGCAATAGGGGTAAGCTAGCTAAGCGAGCCATAGAATGGGAATAGCGATATTGCAACATTCTCTGATCTGATCATGGATCATGCAGCATCTTCCTCTTCTTGTCAATCTTCATGCATGACCGTATCACCTAACACCCTTGGTGGTATCCTATCCCAATGCTGGAGAATTCTCTGATGGTTTTGATTCACGTGCAATCCGAATTGGCTCAACACCCACTGGCACTCACTCATCCACCCCTAAAATTTGGTGATGCTCTGTGCCGACATGCCTCTGATGCCTGAGGATTCCTCTGTTCTGATGGTGTTGATTCTCTTGCAGTTCCCCAACTACTCAACACGAGGAAGAAAGAGGTTTCACAGTCCTGAAAGTAGAAGGACTGATACCTAGATATAGCAAGGGTCAAATCATTTACTGTCTCCAGGGTAGCTCTCTGGGTGTCCCAGTCAGCCTTATAGGGCTAGGGGTGGGCCCTTATGCGGGTCTAACATACAAGACTCTGCTTCGAAATGACACGATAAGTCTTTGATGTGCGCTGACTAGTTTAGCTGAAGCCCTAACCCTGATCCTAAGTCCGGCCCCTGGAGCATGCCGGTATCTTTAGGGGGTAGATAGGGCTCAGACTTTTAATCATAGCGGGTGCTCTAGGCGAAAGGCCCCAATTAGGAGATATATTAGGTGTTTGGAGCCCCCTATCAATAGCCCCCAAGCCGGTGTTGTCTACTTCATACCTCAGGCACCCACGCTTTGAGGGCATGTCATAGGGCTGACTCCTTGGCACGCTAAAATGATCAGCGTAAATCAAGACTTATCGTGTCATTCTCCGTACATGATCATTCAATCTCTGTTTACTTTGCTACATGGTCATAGCACCTCATAGCACCCGACACACTTTTAAGATCTTCGGTAGAAACTCTGGGTGGTATGTAGGATGCGATCGGAATTAAGTTCCCCCAAGATTGCTACTCGATAGACCGTAGCTATAACGCGGAGACGCTATTTTAGCCTCGCACCCTGAAGAAATCGGCATGCTCCAAGGGAGTCTCTCGAACACAAGGCTTCAAATATGCAGTAAAATTTGAGCTGAATCAAAAGCTTCACTGAAGTTCGCGAAGATTGATCGATAGAAATTGCTTTTCCGACGGGCGCTGGTCTAAGCCACCTTGCTTCCCACTAACTTGATGGCCCACTTCACGACAAATGCGGTACTTATTGTTACTTCTCGAAATCTAAGTCACGCCCCTGTCTCCTTGTTCACCCCAACAGCTCTGTAACTTCTGAGTCGCCGAAGCCAAGCATGCCTCTGGCGCTTCTGGCGCACGCAGCATAAAAGTCCATTTTGCTCAGCCTGCGTGGCCAAGGCTGCTCTTCGTCGTTCTCGTCCTGCGGTCTCCGAGAGGCGGAATTGGACAAGATGGCGTTGCAAGATGGCCATCTAAGTCGGAGTCAATGTGCTCATCGTTGTTACATCTATAATGAAGGTAAAAGTAGCCCACTAGACTTAAACCTACATTTATCGCTGGAATGATTCTGCCACAGGTATAACAGGAGGGACAAAGGCATACTACTGCTTCGAATGCAACCTAACGTTCTGCACGATCTGCACACGAGTCAAAGAATTGCACGAACCGAATGCCGCGCACTCGCCTACGATCAATTCCATTCAATACGATTCATACAGTCCGGAAGGTTACCACTACAGGCCGGACAGTATTTGCGCATTCTGCAAATCCGGCACTCGTGCAAGATGGGAGTGTGACAGATGCGGCTTTTCAGCCTGTAGTCGTTGCATACAAAACCGCAACCGAGCCCAGCTGTTCATGAAGAGGCACGAGAAGATCTACAAGGACCAGGGTTATCTACTTGTTATGCCGCCCGGCTGGGGTCATGTAATTCGACCAACAATGAAGCTGCCTCATACAGAGTGTGTTGTCTTTGATCCCACCGTGATTAACCACTGCTATCGGTCTTTTTCAGGTACGCTGCGATTCCTTGTTAAATCACTGCAGCTAAACTGAACTAAACTCAGTGATTACCCTCGGCTCGTGCCTTTATCAATGCCGGACGTGTGCTCAAGCATTCAGCACTTCCCAGCGTATGTGTTGGACCTGCTACCAGGAAGTCGACCAGCATGACCATCAGCTTTCGCGTATCTTTTTATCTGTCAGAGCTGTCCGGAGCTAGGTACACCATCGTGAGATCGCCGCACTTCCTTTGTCACACTGACTTGATGCAGCGAATAAGCCCTGGGACCCTACGTTGAAATTTGAGCACGCACATTCAGACCTCACGCTCGTGATGGCCAAGATAACAACAGATCTCACGAGATATACCCGCTGCAAAACATGTATGTTGACGCAGCGTCCACTACTTCGATCAACGTCGCCGAGCCCGATATGCTCTCGATGCAACCAATGTTAGTGCTCTACCTCCATTCATACATCTTGCTGATTAATGGCAAGTTTCGAAATTCTCCTCCGACCTAATCGTCTGCCTGAAGCCCCGGTGTCGCACCTTGTTCTGTGTGTGATGTGATATTGAAGGCTTTGCGGCCACGCATGAACATCAGGATGATCTGAGTGACCTCGCCATATCTCAGACCGTAATGCTAGCATCTCTGGAGCTGAATTTAGAAAACGCTAGGAGAGCTGTTCTTGCTACGGCGATGCATATCATCACTTGCACCAGCTGTAAGAAAAGTTCGCTATGGCCTTGATCAAAAGCCCTCACGCCCGCATCGGCTAACAATCCACAAAGGAGACTCCCTCACGTTCTTCGAAGGCATAATTTGCCTAAACTGTAAACTCGGAGGCCTCTGCGTACCGTGCTTGGCTGCTGGCGCGTATTCACCAGGCTCTATCTGTAGCTGCTAGAAGCCAGATGCGGGTTTTAACTTTGCCCTACGATCTACTCATATAATTCCAAGTAGACAACGGCTGGACTCTCGAGAAGCCCGGGGCTTGATATAGGCTCGACTCTTCGATCATGCACGCTTACGTACAAAAGGCTTTCGGCTTCCCGTGAGAAACTTATTCGACTCTTCCGCTTGTATCCCAGGAATCACGGATAGCCGATACCGATTGCGCTCTTCAATTGTCCACTATACTCTTGCCCCGACTCTGAAGCGCTTTCACATATATGGTGATCTGCCGATAACCCTACCACTATCAAGTCTGACACCGGCGAATTGTTCTTTATGACACGTAGTTTGGCAGGCGCTCTATTCCAGCTTTGCTACTCAGACAAGGATCGGATCTTGTGGGCAGACGCCGTCTGTATCATCCAAGAGGGTAAAGAAGAGAAAGGCAACCAAATTGAGATCATGCACGACATTATAGTCACGCCTCACGGGTGTTGATTTGGCTCGGCCTGGAAGCGGACAACAGCCACAAAGCTTTCGAATGGATTAGAGACGTTAGATCACGGGAATTAAAACACCTCAATCTCATCCAAGAGAGCTTGGAAACGCGGCAGCCTACATTGGCGTCCAGGTATGGGCCCGCCGAGACCTTGGAAAGTGGCAGCAACTCAGTGTGGTTGATGCTGGGATGAATAAAGCTATGAGAGAATTCAAAAGGGAATGTGTCTCTGGACTTGTTGTAGAGCCCGTAAAGAAGCTCTTAAAGAACCCTTACTTTACTAGAGCATGGATCATCCAGGAAGTATTTTATGCAAGGACCCTACAAGTGCTTTGCGTGCAAGATAGTGTCGACTGGGACACTTTTGCTACTGCCTCCATCTCGATTACGGACTCGCAAGCTCTCAAACATCGCTACCCAGGCCTCTTTGGATCTATTCCAAGTCTGAATGCACTTGTGAACCTAAGGCGTAGAAAGGGTCTAGAGTTTTCGCCGTCCTCTAATGCCATGTCAGCTGCAAATAGCGCATTGGGTCAGAGATTGCCCAATCTGAATACAATACGTGAAGTGTACCCCAGAACGCCTGATCTTAGACCCCCTCAACCGCAAACAATTCCGAACGCAAACGACCCAGCTGATCCTTCGAACCGAAGCTTACTCACAAATTTGAGCCAATTTTGGGGCTATGGAGCGACGAATCCGAAGGACAAGGTATATGCGCTGCTAAATATGGTGGACTCCCATGACATCCAATGAGATAATAGAAAAAACATCGCAGAACTCTTCAAAGAGGTCGCGTCTCGCATAATCGTGGAAAGCAGGAATCTGGGATTGCTTACAACAGTCAATTGCGCAAGGCAAACAAAAGATTGACTTCCTTCGTGGACGCCAGACTGGGCTGTTTTTGACAGCGAATCAATGCCGCTTCAATTGTACCAGGGGTACAGTACCAACTCGTTTGAAAGACCGTACATGCGCAGATACACGGCAAGCGGACAGTCAGTGATCACCGACCCAATTCGTCGTGGTGACATCCTCTCTCTTCCCGGTTACTTGATCGACAAACTGGAAAAAGTTGGGCCAAAGATGCCAAGTATTGCCCCTGAACAGTTGAGCAGATGTAAGTCGCTCTTTTTAGCGGTTTCCACATAATTGCGATATGCTAAACCAATGCAGGCAAGGAAGAAGCATATCCTGTCATTGATTGTCTACTTGCGTGGGACAAAATCGCCATGCACCGTCCATTTTTCTCATATAGCAAGGCGACGGTATTTCCAGATGATCCCGAGCTGGCATTCTGCCTTACCTTATCTAAAGGCTCCTTTTGGCTCGGTAAAGGAGACGTCTGTAGGACCATGCGTGATTTTTGCAAATTGCATGATCTTCTAAAACCCTTCCGCAAAAGGTTGTCGAAGGACAAGAAACGTTTAGCTCTCGCACATCTCGCCGGCGGGTATGATACCGGTCAATTTATGAAAGCAGGATATCTCAGCTGGTGTAATTACACTCTTGGAAGGACAAAATCAGGACTGTTGGTGATGGGAATTGGGTCCATTCAGCAGAATGACGAAGTTGCACTGATG
This sequence comes from Cladonia borealis, assembly GCA_018257855.2. Classification (NCBI taxonomy): domain Eukaryota; kingdom Fungi; phylum Ascomycota; class Lecanoromycetes; order Lecanorales; family Cladoniaceae; genus Cladonia; species Cladonia borealis. The sequence goes on from JAFEKC020000014.1 coordinate 1,379,759, forward strand.
AAAGGCTGTGATTTGCCGCTGATTGTTCGAGCCATTACGTCTGTTACTGGCCAGTTCAAACTTGTAGGGCCTGCCTATGTGCATGGAATTATGGATGGGCAATGGTGGGATGAACGAAAGTGTCGGCGGATGGATTTTGTGTGAGTGCCGGGGAGAGAAGGTCACAAGTGCTTGAGGACCAATCTAATTTGGATTAAAAAGTTTCATATTTTATAAGATAAAGGCGTTCTTATATATAGTAAAAGTAATATTAAGTTGTGGAGGCGCTCACCGAACCACCATTTCCTGCCTTGCCTAGCTGCTCCACAGCCACGTCCATGGACTCCAGCACTCCCGCGACGACTCCAAGAACCCTCGGGTTCTCTTTCCATACGACATGGCCTCAGAGGCGCGCAGCGCCCCGAGGGTCCTCCCTTGGCGCAATCTGATCAACTTCGACACGGGTAGAATTGGAGCATTTTAATCCCTCGTACGGTAGCTGATATTCTGCCTCCTAGGTTTCGGCACCCCTTCGCACCAGTCACCACCTTTCCTGAGCCACCCTTTGCTTCAGACAGCACGTTACAGTTGTGTGAAGCCATATCGACTCGTCGGTCGGGACCTCTAGCTCACGTACATCTGGGCTCGGGATCTTTTGGGACTGGGGACAGGGTAGCATACTGGTTTATTAGGATAACAATTTAGAGCCAGAGTACCGCACAATCTGCTTTATAGACGTTGGTAAGGGCTGGAGGACGTTTGCAAGGGATTCCATAGACAATTAATTCCTGTCCAGCTCCCCCATTCCTAAATCGCGGTCTGTGCCACGGGCAGATGGGTGGATGATTTCCAAGATCGCATCCCCGGCATCGGCAGTGACTTTTAGACTTCTGATGCCGCTATGATACTTTCGGGCCTTGGAACGTTCGATGGCAGTCGATGCAAGTGAAGACCCAAGACTAGGAGATACTGCTCAAGACCGTCTAATCGAGCGACGACCACATCCGTGACAGTAGCATTGGGCCGTTGCTCTTCGATGCTATCAAGGGGCAAAGCCCCGTCTTTTCATAGCTCATGGAGAGGCCACATCCTTCTCGCCTTTTCCTTCGTCATCTCGTCGTCGCCTGTTCTCTCCGCAGCCCCAGCTGTCTGCATCCATGTTTCAAAGGCTTGCCTATGCGCCATTTTCAGCTATACCCAGATACCGGCGGGAAATCATGCATCGGATTTCGTATCTAAGACCATAGTTTCACTTTTTCCATATTCTCAAAATCGTCATATTGCTTCTTGCACTCCGCCAACTCCTCCTTACTCGGCAGGTATGGACATGAGCCCGCTAGCCCCAGCGCCTTCCAGATCTTGCAGACTTCAATCAATTCCTGCCGGACTGCAGCCGCGCTGTTTCTTTATGAAATGTGACGTTGACGAAAAGGTCTTAAAAGTGCGTCGGCTACAGCTCGCGGAGCACGTAGCTATGGAACGAAAACCTTCATGCACATATCAAAGATTTTGTTGCAGTGTAAGGCGTGCTTGTATTACCTGTTGTCATCTATTCTTCTTTCTCCTACTGGCGTTTCTTGGCCGTCGTCGCCTACTCTAGCCGCATGACGAATTCCCGATAACCCCTTTGTCGTATCCAGTAACATCATTCTGAGCAAAGACTACTGTCTGATCAATCTCTCTACTATATTCACAGAGAGTTCATCGTTAGCTTCCACAAAGATGCGATCACTTGAGAAAATCTAGCAAGCTAAAATCCGTTGGCCAAGTGGAGTCATTGATCGATGAGCTATGAAGGAGGATTTTGTGCAGTACAGTAGATAGACAAGAAAGCGAGTTACGAGTTCTCTGTGTTGACCGAGCTAATAGACTCGATCATAAGCATACTATTTCTGGTGTACTTATCGAATCTGCTTTTAGGATCATCTCCATGCCACCCTGAAATAGGCTATCTTAGGTCTACATATCTCTCCAAAGATGAAGATCTCCTGGAGAAACACCTTATATAATTCATAACTTAGTACTGACGGTGGGTTTCAAGCTAGGTATAGAGTAGAAATATAGACATAAAAGATAACAGGAACCCTCCCTTCACACGGAGTAGCATCTTCTACCAAGGTAAAGAGGAGAATGTTGGATTTGGCCTTGGTGGCATTAAAATATTTAGAGCCGTTCATGACCCGATTTTTCGGCTATATTGTTCCACTATTCGCGGTAGCCGTTATGATTTAGACATATGCCTCTTCTCGTGCGATTTTCCCTTGCGGTGAAGCTTGCACTAGCCTTTCTTACCATCCTCTAGACCTGAACATCAGTCACTCAGTCAGCCATGAGAACAAATGCCTGCCCAATTTCCGTGGAGAGGATGTCATAGGCTCGAGCAGATTCGAATTGCTCTTTTGCCATACGAAGCTCGGGCTAGGAGTTATGATACTCCACAGCATAAGGCAGGACCTGAAGAGCCATCATAACTTTAAGCACATATGGTCAATGTTACAGAATGAAAGCATGTACGGAGAGTGACACGATGAAGTCTAATTCAAGCAAGAGATGTTATAGGCGTGCCCCAAGGGGGGTGCCTGAATAATGCCGGATCAATGTTAGCATTCAGGCGCAAGGGAGACGTGCATGGCCATTGCACTGTACTGTTACCCAAAAGTCTACCAGCTTCGACAAGCCAATTCTTTCGTTCGGATCAGGATTTAGATACCGACTCACAACACTCTTCCAATCCTCCGGGATATCTTTTGCTATGTCGCTCTAGGAGACAAGGGCTTTATCAAGCTCCTCCACCTCACTCTGTGTTACCTGCTCCAACAGCATCCACATGGTTCGACGGAGGCTAAAAATCTCTGCTGTCTTCAAGGCCTCGGAATAAAGATCCTTCTAGTGTGGAAGAATGTTCCACTTGGGTAGGCCCTAGGCAAGGTTTCGATCTGGGCACAGTACTTATCGCACACCAGCTTTGGCTCCGCTGAATCTGGTCCCCCCTGATGTGAAGGACCGGTTCTCGCCTTTTTAACGTCCCAAGAGCCGTCGGCTTCCGGCGCGAGGGTACACAGCGCTGCTCCACTCTGCTCCCAATTAATCAAAATCAAGGCTTTGCGAGAATTCATGATGAGATTGGCTGGTTTGATGTTGATATAACAAGTATGAGCCGTGAAATGGGTGTAAGCGATCACCGAAGCCATTTGAAAACATCATACCGCTTTATCAATCAGCGGTAGCCGGGCTCCGGTAGCTTTGGAGTTGTGGATTTGATCGTCCAATGTACCACGCTCCATGAAAGGGTGCAGAGCACCACAAATAAAGGCTTGTTAGTCGTTGCCGATCTTTCGGACAGTGACGAAGGTGTTTGGTGGAGGAACTATATCAGGGTGCTTAGGCAGCGATGGAATGGTCTGGATCTCGTGGTAACCAACATCCTTTTGGTGTTGAAAATTAGTACGGGACTCTAGAAATGTACCAAAGTCCACCCATTTGAAAACGTAAAGAGCGGAAGAGCTTGGAGAACTGCGGACCACTGCAGTTTTGCCTCTTCCTCCTAAGTGCCTGATCTGAGCGAGTTGTGAACAGTCCACGGTGTTTTGGACGTGGGATTCTGGATTGCTATATTAGGAAACGCTGCATACTGGCAACAGCGATTCCACGTATCAGTTGTGCAAGCTTTCGTGAGAGACGCGCCATTGAGTCTATTGTTCTGCGTCCTCATAGATATCAACAGTGACGTCCGGCGCCGTCACAGACGGATGTCCTATGCACTGATCCCACACCCTATGTATTGATGAGTATACCGCTTCGCGCATCGAAGCTAGGTCTGGGAACGTTTCGCAGGCGTCAGCAAGTGACCATCCGGTTCAGGAGACTCTAATACTTGCGCTTCACTATCATCGCCCCAAATCAAGTCCACTCCAACATCCATGTTGAAAGGGAAATGGGGGTGCTAGGATGCGGAAGAACGAGGTACGAACAATTAAAACTCCCAGACTGAAAGAAAAGGCCTTCTGAGGTGCCTACCACCCATGTGCCGACGGGAGCCAGAAGCAATATGGGATGTTCGGCGTGCTTAAAATTTTCGATACCTTGTGGCCGCTCAATCTGTCGATCATCCTGTAACCAATGTGTAGGGTGTATGAAGCATTTTATTGACCGGGACATGCGTCCACGCTTTCTAGGGGCTACTCTATCTCTAGGTCCAGCCCTACAGGGCTGTGAGGCTACAGGGCTATCTACGAAGTAACACTTTTAATTACTAAGGTAAGTACGGAGAATAACACCAAAAGTCTTGATTTACATTAAGCCATTATTGGCAAGCCCTAACCCTGACTCACCGCTGGTCCCCTGGAGGGTGGCCTGAACAAGGGGGGCCAAAGGGGCCACTAAAATAATGTCTTAGCGGCCGGTTATAGGGGACTGGACCCTAAGGACCGTGTCTGTTAGGCTCAAGGTACGCTATGAGCTGCGCTCGGGCAGCAGATATCCAGGCACCCCCTTTTTAGGGGGTCCACGTAGGGCTGAAGACTTGGCGTACCAAGAGTCTTGGCACAAATCAAGATTAATGGTGTCATTCTCCGTACAGTTAAGGGGTCGCCTCTACTATTAGCGTATTTATAAAGGTCTTAAATTCTTAGTACACGAAAAAATAAAAACTATTACTAGTTAATCCCCCCACTAAAATTATATATAAATTAGAATAATTAATAGACTATCCTTTATAATATTATTATTACTTTTTTTTATTTAGGTTTTTTTAAAACTATATAAATTTAATATCTAGATCTCTTTTTATCTCTCTTTACTCTAAAATTATCTATTTTCTTCTCCTTTAATAATACTCTAATATTATTACTATCTACTCTATATAAAAAAACCTCTTTATTTATAGCTTAGCTTATTAATTATAATTTTACCCTAAAAATACTTCTTATAAAATTACTAAAGTAGTAGAGAATTTACTTATATATTATCTTAATAAATAATTATAGGCCTTTTAAAAAGAATTAATCTAGTTCCTTTAAAAAAATAAAATATTTATATAAGCTAGCTAATAATTTTTTATCTTATAAGGAGATAGTAATAAAGTTTCTAAACTATATCTTAAATAAGTAATAAATAGAATAATAAGTTAAGGATATAATAAGCTATAAAATATCTTTATTTATAAGTAGAGTAGATAGTTTTTATAGATAAAACTTTATTTAATAAGTTAACTAGATAATAATACTAAGCTTATACTTCTATTAATTAATTTATATAATACTATACTAATATAAAATAAGATAGTTCTTAGAGTATCTTTCCTATATATATAGTAGATAGTTATTTATCTTATATAGTTATTTATAAAGAATAATTTAATAGTAAGTCTTTTTTATAATAAATTAAGTTTAACTTATTATTACTCTATAATATCTAGCTAGATCTAAAAAGTATTATTATTCTAAATAATATATTAGCTTACTATAATTTATAGATAAAAGAGATTATTTATAAGATAGCTTATAAGATTAAATATTTACTATTATATTTACCTAATTTTAATTTTATTAAGCTTAGCTTTAATATTTTAAAAGCCTAGATTAAATAATTCTTTTACTTTATTTAATTTATATTTAAGAGTATCTTTAGTAATTTTCTATAATATATAATAATATAAAGTTAATATAATTATTTTATAGTAAAATACTTTTAATATAATAATAGTAGCTATATTTTTAAAATAAATATATAAAATTATAAAATAAGACTTTTAAGAAATAAAATTATAATAGATTTTAATATAAAGAACTAGTTTTCTTATCTATCTATTTAATAATTCTATTAATATTTATATTTCTTTCTACTAAGATTTAAATAACTTTAAATCTATTTTAAAACTTTAAGCTATTTTTTTTAATAAACTTAACTTAATCTTAATAGAATATATAAAAGATAAGGAATCTACTATTTCTTTTAAATTATTTATTAACTAATATTTCTTCTTAATAATAATCTTAGTTTTTATAATTCTTACTTAAAGCTTTAATTTTAAGATTTAGCTAATCTTCTATTAAAAGAACTAATTAAGTATAGTTACTTTCTCTTCTAATATTCTAAATAGACTTAAATAAGTACTTATTAGTAATGAAGTAATCTAAGTAATTTAAGTTACTAGAGTTACTAGTAAAGCTAGCTAAACTAATAAAGCTAGAAATATTAGTAAGATTAGTAGAATTAATAAAAAAGATAGAAATAATAAGATAGATAGCTAATATAGATATTAATAAAATATTTATATTAATTATAAGATAAGTAAATAAGATAAATATAAAAAAAAGAAAAAGGTTAAATAATTTACTAAATAGCTTATTATTATAATTATAATATTATTCTTTCTAATAAATTTACTATAGTTTTTTATAATTATATTTTTATTATCTTTTTATTAAAGTTTATAAATTAAATTATAAAGTCTTTACTTTCTTCTTATTTAATATAAGTATTTTATTATTCTTTATATAACTTAGTTCTTTATAAGATTAACTTATAAGAGCTTTATTTCTACTAGATATTATATATCTTAGTTAGTAGCTACTTAATTAAAACTCTAAAATTATATCTTATTATAGTTTTATTTTATCTTAATTATTAAATATTATTAATATTAAAATACTTACCTTTAAAGTTAATAAAATAAAAACTATTTATATTTTAATACTATTAGTCTCTATACTACTAGTAATTAAATAATATTTTATTATAATTACTAATAGATTTTATTATTTTAACCTAGTCTCTTATAGTATTTAATAGCCTATTAGTTTTAGTAATTCTTTTCTTATTAAGAGATAATAATTCTATAATATCTAAGAAAAGCTTAAGAAGTTATTATTTTATAAGTACTTTTAATATAATAAATAATTATTTAATTTTAACTAAAATTTTAATCTTTAAGTTTATTATTTTATTAAATCTTTATAACTCTTTAAATATAATATTAAGTATTTTATTCTACTTAATCTTAATAAAATTATTAATAGATTAAGAAATTCTTTTAGTTTTTATATAATAAGCCTTAATAATAATAGTTCTTTAAGTAAGAATCTATTCTTTTATCTAATTATTATATTTTTCTATCTCTTTATTTAGAATCTACTTATAATTTATAAGATTAAACTCTTATAATATTTTATCTTTTAAAGAATCTTATTATTAGAATTTCTTATTAATATAAAGAGTTAAATATATTTATATTTTAGAATTAGCTTTTTTATTTTTTATTACTATATATTTAAGATTTAAAATTAATAAAGTATTTTAATTTACTATTTATTCTTATTCTTTATAATAATAATATTTTATCTTAAATTTATTAAATTAAATAATCTTAGCTTATTATTTAGTCTATTTCTTTACTAAATAAGTATATACTTAATTAATAATTTTAATATCTTATTTAAGAGCTTCTTAATAAAAATTCTAAATTTTTTAAGTAAGCTTAATATATAATTAAATTCTAATATTATTAATAATATTATTTATAAAACTCTTATATCTTATTAAATCTTTATAATAAAGCTTAAGTAATTAAATAGTATTTAATTTTTTTTATTAGATAATTATACTTATTTAATTACTTAAAAAAAGATAAATATAATAATAAGAGATAAGAATTATATATAAATATTAAGAGAGATAAGATAAAATCTATATTAACTTCTTCTTCTACTTAATAATATAAAGAATATATATTTTAATTAAATTTATATAAAGTATAGGAAAAAATAAGCTTTAGTTTAATATTATAAGTCTCTCTATAAATAAATATAATAGTAGAGGAGATATTAATATAGAGTAGTTCTATATAACTTTAAAAAAAACCTAAATAAGAAAAAGCGATGGCGATATTATAAAGGATAGTCTATTAATTATTCTAATTTATATATAATTTTAGTAGGGGGATTAACTAGCGATGGTTTTTATTTTTTCGCGCGTTAAAGATTCGAGACCTTTATGAATACGCCAATATCGTAGGGCTGAGGCTCAACTTATGGACATACAACTACTCTCATCACACACCACACACATACACCGTACACCACGCACCGTACACCGCGCACCGTACACCACGCACCGTACACCACGCACCCCACACGACACACCTCACACGACACACCCTACTAGCTCCAAGTCGAGGCGAAGAACCCCCTTGATGATACGAACACTTCACTTCCACATCATCGATCATCTACACTCGATCGTCGGCTGCTTCACTCTGATCGCTGTCTAGTGGAAGAGGAAGACGAAATGGCGCCACTTTCGTATTTGTCTGATGTAAGGCATTCGCATCAATTCATCTCTTTCTTCATCCTCCCTCAGCCCGTCCAGTACGAAGCACTGCGCACGGCACACTCCTCATCTTGACCTTCTTCATACGTTGCTGACTCTGATCCTCCGTAGTACTGCGAGCTCACCTCCGGCGCTCCTTCAGCTTCGGCTGTCGCCAGTCCACCCCCTACAAGGAGAGTAAAGAATGACCCTCCGATTGGTAAAAGCCATATGGTATGATCCTCCAATCGCTCATGGCTTATATACCAATGTGGACTAGACTGAATTCGCATCCATATCTAGACTGCTTCACTTTGTTCTCAACCCTCCTCTCAGTCACACGCTTCCTACCTACAACCCCATCACCGAACGCCCACAGCGCAAAGAGCTACATCTCCCCATTTTCCACTTGACGGAGTTGATCCAGTACAACAGAAGGTACGGTGTTCAGCTATTGAAGCTTAAGTCAGTCCAGTCGCTGACACAGCTTCTTTCTACAGGTCAATCCTACACCTACAGACACCCTTACGACGTTCACCCATGCAAGGCCACCCTCACGCACGTCTACACCCCGGTCATCTCCGCCCTCATACCAGTCTTTCGTCCCTCTATACCCACAACCAGACTTAGCCATGCCTCCGAAGAGAAAGAGAGTTAAGGTTCCAAAAAGTTGTCACCATCCATCACAATCGTCCATCGATGTGCCATCTCGACTTAAGGAGGAAATCAAAGGACTGCAGGACAACAGATGTTGGCTGTGTGATTGCAAGGCTCACAAAACATTGCGACCCTTGCAAATCTGCCACATCTATCCACAGGCAATATCACAGCGTTTTAGCGTAAGGTTACCGTTCAACCTTCTCTGGCATGGCGGCTTATTTAACCGTAGTTCGAGGAAGCTCATAAGCTTGGCCGCATACAACTTCACAACATCCATGACAGAGGTAACCTACTTGCCCTCTGCTCGATTTGTCATTGGGCCTTTGATTGCAATCATTGGACATTCATCCCCGAAGACACCGAGCATTGGAGGCAAAGGATTGAACTGAGACCTCAGATAATCCAGGAGTACAATTCTCAACGAAATATTGTTTACCGGCGATTGTTGCTTGTTCCAGACCCCTATTCTGAGGCGTTCCGTGACACGTATTACAAGTCAGCCTTCACCGACAAGCCTACAAAGGTATGGCCGGGTGAGCCAGGGGTAGTCATCATGCGCCCTGTACCTGCTTATCCTCAAACTCCTACCGCCGAGCTCCGAAAGACTTTGGGCGAGTTTGCAGCACTGAAAGAGCTTTGGCTTGAATATAAAGGTCTATGTCCCGAGGAAAAGTGTCCCATTTGTCAAAATAGTAATGAGGATGATGACGAGAATGAGGGGCACGGTAAAGAGGACGATGAAGAGGACGATGAAGAGGACGGTGAAGAGGACGATGGAGAGGACGATGAAGAGGACGATGAAGAGGACGATGGAGACGATAGTGAAGACGATAATAACAAGGACGAAGATGGTGACAATGACCTCAGCAGTAGTGGGAAGACTGGAAAAAGGAGTTTCAAGAGCCAGTTGGATAGCGCTGGTCAACAACCTATTCTTCAGGACTTCGACACCAAGAAGCCAATCCAAGCCAACAAGCGCCGCAAAAAGCCGAGGAATCCGGACAGAGACTGGATGACTTCAGCTCCTTACGATAAGTCGATTCCATACAGCCACCGTTATGGTTATACTTGGGCAGGTTCGACGTCGAATGAGTTGATGCAGTTGTGGCAAGCGTACCGGAAACCAGTGGAAAACTAGCCTACCCTGGACATTCATACCTAACAGCTTTGAATGTGCAAAAGACATACAGCTCTACACCTACGGAATCTTACTATGCTGTTGATACCAGACGCTGAGTGCGATTTGGGCATTAGTGCATGGTGAATCTGCTCCGCCTAGAGTGAGGACGGGAAAGGCAGACCTCGTTACGACTAGATCAAAAGGGTGATCACTGATGATAACATACTAAAGTGTATATTAAACCAGATAGTTACCTCTAGATCCCTGCTATTATCTTAATAGCGCGGCTTTTCTAAGGTTGTGGTTCTTAATCCAATGCAAATCCCATACCTTGCAAAACTCCAAGCGATGTAGGTACGTAGCTACATACCTATCAACTCAACGCTAGGCTTTTCACAGCTGAATGCTACCGGAAACGTTTTTCGCATGTAAGTAAACTTACCCACAACCACCACTCCATACTCCCCCCCGTGTGTATCATCCTCAAGCTTCTTTTTTCCATCATCAGAGAATATCCCAATCATTCATAATGCCAACGAAGTGTATTCAAAGTAAACAAGTAACTAATCTAGTCTAGAAACTAAACTCTGCGTATACAGTGTGCTGTCACTCAAATCACGAACACTCGCTCGCTCACGGTTGGGGATTAAAGTCGTCTGCTATTATCAAGGTAAAGGGAAAGGATATAAATCGCAATGCGCACGGTCTGGTCGATCGGTCAGTTCTTCTTAAATTCGCCTTCCTCCCTTCCTCTTCCCTTCTTTCTATTCAGCCCTCCACTTTCCCTTTTTGTTCAAGTCTTGAAGCGCATCCCTCAAGTACCTCATCGTCTCCCCAAACTTAGGTCTGTGTTCGCCTCCTTCAAACCCCCGTCTTATCAAATTCCTAAAGTGTAGGCCAACTTCGTCTTCGTAACACACCGTTGTCAATAGCCCTCTTGCCATCCACTCCCAATCATTCGCGTCTGGAGATTCAGTTTCGTTATATGCATCGACCATATCGACGATCATGTCTAGGATCGTGAGACCTCCCTCAGCTTCAGGGGGGTTGGAAGGGACGGTTGTTGTTTCGATGTCAATCCAATCGGGACCTAGGGGTTCCGCATTGAGGCATTCACCGTGTAATTGGAGGACGTGAAGGTGATTATAGAGACCGATTGTTATGGCGCGGCGACGAGATCGGTCGGATCGGTAGGAGAGGTCAGAGCGGAGGCCGTTGAAGAAGCCTATGATTTCTGAGACTGTAGAGGGGTGGGTTGTGGGCCTTGGTGTGTTGGTTGAGGTGTAGAGATGGGTGTGTCGTGAGGCTGAGTTTGAGGGTTGGGAACTGGCCCCGGCTTGGTTTTCTGGAGTATGAGAGGGAGGGCGAGGAGTATGATGGTGGTTTCTGGAGTCCTCTGAGTTCGAAGAGGTCGCGCGAGAGGTATCATCGCGAATTGGCCGCGATGTTGAATGAGATGGATTTGGCGCCCGGGTAGCATTCTGGACCCGGCTGGCTGGAGGGGGAAGGAGGTTGTTAGATCGCGGGCTCCTGCTTGGAGCACTAACAGCACTTGAAGCTTGTGTAGATGTATTGGTATGCAGAGATATCCTCCTGGGAGATCCTCGACGATCAGACTCTTCAGGAGGTGTTCCAGGCTGAGGGTTCGATGAAGTAGGTGGGTGTTGTGGAGTGCTTGACTGGCTCGGTCCAGCGTTCGCTGTAGTCCTTGAAGGAGTATCCATAGGTGTAGATGCCCCTGCAACTGAGCGATGTCGATAGGAGGAAGCAGGCCGAGCAGAGGGTGAAGGTCTGTAATTAAGCCTAGAGGTCATAGGCCTGCGGCATCATTGCAATCTGCAGGTATCCGGTCAACAAAGAATTTCCAAGAATGTGACAAGCTGTCTGAAACCTTAGTAACATTCGATACAATCAGTGCTTGATCAAATGGAAAGCACAAGCACAAACGTCAAATCTTGTGTATTTCAGGGACTATGATCAGCCCTAATAATTGCCTGTGTCGCCCTCACCGTCAACCCTCTGAATAGCATTGAGACCGTAGCCATGAAAGTACGCCGGGCAAACCGCGAGCATGATGATGTTTCCATCTCCTACCTACAGGCTTCTATTTCTACCCTTTGAGGTAGCTCGGCTCGTTAGTCTCCTCAAATGATCCAGCATACCCCGTGCGCCTACACTAGATAGTGACGGTATGCTTTGTCTTTCTCGTCGCAAGTGGCCATTCCCATGACTCAGGCAAAAGGTCCGCCGCAGGGAATAGGTGAGCGGAACGAAGTATTGCTTATATCATGTGTTCCAGTACTATCCTTTCAGCTTATCCCGTGATCTGATCCGTAGCTCTTTTTGAGGCTCTCCGTTCTCTTTCCTCGGAAATTAGCATGATTCGGAAGAACGAGTAGTCTAGCTCTTCGTAGCCGAGACATACGGTACCTAACACCTTTTCGATTGATGCTTTCAACTCAATTTGGCTAGATGTGTACACGTAACAGGAAAGATCATCGCTTGAGTGAGACGGAATTAATATGATATCAATGAAGAGTGATGACTTTTGCTATTTGATCGTCGTGGCGACAACAAGCGTATCTTCTCTCTGGTGATTACATTTGTTTCATTGTCAATGTAGTAATTTATTGATGTGTTGATTCCTTGTAGGCAGGACGCTGGACTGGACTGTTCGCTTGTACTTTTGCGGATGATTGATGCTGCTAGTGAGAAACAACCGCAAGATATGGCCTGAAAGTAGCCGTCCTTTGAAACTACCCAGTTTTGCATACCTGCTTTCAGATACAGAGATGGGATCTAGGCTTTAATCTCCTAGAGTCATGTCTCTCTTCGCTTTTCTTCAGTGCGGTGCATTTCCTTTCAAGCTGTGTCTGACCTTTCTGTTTGATTGCACCCTTTTCAGCCATCACTGAGTCGCTCAGCTTCTTTCGCTTTGCTGTAACATCCTTTTTGGTGTGTCTTCTGTAGCTCTGGTAGCCCTATTGGACTTATATACTTCTTCGATGCCCGCCTATCAGCCACTCACCATACGCAACACATCAGACAACTCTTTAAAGCAGGACTTCGAGCTGCCACTCATCGCGATTAATCTTGTCAAGCTACATACTCTCTCCGCTAAACGGCTCAGCTCTCATAATAAAAGCCTACTCCGCATCACATTGTCATCGCCAGCATACCTCTGTTAGCAAGACCTCGAAAACAGTTGATAGTCGTCCGCAGATATGGCCAACAACCATTCTGGCACTCCAATGCCTACGGATCAGCAAGCATCAAGTCGGAGGCGCCCAATGCAGGTACACCTCTCCCTTTTCTGGTTCCCAGCATGCAGGTCGATCGCTGACTCAGTTCTAATACTCTAGGGAACCCTGAATCCTACTACTCATGCGGGTCCAAGCACTGGGGTGACTCGACCCACTCTGGGAATTGGAATGAACGCATTTGTTGGCACCCAAGCGCAAATCCGAAATGCCACGACACCTAGACGCCCCCTTTCGCTGAGGCATCCTTCGATTGAAGGTGGATTGGGCTTTGAGATACTGCGGCAGCCGCAGAATCGACAACCCACCCACATGCCAAACACCCACGAAGGAGAAGTGCGCTATCTACCGGTATTCCCAGGTCCACCAGTACACCCAGGTCCACCGGTATTCCCAGGTTCACCGGTATTCCCAGGTCCACCAGTACACCCAGGTCCACCAGTACACCCAGGTCCACCAGTATTCCCAGGTCCACCGATACACCCAGGTCCACCGGTACATCCAGGTCCACCGGTACATCCAGGTCCACCGGTACATCCAGGTCCACCGGTACATCCAGATCCACCGGTACATCCAGATCCACCAGCAGTCAATATCCCGGACCACGCGCCTCCCATTCACGCTACTTGCAACGACGTTGGCAACTGGATCTACACGGCCTGTACCTCCGTTAAAGATGGAGTGAAATGGATCCTCCACGTTCTATGGGCGTGCTTGATGTTCCTGACAACTATCGTGAAATGGATCTTCTTCGTTCTAGAAGCGGTTATCAGCACTACCGGAACCATTATGTTCATACTAATTATACTAGCAGGGTATTACTGGTACCTGCGTGTTGGTGAAACTGTTTGTTCAGGTGTTAATTCATTTTGTGAGTTTCGATATAATTTTCTCAAGCCAATGCTTTGTCCTGTGGCGATGTGTATGGCAGACCCATATCCGAGTATGACTGGAACAGTAGCAGCACCACCATCACTCGGATTAGGGGAAGTTTTACCGGAGGGTGATAGGAACGCCAAATTGAAGGATTCGGAATTTATACGGTCTCTGTTCCGGATTCCGTATGATTTGGAATGGGCCAGTGAGAGGTACGTTTGTTATTTCCCCTGTCCTTCCCTTCCCTTCCCAAGCCCCTCCCCTCCCTTCGCATACGAACCTTCCCACCTATCTCCACCTCTTTTCCCGCATTTTCAGCCTCACAACGCCGCTAACCCCGCCTCTTGTTTTCCCTCAGCCTTAAGGAGCAGGACTTCTTCATCAGAAGGTCCAGCATGCCCAAAGGAGATATAAAAACCCTCACTACCACGCTTGAGCGTATTACACTGGATATAGAAAAATTGAGCTTGGGAATTGAGCAGTTTAATCTGGACTATACCCATGCTATCGGCATCATCCATGAGCATATTCGCCTCTTCGAACAGGTCTTCATCGAGATCATGAAAGATTATGTGGGGTCTATTTGCCCGGATAGGGGATTTCTGCGTTATCATCATCGTCATACCTCCGTTGCTGGCTTGCAGGAGGGCATCAATGCGTTCGTGAGGCTTGGGTTGTGTATATTCACCAATGAGAGAGACGGAGACGGAGCTGAAACGGTGGACGCAACCTCGAAGCTCCAAGCTAGTTTTGAGGCGTTTGTTAGGTTCGTAAACCCCCCCCCCCCGACTCCCCCGATCAGCCTCTTCTCCGTCTACCCTATCCCCCGCAATGCAATTATCCATACCAAAAAAACACTAACTAACCCTTTCCTCCCCAACAGCTCCACCAGTCCCTCCCTCCGTTCCCTAAACTCATCCGCGTGTCGGATCCGCTCCGCGCTTTCCCCGCTTCAACAAGGACTAGCGAGCTTCTCTACGCACGTCGTAGGCGCTGTGCACTCTCTCCACAACAATCACAAAGAAGAAAAAGATAAGAAAGACACCGGTAGAGGTTGGAGTTCCGGCTGGGGCAATTTTTTTCACGAGATAGAGGTGGAAAGTGCGTTGAAGAAGGAGAGGGAGGAGCATGAGTTCGGGTGGATCGATGCTGATACCACGCTGTTGAGAAGGTGTGAAGGGGATTTGAGGGATGCGTTGAGCGTTTTAGATGGCGTGTACGTTTTTTTCATTTCCCCCCGTCCTTCCTTCTCAGTCTCATTATTCATCCTTCTCCTTCTTCTCCTTCTCCCCTCCTCACCCCCCCAGTAAAAGAGGAATAAAACAGCCCGAAGCTCACTAATTCTGAAACAATAGGGATAACCGAATCTCGAAAGCGGAGATAGCGATTAAGCATCTTGGTCCCCGACTCCATGAGCTTTTAGCGAAGGATATGCATGATGGATGGGGGAGCGCGAGCGCGAAGATAATTATGCGGGAGTTGACTGGGTTCATGGAGTGGATGGATGGAGGAGAGGTGGAACTTAACAAGCTGATGAAAGAAGCGAAGGAGGAGGAAGATAAGAAGTGGAATAAGCCGATGAGAGTGTAAATTGAGTGCTGGGGGATGGGGAGGTGGCACGGGAGGATATGGGGAGGTGTATAATGGACGGGAGAGCGCGAGCGTGCTGAATTTGCGAAGGAATTGAGGGATTCGATAGGGTGGACGGGTTAATTGATAGGGTGCCCTAGGATCTAGAATTACAACGTTGAGGAGAGCAAAATTCAAACGCAAGCAAAGAATAGAGGCGCTTCACCTGTTTGGCATCCGTACTAGGTCACAGCTTGCTCCTTGTTGGTGTTGAGCAGCGGTGCGGGGCTGCAGTGCTCACGGTCGGGTGTGTTGGGCAGGGAGCATAACATTGCGCCCACGGAGCCCGGCGGCGGCTTGTGCATATCCACCAATCCTCATTCTCATTCATATTCCCATGTAGATGTAGATCCCATGCTCTTTCTTGGCTGCTTCGAAAGCCATCGGTTGGGATTCGGTGGTGGCTTCGCGAGGGAACCAGGTGAGACGAACTGCCTTTCGAAAGGTTCGTCTATGAGGTGATAGTGATTCGGGAGAGTGTTTGAATCTGGTGTTTGGAGTGTTCATTGCTCACCACTCAATCTTGGTGTTGCAAATGCTCTGGCATCTTTTGATGCTAGGAATCACCTGAAGATGTTGCTGCCTTTGCTAGTAAGCATGAAGTTGATTCTCTTGCAGGTCCCTTCCTTGATATTGTCGTTGCCACTGCTCGCAACCAGCCGATCCCACCTCCTCAACACACTTCTCGCATGAGGTCATAGATATGAAGGATAGCAGTATCAGCGAGCTCTGGTATCTCCCCAGAAAAGAAAAAGCATGACGGATACTCGCTTCATTCGGATATTGATCCTGATGAATTGAACAGTTCAATCGAGTACTTTGCCCAGCTTCCAGATTAGAGTATCTCGGACAGCGAGCTAGTGACTTCTTCCAAGGAAGCTGGAGTGCGTACAACCGTTCTCGATCAATTGCAGTTGCTAGATAATTTGCTGAGAGATGGAGTACAGCTCGTCAACTAAAGAGCAGAAAAGCGGCCCCCATTAGTTGGCTTAAATTTTGATGTAGAGGCTTAGATTTAAGCGGTCGTCACAGCAACGGGGCATCTCTTGGCGTTCATAACAGCGCCTATGGGTTCTAAGTAGGTAAACAAAGATGACCGTGCTAGCCGTGTAAAGGGTGACGATATTTACACATCGTCCATGATCCTAACCAGCTCGCGCGAACCGGTAAGGCTCCACTGCAAAGGCCGAAGGATCTACGAAAAAGAGCAGAAGACTTTAGCCTAGTTCCAAACCATCTAATGCCATACATTAGATACATGATAATAGCTCCTCAACACCTAGTGGCGCAGCCACAAAACAGTGTGTGACCCCGCATCCTGCAACAACTCATCAAAGGATTCGCAGAGGCGTCAAAGATCGCTCCAAGTACTAAATCTACAGACAGACGTCCGCCGCCCATATAGGCGTGCGCGGTGATCACAACCTACGCTTTGCTAGATATCATTGGGTGGCTATGATACTTCCAAGGACCTGCTACCTAAGCTTTATATGAAAAAAAGATGTAAGGCTTTCTGGTAAGCGGAGTGGCAGACCTCTATAAAAACAATTGATTTATAGGTATATTCAAAGTTACTGAACTAAGTATATACGAAAAATTGGCCACCAGGTCCACAAGCTTTGTGCAAAACGGACGAAGGCAGACCAACGTGCCTTTTGATGGGTATTACTCGTTTGCCTACCTTAAGGGTTGCCGTAACATGATCACGATAAAAATTAAGAGACACCCAGAGCGCACGTTGGGACCTCCTTAGTCTGGTGGCAACCCCGTGGCTAAAGTGAACAAGTTCAAAATCCTTATTTAATCGCAAGACGACAAGGGCTAGGATTTCAACACTCTTGCGCAGCTTCTGATATAACACCAATATACTTTGAGAGGATTCAGCTGACATGCCTGCTTTAAACCACCACATCGAGACGCTCAAGCTACTCGCATATATCTTTCTCCTATGTGAACGCGAGAGCACACGATGAATTCCGACTCAGACATTGCATAAGTCATACAGGATAATACCCTTGAAACAGATGTCAAGGGCAAAGCCTTACAGCGTGTAACCTGAGGGTCAGAGGTAAACGACCGCGTGGAGGTGTAGTTCCAATATCAGACAGTCGCCCTTCCTCATACTACATAGGTACCGGTCAAGATTAAGTGCCAGGTGATCGGGCCCAAGCAGGTGATTTCGACGGCAGCGTTTGCTTCAGTATCAGATCCGAATGTACCTGAAATGGCAGTTGCCAGGTTCCTTCCAGTCCGTTTTCCGAATGAATAGCCAATGGCCACAGTTCTTACGCCCTCAATTTTCATGGCGGCTAAAGAATCATTTCATCTCCGGCGCAGGGTTGTCTCCTTTGTTGAAATGTATTGACCATAATAGCCAGAGAATTCCCTGAGCATCTGCCAGGTTTGCGTTCGGCAAATTAACACACTTGTGCAAAAAAGCGCTGCGGCAGAAAACTTTTGGCTCTTGCGTTGGAGCAGAATATGGCTTAATAATTAGGACGCACTCAAAGTCATCGCACGAGGCGGGATTAGTCACCGTTTATAGCTGTCTGCCCTGCCTCAGTGAATGATTGTCGTCTTTATGTTGGTACGTCTTTACAGGAAGTGTTCTTAGGATATCATTCGACATCGATCAGTATTAAGAGCCCTATAATGGATGCCTTGCGCTGAACATGTTGAATACATCGTCTGGGAAGTCCGTCGCTTCTGACCTTAGAACTTACATTGAGTCAGCCTCACGGCAGAAGAGTGTGAGGATCAAGGCGATTGATGTCAAATATCTCATATCTCCATGGAAAGTCATGGGGTTGTCATCCTCTTCAAAAAAGAATATGCGAGGACCTGTGGGAAAGTTCACGCAGCAAGATTTGCAGTCGTGAATTCTTTCGGGAACATGCTTCAGAATCAGTAAGACATAAGCATCCCCTTGAGACTTCATATTATCTGGTAAAAGAACGCGGATAGTCACTGCACGTTCATGGTCGTGAATACTTTCCTCGTGTAAGCGTCATATCTTTTCAGTCCCAGTCCGTTTTTGATTATCTCTCTCAACTTCTCCTTCCAATACGGCAGAACCGAAGCCATCAAAATAAGCTTACAAACTACCATTCTTTCATCGTGCACCAGCATGGCATGGTGAGATTTCTAGCACAGATCTAGTACCCTCTACTGATATTACTACGTTGATTCTAATCTCCCCACCATGCTGGCGGAATGGCTCGTTGCCGCCGGCAACGGTGCTATCAGCCACCAACACCAACTAATTTGGGGCTAATATCGACGTGGTTCCACGAATAAGTCTACCACTACTTTCAAGGCGAACGACAATACCACACTTCCTCTCTGTGCTCCTCGCTGACGATTCTCAGAGAACTCCAATTCGTAACGTTTTCAACGCCCCAAAAACTGTCTTAAAAACGATACTAAACGCGACTCGTAACTGAATAACACTTCGAAAAGAAAGCGACACGACATGAGATAGAGTTGGTATTCATATAATACCTCGTTCTAATTGAGCGGAAGGTTGGCAGGTTGGATGAACCATCGCGAGGTCCTCAGTAGGAGGCAGATATTTACAGCAAGGACCTCAAGGTATTCTTCGAGATCCTGTTCAAACGGCTAACTTTATAAAGTCAGAGAGCATGATGACCGTGATATAGAGCAAGTGGTGGTGGGACTCAGTGGTAAATAAGCTTACATCTTGAAAAATGTTAATATACTAAGTCGCAGATGTAAAGAATACAGCCCACGAGACGGAAAAGATCAAGGAGTACGAATTGGTGGTAACTTCTACCAATACCACTGCGTCGATCTTGAATCTCCCAGCGTGTCAGCGGAGTTTCTCATTGCTGGTAGCGACGGTGCTTTTCCAACAACCGCAGGTATATACTCCTAGGTCGTACAGCCTCTGAGGGTTACGCCTAGAAGGTGAAAGGATCCTTAGGTTGGTCTAGGATTAGGGGTTTAAGTACCGCTACTGCCTGAGCAATCAATGTTTGCGCTATACCAGTTGACATGATGATGGACAGAAGATCAAGTCGTAAATTCGCATACTAAGAGCTCGGTTGCTCCGGATTTTTCAACCAAGAAGTATATATCAGAGGAGCGTCCTTCTCGGCGACATGTTCATACTAGGCATGCCCCACTGGAAGTTCAACATGAGTAGCAGAGGGGGAGAGGATAAATATCTGGTCATGTCGGGCAGAGCGTTGGTCGCAGCGTTGGCGGTAGAGTTTGCCGACCGTTCAGCGCAGAACCAAACCCCTGAGGCTATAGTCGCCCAAGGTGTTCTCTTGTAGGCATCACTAGCGGCGCCACGCGTTGAAACCGACCTTGGTGAATTTAATTCGGGTCTAGGCTGCCATTTGTCTTATCATCTCCTATCTGGTCAAGTGTATGATCCAGGATGAGCAAGTACAAATTGGCTTGGTCTCTCTTACCGAATTGAAACACGCTACCGATACACTGCCGTACTCCAA
Organism: Cladonia borealis; assembly: GCA_018257855.2. Classification (NCBI taxonomy): domain Eukaryota; kingdom Fungi; phylum Ascomycota; class Lecanoromycetes; order Lecanorales; family Cladoniaceae; genus Cladonia; species Cladonia borealis. The sequence continues at coordinate 1,400,068 of JAFEKC020000014.1, forward strand.
GCAGTCTAGGGATAGATCAATGAGAAGAGATTTGAACAGCTGTAATGCAATTTTAAACCGAGGATGAGCTGACTCTAACACGGATGTGAAGGTTAGTAACTAGTGCTTCAACCTCTTACCCAGTAAAAGGCCAGTGACAGAAATAAGCATTTTCCGTTTCTCCTATATCCATCACTGGGCCATGAAGCCCGCAAGCCAACCTAATTTGGGGGTGAGGTTGACTTTTGTTTGGGCTATGGCGAAGCACTCACTGTGGATATCAATGCCTTTGGGGACAAGAGACTTATAGAGTATTGACAAACCATGATCCTCATGATTATCATACATTTTTTCGATCTCCTTGACAGATTCCGTCCCACGAACAGCATTCAGAGCAGCGTTAAGGGCGGCGATATACAAACGCCTATGCTGTATCGGATCAGTTCACCCCTGCTTCCCCTCCCAGTCATTCTCCTAACCCAGTCTCTTAGCATAATCCTAGTGCACCTTCTAGTAGTGATCGGCCTGTAACTTTATAATAGCTATCTCGAGAGTCATGATCTTGTAGAGAGGTGTTAGAGCGGTTGCGCGGACTTGCTGGCCATTTGGGAGCTCCAACTCTGACGCCATCACCTTTCGCGGCTGGAAAGCGCACAGGATGAGCTGGAGCATGCTTTGAGCATCTTGCACACTCGTCTCGCCTGTGCCAGCAGTACCGATATATCTGTTGAAAGCCCATGTGTTGCAATACTGCAAGATAGCGATATGATGATAGATACTGTATTGCGTGAGCATCAGGAATCAATAGAAATGAGGGAGCTGTTATAACATGCAACTTCCAAACAAGATAGGGTAGAGATAGGGGTGGAAAGCGCTAGAACAGTAGAAAATGTGGAAAAGAGGACTGTAGCCTGTCCTGGGAAAATGATGAGGAATCCTATCGTTGCAGGACCATGGTTCGAGGAGCTCGAGACAGGAGTTCCCTGCAAGTTGGTAGTAATATATTTGAGGCTGGTCTAAAGGGGGAGGGTCGGAGGGGGTGTCAGAAGGGGTGTTTGAGGCAGGGTTGGAGGAGGAGTTGGAGGTGGCGATGGAGGGGGATTTGGAGACGGGCCACTGATGCTTGAAAATGATCTCTCACTCTGACTTGACAGCGGCATAGCCGGATAAGGAAGGTGGGTTGAGCTTTAGAGTCTTGTCAAGAGGGCGAATTCAAGCCTTCAGGTGAGTCCAGCAAGCTGGCGAGGTCTTGCGCTCTATTGATCATTGGCGTGTCTGTACGGATAATATAGGGGGAGGCTTTTGAATCTCGGTTCCAATAGAAAGTGGCTGTGTTGGAATTTTCCCCCGAGTTTGCCTCGTCCCACACTACACCCTTGATTGGGCTGATCTAGTATTGAAGATCTTCCTTAGGGATAATCATATTATTGAATTTATTTATCTCTTTGAGGACATGTACTGGTGTATTGAAGTTAGCCATAAGACCACGAAAGCCAATCTTCTGGTAGGTAGTCATATTGGTATTGATGTATGCAGTTGGTTCGTCCTTCGTGTCAAAAACGTGATTGATGAAAGCAGAAAGTTTTATGTTAAGTATTTTCGTGACTGGTGAGAACGTACGAATCTTCATATCTCCCCGTGTCATAAACCGTTGCCTCTAATTTCGTCCACCCACACTTCTGATTGTTTTCGAGGCAAAATGATCAGTGTGGGTTCCTACTTGTGTTTAGCAATATCCGCTGCCCTCTTTGTAAAGCTGAGCATCTTAGCAGACGCGGTGGTTTCGGCGGTGTCGGTTTGAGGGGTAGCAGTCTCTAAGCAGAACCGCGGTTAGTAAGTAGGGTGGCTTCAATTCTGGAGACACAAAAGTATTTGGGGAAAGACTTGGTAAAGGGCCAAGGGCATGTACCGAATTCAGATGAAGGACTAGAGGATTGCCGATTAGCGTGGGCCTAGGAGATCATCATTTGGGTAGAGCAGTGTTGTCATTCGGATGATCTACCATGTCGGCGTCATCGTTCGAAATATCAGTCATGATTCCAGTTAGGGCTACTTGGAGTGGTCAGCATATATAGCGGAGATTGCTAAGACTCTGACTATAAAGACGTTCTGGTTTAGATATCCAGAGGCTAGGTTATAAGGCATATTAGCCTAGATATCTAAAAGAGGAGGCCTTTAAGATACCTGAACTTAAGCAGATATAGAAAAGGGTCGGGCAAATAACATGCCTTGAATGAGTGCAGCGTGCTCGGAATCATACCACAGGGCGAGTAGAATATAGCGGATAGCGGATATGGTTGTGTTCAGGTGTCGCAGGTGTTGGACCTGTAGGGTAGTGACCCAGTATTCGCGAGTCTTGATCGTGTTGAATACAGCAAGGTAGGGGACGGTGGCTTTGCCGTGTTGACTTAAATTGAGTAATGCTCAGGCCGTTGAAGATATGCAGCGGTGGTATGCTCAATAGTGATACCAGCTGGGGCAACCCGGGCTCATAACTGTCGCAGGTGTTGGACCTGCAAAATGGATGGCTGCCTCGTCTGAGATGCTAAGATCTATTGGAGGAGCTCCTGATATACATGATAGACTAACACGGTACACGATAACACCCGATGGTGGCGAGCTAATGATGGGGCAGCTGATCCTCCAACATCACGCCAACGTCATCAGCCAGCAATCCAGCACCCCATTGGCTTCCTCCGATGTGAATCAGCCAGAAGAAGGTTTGCACTTACCAAGGGCGGTGCTGGAGTAACACGGATTTGACTAATGCAAGCTTCGCTGCCTAACCGCCATGGGTTAAGAGAATTTTGTAGGGGCGGCCATTGGATTCATGCAGTGGAAAGTTCGGATTAAGACCAAGGCACTGGTAACTCAGCTCGCACGGGGTGATTGGCGAGCCTTCTGAGTTTGATTGCTGCTGGAAGCCATAAAAGTCCAGCGGGGTTATTTCGTCTTTGTGGTTGAGTTTTGCCTCTACCATGTCCGCGTATTGGTCGTCCACTTGTGCTATCTCGGTAATTTTATGGATGAGCTCACGAAAGTCATCGGAACCAGAACTGGGATAGTCGGGGGCATGTGAGAGGTCAGTAACCCTAGGAGAGGTCGTAGGGTAGTTGATCTTCATTAATGCGGCAAAGGCCTCGCAAGCAGTCTTAATCAACCGGCAGGTAATTAGAAATCGATTGTTGTGAGGCTTATATTCCGGGTTTGCGTTAACTTTAGAGTCAAGGGCTAAATTGACAATGGAGTCACCTTTGGTATGGAATTAGCGGTGTTGTTGGGTTGCAACTCGTTTTTTAGATTTAGTAGTTGGAGAAGATGAGATAGCATCACATATATCCTTGACGCTGATCAAGGTGCCTTCTTGAGGGACCTTGTAAAGCGGCGCGAATTGGATGTGGATACTTGGGGGGGGGGGGGGGTGCAGCGTCGGTTACTTTAGCTTGAGTGCCTTTGCCCGTGAGACCGTTTGTCATGTATTGGATATGATTGAAGGATCTCTTTTTCTCCCTTTAGTACGCATCCATGATAGTAAATACCTGAGAGTCGGTTGGTAGGCGCATAACTTCTGTGCTATCGGTCAAACCCAAGCAGCCAGCCATATGTGCTTGGTTTCTCTATACTGAGGTCGACCCGGTATGGCAGATGTAGAAGACATGAGGGGGGTTATAGGTCAGCGCATTCTTGCCCGGGACCTTTAGATGTTTTAGATTTTGCAAGACGCTGCCGCTTGAGAGAGATTGTTGAGCGTGTCGCTCTCAGCAGCGCTATCCTGAAAAATGGGCGCTGATCACGCCGTGAGTTCGCGCTTCGGCATATTGCGAGCAGGTCTGGAGATTCAAAACTTACAATGCACCCTGCCGAGGAATTGAATGTCCAATCTGGTTCGGGTTGGTGTGCAGGGGTATGAGTAAGTGAAGTGGATTAGTCGTGTAAGGCGATTGAATGGAATGCGGCTAGCGTTACGGCAAGCTTTGTAACGTGAGAAGTACCGTGTGATAGGTTCAATCTTGCATATCTAACTGAGAGAAGGCAGGTTAATCAAGCGTATGAACAGAAAAGGGAAAAGGAAAAGAGGAAGCCTCAAAAGTAGTAGGAAGAGGTTGAGAATGAATGAGCATATTCATTATAAGTCGGAAACTTTTGGCTAAGAGAGCACGCTGTCGAGTCCTCACGTGCTGAAGCCATTTCTGGTCTAGAATGTGCAGATCGACGTGTAAAAATGAAATTGGCACGAGATTTGAAGCACTAAGCTGCTAAGAGAGCGCACATAATGTGGGACCAGAAGTGGTGTGGCCGATCCTGCCAAAACCTCACATAGCAAAGCCATTTCTGGTCTGGACAGCACCAGGTTGACGTACGAGAATGGTTTTGAAATGAGAACAATACACTAAGCTGGTGTGTTAAAGTGGAATTTGAAATGCAATTACAAATGAATTTGATAGGTGTTCGTGTTATGCTCTTTGTATCAGGGCACGTACGCTTGCTCAGCATACCTGCAATACGTGAGCTCCTCTCATGGCTAATGACTAGGAGGTGAACAGCGCCTCTTGCTGTTCTACTCGATCGGCCAAATCTCTGGTTTTGAGCCTGGAGTGCCGCCAGTGAAGAATTCGGATGAGGGCAGATACCATGACGCCTATCATCTCTTACTGCTTGGCGGATGCGATTGTAAGCCCTTCGGTGCTTGACGCACTCCGCGATATGAACGCCTCCAGGGCAAAGATGAATTAGTTGAGAGAACACAAAATCGTTGACCTCTTGGGTGCGTACAGCCCCGTAGGTTCGGTTGCATTGCATTATGGTCCGCTCTGATAAGGGGCTTGAGCGAGACAGTGAGCGGTCAGAGTGATCCAAAAGTGTAGGAATGCTCCATAGGTCCAAAGTAGCTGCTTTCGTATGGTCCTACTCCACCTTGGAAAAGACCTTAAGGATGATTCAATTCTTGCCGGACCCCGAAGTTGGTCGATGAATTCGTGACAGCCTTCAGTGTAGTAGCGATCCGGAACTTGGCTGTCTTATATGCGCGGACAGTTTATTCCTTGTTGGTAGTGATATCCATAGGACCGTAGGCGTCCACAAAAGATGGTGCCAACGTGTATGGCGGTTGAGTGCCATCCAGCGATCCGAATGCTCCTTTTGAATACCCTAGTGCCACAAAGGAGGCATTGATGAATGCGTCGTAGTGCTCTAGTCGCAAACAGTTTCTTGTTCGTGTGACCTTGCGTATGTAAGGCCTCCTTGAGGCCGCAGGAAATTGTTCTTGCTTACTTCAATAGAGGTGGAGCCTGCTTCTTAGAGTAGACAGAAAGGGTATTCTGACCTCTTTACGGCTGGTTTCCCAAAGGGACAGTGGAGAAGCTGATGCCAGTGCGGAGAAATGTGATGCCTGTGAATTTCTCGCTAACATTAGTATAGTAAGGTACATGTCCTATGCCAACATTCAGCCATGCTTCGGTAGGTGGCATGATCTCTGCACTGGTATCAGACCGGGCTGCCAGTCGGTTCAGGAAGCACGCCCGTGCAAATGCTGCTATGGAATCTTGGTGGGTTAATAACTTCATATCATACGCACGGAGAATCAAATGGGTGTGTAGGACTCCGGGACCTCTTCGGTGTTATTCAGAGAGTCTGCCAAAGATAGCTGAGACATGATGCAAGAATAGGGTATCGGATGGATATGGGCTGTGCACTGTTATTCTGCTATCTTTCATTCTTAACGGACGCCTTACAGAAGGCATCCTGAAAGCTGCGAGCGTGATGCCGGAGAATGTTCAGGGGATAGCTGGCCTGCAGTAGCGGGCGTGTGAGGTCATTAATCCAGGATTGCTGTTATCCATGGGTAGGGTGTTTGGATTGTCCCTAGGGCATATAAGGAAAAAGAACGTAAGTAACATAAGCAGTTCCACGACTGATAACGCCGTACCTAATGCGAAGTTACTTTACTAGGTCTTGTGAGCCTGATAACCATTGAATGTCACACGAGGTTTTTGGGTGATCTGTGTTAGGCATGAAGTATAAGCAAATTGGATATTCCTTGGTGGACGGCTAAGGTAGTAAAACATGCAGGAATCTCATTAATATCATTGTAGCGACGGATGGATACTCGCTGCTAGGCTGTCTCAAGACGAATTGGTACTCTGGATTCGGATAGTGAAAGATCAAGCTTGCCTCTGGGAGGCCTTGTTAGGATATTCTCCCACGCAACATTCATTTACTCACTGTAACGGTTGTTACGAGGTAAGATTTGGGGTCATTGACAGTGGAAGTGCCCGTTCATCATCCTCATGTGCTTTGTAGTATTACTGTGACTAATGTTCTCCTGATGCTGTCAGCGGTCCGGCGATCAATGGAGTCGGTGGTCCGTGTCTTTCTGCCTGCTTATGGGGCCAAGGTTTTACAAGGCCGCGGGGCCTACCTCAAACTCCACGCTCGTGGCCCAAGTGGAAGCGCCAGTCTTGCAAGGCTTTTCGTCGTCATCTCCAACAACAAGATGTATGGAGTATTTTGGAGACAAAGCCTGAAGGCGAATAAGAAAGGCAGGTGGCTTGCCGTAACCGTCACGAGTCTCTGGTGATCAACTTGAGCTGGGTGTATTCTCGTCTTGCTGTTCGTCTTGCAGAGATAGCAGTCATCTCAAGAGAGGCTTATTTAGCGAGCAGAGTCATTAGAACTCGAGGTCGCTTGTGTTATTGTCGATACATCTATCTCATCGATAGGGTCTTCCGAGAACCATTAGACGCGGTATACAGTTATTGGGGACTGCGGACTGACTTATTCAGACATGTTCCAACTGAGGAACACCTTCGCTTAGAAGTGGGCTGCGCTCATATCGTCCCTGACCCTCCGATCCCCATTGCATATATCCCCATCTCCATTGTGCGCGCGACCTTCTCTCGCAGAGACCATGTCTGATATTCTCTGGGGCCAGTAATGACTCTGTTTATGTATTAGATATCCACAAGAGGGTAATATCTAGCGGTTAGTAGTAGTGATGACGTTGGAGAATGACGAAGAGAGGGAGAAGGAGCGGTGGAGATAGGATGACTAGCCTTAACAGAATACGATCAATTCGTATGTCCATACTCCACTCTCTCTTCAAAGTACACATAGGAGCCCAAGCGCCAAGTATCATAGGGCTGATATCGCCGTACTTTGGAGTACTTCGTAAGTCCGTAGATGAGACGCGCCAACAAGTCTTGGCAGGTGAAGTGCTTGGCGTTTGCATACCACAGTAGAGCTTTGCTAGGCTTATCTGTACACTGCGATGTCAGCCCTCTCGAAAAACGTTGTCTCTGGAGACTGCTGTAACCAAACCAACTTCTTTTTTGACCATTAAGCTAGTGATTTCATCCATTGCCCCTCTTCCACGATCCTGACAAGCTATTTTATGCGCTCAATGGCGTCTCAATCAACTCGGCCAGCGAACCACCTCATGACCCACACCACCGTTACGGAACCATTGATGTCCCAAGCTCGTACCATGAATGGTCTGATACTTCCAACAGTGCAAGGCATGCGGGACTCCTAGGTCATCCAATTCGCCCATCACAGGGCTTGCTAAGGCCGCCCCATGATCGAATCTGACACGGAAGAGCATAGCCAAGGTCAGCAATCTACCTATTGTTCTTCTAGAGCGCAATTCAGATATCACATGGCTAAGAGACTTATTATACTCTCTCTCCTAACGTAGGTTACTGCAAAAGAGTTCTCCTACCACGGAGTACACCCAGTTCTGCTCACTTTTTATGTAAGTTTGTATCCTACCTTCTTCTACTTAACCTCAGTGCTATATAAAATCTAGTTTAAAGTATATACTAATCTATAGTCTATCAGTGATTTTCCGCTCTGGAGTCCTTCGGGTCAAGCTACAGCTTCACATCACACTACCTTACCTAAAGAAGGCTCAGCAACGGTACTCTAGTAGATTTCCTCAAACACCGAGGTCTCTACACATGCTCGAAAGCGCGTGGATGTCTTAAGTTTAGAACAAGAGGAGGACTACACACGGATGAATACGGTCATTTCTTCAGGAAGGGAAGGTATCGCCGAATACTGGAGCGACATGGACCCTCTGAGTCAAACAAACACGGTATTCAATTTCAATTTCATTCCATTTTGACTCAAGTGCCCTACACATCTACTAACTGCCGTCTAGACACAGGCATGGCAACATGAGGTGGCCAGTCTCAGTGCCAATTCTGCGCTATACAGCAGTTTCTACATACGATCGGTAACCCTATCCTTTCCGCCGCCTCTACCGCATTTCATCCACCCTGCTCTGCATCTTATGCCAGGTGGGTTTGCCCATTTCCATTTTGCGTGGCGTGGCGTGGCATGCATGACAAAGAGGTGGCCAGTCTCTCTGCCATGCTATGCCATGCCACGATACTGCTCCCCTTGCTTCTCTTTCCAGCCAAATTCCTTTCTATCTAATCTGAAGCGTGGCGTGGCGTGGCGTGACATGCACGACAAAGAGGTGGCCAGTCTCTCTGCCATGCTATGCCATGCCATGCCACGATGTGGTTTTCTTTCCAGACACATTTCCATTCCCATTTCCAATTCTGTCTAATTCTCAGGCGTGGCGTTGCGTGACATGGCATGACAAGGAGGTGGCCAGTCTCTCTACCATGCCATGCCATGATACTGCTCCCCATTCCCTCCTGCCTTTTTGTTTTCTCATCTTCTTTTTGTTTTTTTTTTTTTGTTTTTTTTTTTGTTTTTTTTTGTTCTACTTTTCTGCTTTCCCCTCCTATCTTTTTGCTTCTTCTCTTGTCTTTTTTTTTTCTCCCTGTCTTTTTACTTTCCTTATTTATTTTTATTCCCTTATTTTTTCTTTTGGTTTTTCCCTCCTGCCTTTTCATTTTCCCTTCCTGTCTTTGTGCTTTCTCCTCCTGCCTTTTTGCTTTCCCTCCTGTCTTTTTGCTTTCCCCTCCTGCCTTTTCGCTAGTTATGAGACTGTGACGTAAGATGATGAATCTGTAACTGTCGATGACGGCTTTGCCAGTGCAACGTCAGCCTACTATCGTACAATCACGACGTTGTATCCCAATTAATCATGATAAAGGATCAACTACTCTACTGCTTCTGTTTCAGAGAACCACAATTCACTGCCAATAAGAGGGTTGGGAGCCAAAATGACATGCTCTGCGGCTGGGAAGGCGTGAATGTTTCTTGGCAATGCATTTAAGTGACCAGGGTATTTGATGGACGAACGGCAGCGGACTTGACGCTGCAGTCTTCTAGCGGAGCAATACAGCATTCCAAGCCTTGTTGTTCACCGGGCTAGCTTGCTTCGCTAGAGCAAATATTGGTAGTGTGTATGGTGGGATGCGCATCTGTCAGAGCCAAAACCATGCCTGAGCATGTATCTCTGCTATGCATGTAGATGCCAACCGGCGCTTGTGAATCAAAGGGACTTGCAATATTGATTCCACAGACTGGACTTCCAAAAGTGGATGTGGATTGCAGTCATACTGCTGCTGCTACTGCTGCTGCTGCTTCTCAAGCCTGGTCCTGAGATTCTTGTAAGGCTCGTCTTGCTTGATGTCTTGATGTATGTTTGATTGGCTAGGAGTGGAGCCCCGATCATCACGGCTCAGCTGTGGTTGTTCGGGCAGAGAATGGGCGTAGCCTCAGGGGCTTAGATCTCTATGAACACCGAACGTGCTTTGCACGGAATTGATGTAGGTATGTAGGCAAGGTAATGTCTAGCGATGACGATCGAATAGCCGGATGCATGGCGAAAACCACACTGAGCCTCTCAGTACATATTGAGGGAGGCCTTTTCCCCTTAAGCGAGCAAACAGGAGTAGAGTCCCCGGCCTGATATGGAACCACTTTCATCCCCACTTCCGTTCCATCTTACGAACGAAACCCTCGCTCCACCAAGCCCCCACGCCAAGCAAGCAGGTAGGGTGATCAGTCCTACCTACTCTCCTAACTGAACCTATTCTAATCGTACTCCTCATAACTTCTTCTTGAAATAATGGAGTGATATTGTGAACTTTGAGGTAAGGTAGGCTTGAGTGAACAAGTAGTTAGGTAGTGTTGGTTTTTTGGCTCGTTGTAGGGCTTTGGTGGATGCAGCCCCAATTATGATAGTGTGGGGTATGGGATATATATATAAGATAAGATAGGATAAGATAAGATAAACGGGATCATGCATTATCTGCGGTAGGCCCTGTAACACAATGCATGCTTTGGACTGCTTTACGAAGTACGCCACAAATGCATCTCTCTCTTCTTGTATGCCTCCAGCCCCAGCCCCCCAGCTCCCCAGCTCCCCAGCCCCCCAGGCCCCCTGCCTCACCCCCCCAACCCTCGTATCCCTCCCTCCTTAGCGCAAGGCGCTGTGCCGCGCTGGGGACCTGGGGTCTTTCTTTCGCTATGCGTGGAAGCGTAGCGTCGCGGTGCACTCCACTTCGTCTAAGGACGCTGAGCGCTCTGCATACATCACAATATGCAACACATACTGACCTACTGCTACTGCTACGCCCACGCTGGGTGCGGTGCGGCGTGCAGATTACGGTGCGGTCCTCTACACTACACTACACACACTGACTCCCCCGCTACTACAGCCTGCTGCCGCTGCTGCCTGAGCGCTACCCTACCCTACAACGCGGTGCGGTGTATGAGCCACGACACAATAGCAGCAACGGGGGCTTAGACTTACCTACTTACCTACCTAAGGGAGCTTCACTGTACCTTATCAAGACGAGTACCTATGGCGTATATCTAAACTAGAAGTCTACTGACTGACTGACTGTTGAGGGTAATTTTCTCTGTGTGATTTGGGCTCTATATTGTTGTGTAGTTGTTGTGGATAGGGGTGGGTTTGAGTACGTATGCGTGCGTGCGAAGGAAACCCCGGGGAGGGGGGAAAAGATGTGCAATGAAGGGAAAGGGAGAAGGAAAAGGGATGGCATGGTATGGCATAGGACGGCATGATATGGGGTTATGATATATTGCTTTTATCCTCTCGGGAGAGATATGTATTTAACTACCTTATACTTCGTGTCAAGCAAACGAAACGCCTGCATCACGACTGCTCCAACAACGACAACAACAACCTTCTCACCGTACAGCCAGTCAATCCGTATCCCTACCACTCAGCGACTTCATCCATCATTGACCTCACCAGCCTACGGTGCGTCTCCTCTCCTCGCCGCCCCCCCCCGCCCCTCCCCCCCTCTTCTCCATAGCAATCCAATTCACTCACCATATCCCATCCCATCCCATCCCTCAGCCCTTTGCTTCTATACCTACTCCCAGCCAAAACTACCCTACTTTATAAAAGTCGCTCCTAACCCTGCTCCGCTAATCAGGATATTTGGGTGTGCAGTATCTATTCTTGCGCTTTTCAGTTCCGCGCTTGGTGATTTCGCGTGGTGGTGGGATTTTAGTTGGCGGGGAAGGGGAGGGTCGTGACTTTGCTGTTGGATGGACTGGGGCGAGGGAGCGAGGAGGGATGGGTGTTGGGTTTCGGGGGGGAGGCGGAAGAGGAGGAGGGTATGTAGAGAGCACTCTGCTACTGGCTTTGTTTCTACCCTTGGCGTTGGTTAGCTTTTGCGTTTGAATGTTGATTATGTGGTAGACTTCAGTGTATGTGTTGTGCTATATACCTGGTATAGCATCTTATCCTTTGCCGATACTCGTTGATGCTCTTTGATACTCATTGATGCTCGTTAATGCTCGTTGACACTCATTAAAATTCGTTATTGCTTCGCTTCTTCATATAATTGATACATGGTGATATGATCTTCTCACACATGTTCTCATTAATGAGCGTGCTAGCATGCGATGCGGCAATAGTGAGCCATGCTGCGCGTGGTGAAGCATCAACCGTATTAGCCCTATAGAAGGGTTGACCCCCAACTGTATAAGGCAGACCCCTCAACTGTGTAGCCCTACAAGGCTGGACCTAAAGCTGGTGAAGCGGGCCCTGGGGATACCCTTAATCCGGGGTTCTCTAGGGCCGATTCTTGTTGACTAGGTGACCTAGTTCGGAGCATCTTAGGGGCGCTTTTCGAGCCCGATTTACGAGGTCTAAGTTCAGCCTTACAGGGCTATACCGTAGAGGGGTCAATCTTTTTAGGGCTGATACGGTTGATGCTTTCACATTTGAGGGGTGAATTCTTCTCAGCTTCGACCCAATAAAATTGAGCCAGCCAGTGACCGAGTCCAGCTATGACCCAGTCCAGCTATGATGGCGCATTGGAGCTGTAAGTGCCCATCCTAGGTATAACTGCACGATCCAGCTGTAACTCTCCCTGCGCAGTGTCAAAAACGGCCAACTGCTTCCCAGGGTGTAAGATGTGGGGTATTGCATTGCAGCGCTGTCATGCGTAGCAGCAGCAGAATCCAGCCGGGCATTTCCATCTTTTTTCACCCACTAATATTCAATCTTCAGGCACTCCCGCACCCTACTAGCCCCTGGAAGTTGGAAGTTGGAAGTAAGGCGGTGCAAGGGGCTGAAGCAGGGCTGGGTGGGGGTCTCCGGGGGTCGTCCGGGGGTCTCCGAGGGCCTGTGGGGGTCGGGAATGCGGGTTCTAGGTCGCCCGGGGCCAAGTCAAAAGGTGCCTGGATGTACTGTCCCAGATACCTCAGGGCTATAGGGCTACAGGGCTACAGGGCTACAGGGCTACATACATTAGCGGAGAGCAGAAAGGCGCCCAGTGCTTCGCAGATATGTTAACATTACGCATTCATGCATGCAGAGAGCAGAGAGCAAACATCCATCGCCCACTTCTTTCACTGCAGCACCATCTCATCTCATCGCTTACGGCTTTCGCTACTGCATGAAGCCATCGTCCACTGCTTTCACTGCTTTCACTACTGCACCCTCTCATCGCTTACTGTTTTTTCACTACACTACTGCACCACTCCGCTCCGCCCAGGGATGCAAGGATACTGAGCGCTCTGCATACATTACAATATGCAACACCCCCACCGACCTACTGCTACTGCTACGGCCACGCTGATACTGACCCCGACCCTGAAAGTCTTGCTGGGGTGTGCCTGTGTGGTGGGAGGGGCGTATAAAAAGCATGCCTTTCTCGCTGGTTTTTTATCTTCTGTAGAGTCTTGCTTCCACCTCGTTCGTTCAGCAAGATTCAGTCGTCTTTGCCTTCCTACTTGAAACAAGCTCTTCTTTCCCTGTGACTGGTCTCACCAACCACTCCATCTTTCTCAAAGTACCTTAGGTGCTGCGTCGCTCACCACCTACTTCACCTCCAACGATTGCATCCTTACCTTCCTCGTCTCATCTATCTGTCGTCATGAAAGCCAAGTCAGCACCGATAACCATTCCCTATCACCTCAGACCGCGCCCAAAAGCCGCCGGCAATTCGGAACCTATGCTCGCCCAGAGTGCTACGATGGATATGAATGGAAACCATCTTGATAATTCGTCCCACACTCCATCTCAGGATATTGATGGGGAGTCTCTAGATCATCTGGCTCTAACTCCATCTCCGGATATTAAGGGGAAGTCTCTAGATCATCTAACTTCATCCCCAAACGTTAACGAGAAGTCTCTGGATCCGTTCCGCACTCCACCGCTTCGAAATCTATCCCCGGACAATTACGAGCCTTTTGATAATGCGGTGCTTGATGAAGGCACTCGCAAGGTAATCGATCTGACATCTTCGCCGCTTAGCGATTTCTCATATATCTTGCCAACATTCTCGTCATTCTCGCCTAACCGTTCGCCGCTGCGCACTATCGATGAGGATAGGGTTGTTGATTTCAACAATCTTACGCAATCTACCTCGCCGCCCCTTCTTCCGCTGCGCACTATCGATGAGGACAGGGTTACTGATTTCAACAATCTTACGCATTCTAACTCGCCAAACCTTCTTCCGCTCTGTGCCGAAGATAATGATATTAAAGATATTGACAACCATCACCCCACATCTCCTGATGGAAGCAACTTAGAGAACGATCTCGCTAGCCCAACACCATCCGAGATACGCACGGCAGAAGCAATTTGCCAATTAAAGAATCATCAGAGCTATGTCGAACCAATGAATAGCACATCCCACGGTCCACAGCGAAACCCTTGGCCTGCAGAGCACAGCTATGGGCTGCAGACTCGCCAACCAACTCCTCATCCAGTGCTAGCCCAGAGCATCGATTTTGCGAATCCAGCTGCTGGTAACTATGGCATTTACAGCTTCTATGGAAACTCAAGTCAAGCATTCCCATGGTCAGCTGAGGCCTTCGAAAAGCGTTTTCCTCGCCCCGGCTTCCAGATTCGGCCTGTTACACAATCGTATGAGGCTCATAATCAACACGGGTCTCAATATCTGCAGCCTCAGCCAATTGTACAATCACATGCAGCCTACCAGTACAGTTCCCCTCTAGCTGGTCTTCAGACTCCGCCCATCATACAGACCTATGAAGACCAGAATCAGTACGGGTTTCAATACGGGCAGCCTCAATATGGTCGGCCTCAGTACGTGCAGCCTCGTACTCTCGAGCTTTTCGAAGCTCAGCAAGACAGCATCTCGCAAGATACCGCTGCAGCTCATCATCCGCAAGCGAATACCTCACGGAAGCGCAAATGTTCCAACGAGAGAGATACTCTCACCAAGCGCAAATCTTCCGACGAGACGGATACTCCCTCCAAGCGCCGACGAGGTCAATTCGCCCCTCCCCACCACCACCCTCCAGCTACCATATCAGAGGATGAACTCCAAAGACTGTCTATCCACCTCTTCCATACAGATCCCTGGGGCTGGTCCGTCAGCGACGTCTACTTCTCGCTTACCAACACTCGTAGCCACGACCTCCTCTATAACAACAATAACACCCTCCCCCACCCCCACCTTGGCCTTATCCTCAGCAAGCTCATGATCGATGGCCCAAAACTCCTCATGAGCCTTACCCAGCCCTTCTTAGTCGGCCTTGGCATTACGCGTCCGGATCATCTCGCCGCAACCGTGTCCCTCCTTGACAAAATCCGCGCCCGCTCACCAACCTACCAGCACTACCGCCACCACCCCTTTAACCTCATCCCTATGACATCTCTTCAGGCCCTAGGTCCGCAATCGACTGAATCAAAAGCCGCGATACATGAGTCTATACGCCGGGACATCGCATCCAAACCATTGAAAGACGGCGAAATCCGAAGATACCATTTCGTATTCGGTTGTTACTTCGCTTCCGAGGGGCAGCATCTTAGGTTTAATGATGTGGATGAGTGTTTGGGGATGGAGCCGAGGCGTGAATCGATGGTTTCGCAGGAGTCTGATCAGCAGCAGCAGCGTCATCAGCATCGGGACTCGATGTTCTCAGTGTCGTCCTTTGAGCATCATCAGCGCGATGAGCAGCATCGCACGTCCGTGTCTTTCGTGAGGGGTCCAAGTCATGGGGGGGGAGACTAAGTGAAATACAAAGGTTGGTGTTCTGTGAATCATCTCAATTGTATTTGTAACGCTGATCATCTGTGATCAGAAGCAGGGGATTGTGTTTTGCATCGCACGCGTATTGTTTCAGTTATTCTTTGATTACCGCTGTCTTCTTCCCTCTACCCATTTTACATTTCACATTCGTTTGCACGTTCTGTCCTCCCGGCCCCATACCCAGCAAAGCACAAGAACCCCATCCGTTCCCTTAATGCTTTTTTTTTGCCTTAGCCATTTCCCTTCGCTTCATTTGACTTGGTATAATTTCTTATCTTATTACTTCTGAATATGGGGATGAAGGGACAATGGAGTCAGGAAAGGAGGGAGTGACGACTATATGGTTTAAGAATTCTCGGCAACCTTTATCATAACGCAATCTACGAATCTATACCCCCAAGCTATGCCTTCCCGTCCTCCCATCGCAAACCCCATTCCTATGATGGCATATATTCCACTCACTGCCCTGTCCCGCAGAGCTACATACACCACTCCTTTAGCCATATCGCATCCCCACACCGTCCTCTCGGTCAATAGCCCCTCCCATCCAATCCCATCCTTACCTCCCGCTGCCCTTTAACTGCACGAAAGTTGGTGTCTGTGATGATCTTAACAGTATTCCCTCGATCTTTTGGAGAGCTTGAATGAAAAGTAGATCTCATTGTCAGCAGGCAGCAAAATTGATGGTGGAGAACATGCTTGAAATACAAATTCTCCACCAGGTTGGCTGGGGACTAGGCTAATCATTATCATGCAACCCACTACTAATATCCTGTTTCCCTTCCCCTTTTCCACACCCCCCGCCAGCTCCCTAAGTCACATTCGACATGAAATCTTATGCTCCTTGTCGGCGTCGTGGTCTGCAGCGCTCACGGTACGGTCGAGTATGTTGAGCGAATGGGGAGGGAAACATTGGGCCCGCAGAACAGAACTTGATGGTAATCTTTGGCTATTACATCCTCATTCCCATCGCCATATAGATGCAGGTCCATGCGCTTTCTTTCTTGTCAATTTCGAGAGCCATCTATTGATGAAGAGTCAGTGGCTTCGCGAGGGAATATAGAAGGTGAGATGAACGGTATTCCTATTGAAAATATCGTCTGTTGCGGTGACAATGGTGATTTCGGACGACGGTCGATTGAGTGGGGAGTCAGATTTACAAGTAGTGGGAACGGTGGTGTTCCACATACTTGTCTAGACCATGGCAAATCAAGCATCGTAGTTATGTCCCTTGAATGTTATTGAGCCCTTACAGCGCTCACAGTACAGTCTGGTATGATGAGCGGATGAGAAGGGATACCTTGCGCCCGCAGAACACAACGTGGTAGTAGCTCCGCTTGTAGCTTTTATCTTTGCTCCTTCCCATTCTCATCCTCCGCTTCTATGTAGACGCAGGTGAGGATGTCTTTCTTACCTAACTGGTTGAAACCCATCGCATCAGTATGGGATCAGTGCCCTTCGCGAGGGAATACAGTGAGGTGAGATAAGACGCACGGTATGCTTACCGAGAGAATTGAATGATGCAGTGATGATGGTAACTCGGGAGGAAGAATCTGCGCCCGCAGAGCCGGACTTAGTGGTAGCTTGTGGCTACTACCATCTCTCTCTCCATGTAGATGTAGATGTAGACGTAGACCTCATGTTCTTTCTTGGCTATGCATGTCGAAAGCCATCGATCGTTGAGGATCCAGTGGCTTCACCAGGGAATAGATCATGAGGTACGATGAGACGAGTTGCTTACTGAGAGGATAGGATCGTCTATTGCGGTGATTGATGGTAGTTCGGCAGGACGAACGGACAATCGGTGGGAGTCGGAATAGTTAGATAGGACATTGAATGGCGATTGGATGCTGAAGGAAGAACGGTTGAATTCGGTAATTAGGAGGTAAGGTAAGGGTTTGAACCAGAATTCTTCAAGCATATTGGTGGTATCGAGGTTTGCACAACTCATAGTTGGGTATGTTGAGGAAACAGTTGTCCCCGCAGAGCAGAACTTGGTGGTAGCTTGTGGCTGTTCCCAATTCTCATTCCTGTTCCCAATATCGCTCCAATGTAGATGTAGATGCATTGTAGACTCATGCTTTTTCTTTCTTGGCTAAGTCGAAAACTATCGGTGAGGAGGCTGTGGCTTCGCGAGAAGACATGCGTGATTTCCGGATCGAGCTACACACGTTCGAATTCGTATACTTCTTGTCGGTGTTGCGAGTCTGCAACGCGAGTCTGCAGCGCTCCCGGTTGGGTATATTGAAGCGAATGGAAACGTTACACCAGCAGAGCAGAACTTAGTGGTAGGCTTGGGACTATCATCAATTCTCAGTCCCATTCCCAATAGGATGCAGATTTAGGTGTAGTTGTAGACCCAAGCTCTTCCTTGGCTATGTCGTGTCGAAAGCCATCGCTCTTGAGCATCGAGTGCGCTTTAGGAGGGAATGGTGTTTTGGGTTTGGGGAGAAGCCCGGTCGAATTCGGTGGTTGGGAGGTGCGGATTTGAACCAGGTATCATCAAGCATTGGTGCTTTGTGTTGATGATTCACCGCAGTGTTCCCAACTGCTCAGCAGTGCTCGCTACTCAGATCATGCTACATTCAAAATAGTATGTTCCTCGTCTGTGTCAAGGTCTGCAGCGCTCACAGTCGTGTATAGGTAAGGATTGAGAATCGGTTGGTTCGTGAGAAAATAGCGAGGTACGACGAGGCGAACGGCACGCACGCCTGTCGAATGGATCGTCTGTTACGGCGATAGCAATGCTGATTTGGGAGGACGACGGCCCCGTCGGTGGGTGAGAATAAAAGAATACTGAACTGAAAATTGGATTCTGGAGGATCGGTTGAAGTTGGTGGTTGGGAGGTAAGTAAGGATTCGATTGATATTTTCAAGCATTGGTGGTGTCATTGATGATTCAGCGCTTTCCCCACTGCTCAACAGTGCTCGCTGGTACCGAATCTGCCAGGTACCCAGTTTCGATGACGGACGTGGACTTATCGAGAATCGCGAAATTGCTCCCGCGGGGGACGCGAGTGTTGCGGACTTTCTCTTTCTTCTGCGGGAGTGCCGCAGCATTGATATCCGAGCTTCCAGCTCACCCAGGAATGCTGCTGACATGTGGTTGGGAACGTCATCAGGGGAGTGGGTCGTATCAGAGTCAGATGCCTCGTTGTCGGGATGCATGTTTCCAGTCTTCACAGTCGTGTATGTGGGGCTGGGGGGGGAGAGGGGAACATTGTATAGAGAAGAATTTTGTGGTAGTTTGTGTGTTATTCCCCTTTTCCTTGCTATCCCCATTCTCATTCTCACTCTCATTTGGATGTAGTTATAGATCCATGCTCTTTCCTCTCTCAATATACCGCAAAGCCATCAGGTATGAACAATCAGTGGATCCGCGAGGGGATATCGAGTGAGATGAGACGAACTGCATATCGAAAGAAAGGATCGTCTGTTGCGGTGAGTGATGCTGATTCAGGAGGACGTACTATTGAATCGGTAGAGGTTAGGTACTGAATGATACAGGAGGGTGGTGTTCCACCTACTTGGCAGCTGGATTAACCTATCAAATCATTGGGAGTGTCGAGCAGCGTTGCAGATTTGCAGCACTATGTTAATTGTGTGGAGAAACATTACTCTCGTAGAACTTGGCTTTAGCTTAGTTTGTGGCCATCACCAGTTCCCATTCGTATTCTCATTTTCTCATGTAGATGCGAATGTAGATGTAGTTGTAGTTGTAGACGTATGCTCTTTCTTTTTCGGCTGTATCGAAGGATTCAGCGACTTCGCAGGGCACTGAATCGCGTAAGTAAGGTGAGAATGAATTGCGTATCGAAAGGGTCATCTGTTGCGGCGATGATGGTGATTCGAGGGATCGATGTGAAATCAGAATGATAGGATACTGAATGATGGCTTGTTTTCTGGATGAAGAGGGTCGAATTCGGTGTTGGCGAGGTATGGATTTGAATTAGACATCCTCAAGCAGTAATAGTGTGTGCTGATAGGTTAGTGTAGTTCCCCACAGCTTAACAATAATCGCTGGTACCACATCTTCCTGCTACCTGGTTTCGATGACGGACGGGGACCCCATGGTCCAGAAATGAGACTTTCTCATGGGGAACACCAGTATCGAAGAATCCACTTGCAGGAATGCGCGCAGCATTGACATCCCATCTTCTCTTCCATCTCACCCAGCAACGCCGTTGAGATGCGGTTGGGAATGCCATAAGACCACCACCATGTGGCAAGGCGAGGATGGTGTATCGACTTTGTCTCAAGGGAACGCCAGCATGGAAGATTACTTTCGCGAGTATATGGAGTGACTTCGTCCGCAGGATGGCTGTACGCTGTAGACGTACGACGCAGGAGTAGCATACCACTTACCCAAGAAGGGGTTTCAGGAAGCTTGATGAACGTATGACTCGAGGGAAACAATTGAGCCCTTCAGTGGACTCGTTGGGGCTTTCAGATGGAAGAAGTAGACAGGCAATATGTCAGGGACTAGGACCTGCGCGGCTCGTCCCGCTTCTCGCATCTCCCGCTTTTAGGACTGGCTCCATCCTCTAAGAGTTAAGGTAAGGTACGGGCCTCGGCCCCTAAGCTTTAACCTTTCAGGGCCCGGGCGCAAGGCTTAGGGGCGCTTTCCCCCCACACTTGCAGCTTATAGGTCAGGTAGGCTTGAGCCCCCACGCCTCAGCCTTCTAGGGCCCGGTCGCAAGATGTACGAAGTAGAGACGTTTTCCCCCACGCATCTAGTACGTAAGCTCTAGGTACCTAGGCAGCCTTGAACAGAGAATGACACGAGAAGTCTTGACTTGCGCTAACCGTTTTAGTAAAATCCCTAAATCCTATCTATAACCAACTAAAATAGCGTCTCCGCGTTATAGTCATGATCACGCAGTAAAAATCTCGGGAGAATTTGATTCCGATCGCGTCCTACATAGCACCCAAAGTTTCTACCGAATATCTATAAAGTGTTTCAAGGCTACCAGGCACCCCTTCTAGGGCATGCTCATTCTTGGCATGCTCAATCTACTAATAGAGCGCAATCTCAACCTCGTTACCACTACCTTTTAACCCGGGTAAAAATTGATGTACACGCAATTAATGTATCCGAGACCTTCTCCTGGTCTATAATAAGAAAAAGATTATGGTAGGCGTTTGTATACGCGGTACATTTTACATTTATGGGCCTGCTTGATTTCGCGCTTGGACCCTGAAAGGTTGAGCCACTGGAATTTATTTCAGCTCTGGCTTGGCGTGACACGGGCAATTCCCCTCCGCACGTATCTCATATCATCGCTTTTTAATAACGGCGTTTGATGTGATTTATCTTTTATACCGAATAAGCAAATGGTATGAGTGGCTACTGAGATGCCCCCCCTAGCAGACCAAAGATTCCAAGTCATCCCGCTGTCGGGTCACTCGTTACTCATCACTGAACGTCGCGTTACTGAATATCGCATCACCGAACGTCGAAGTAGCGAAACTGCCCTCCTCCAAATCCACAGCCCCAAGCAGTCTCTCCCACAGCCCCAAGCAGTCTTTGTATCTCTCCACATCCGTCACAAATGCCGCCGCTAGCATGTCGAATATGATGCTCAACCTCCAGCTGATGCCGTTCAAGACGAGGCTGGAGTATAACTTTGGAAGAAGGTCTGAGTTGGACCATTGGGAGGAAAGAGCGCGAGTCTGTGGAGAAATGGAATATAAGAGTTAGCTGGTATGATGGACATGGTGTTGGGGATCGAATTGGACTGGATCAGATACGAATTTCTGTGGATGATTTGGACGAGGACTTGGTTACTGCTTTCAATCTGGACATGGCATTGATGGATTCTGCGGACTTGAGATGTGCCTTCAAGCGGAGTGGAAGACTACTTGGTGATGGTGATGAGATGGGTTCTCATGAATGTGCGCTATCGTTTGTTTGTCGCATCGTCTAGGGAAGCTTGCATTCTTCCTTGCGTCGTCTCTTAGAAGAAGATAGCTGACATAAAACACAGCTCTATCTACTTAATGGTCAGAAAGGCGTTGAAGCACCAAGCAACTCACTAGTCGGCCCTACCTCTCTTCCCCTCTTCTCCCTCCTACGGTCTCAATCATTTCGAAACGATATTAATCCCCCATTTACCTTTTACTTTTCGCCCCATAACATTGTATCAACCCTGCCGCTGATACAAATTCCCACCCTGTACCAGCAACCCTTTGAGGCCGAAGAGGTTACCTTGATATTACAGCAGCATCCAACTAAGACGATAACGTAATCGAGCAGCAAACGGTTCCCACAAATTTATATGATGCACCTTGAAAAGAGTTGGAGCGTGGAGACTGTATCGTGGTTTGAAGATGCGCCTTGCCAACGAGCTGGCTGCAGCGGTGGCCATGCTGAACGAGCGCCACGACCCTCTTAGGTAGCGTTCTCGCAACCACAATGATCTTATCTTGGCCCAGCCTGGGGTATACAGTATGGCACGCATGCACCTCTTCACAATGGTGGGAATGAGCCTGCCGAATGACCACTCATTCTCATTCCCTCTGAAGCCAGAAACGCAGGCTTGTCACTACATGCTCTGCGTTCATTGTTTGCCTTTTTACTATTAGGTAAGCTCTCCCCGTCGTAGCCTCACCTTAGATAACAGGATTTGTCAATTTGAAACGTCACGCCACGTACCATACCACACTGATATACTAATCTCCTATTAGCTGGCTGAACATGGTAGGTTTTACATACCCAACCATCTCTTTCACGCTGTTGTTGTTTTTTCGATGCAAATTTCTCCTACCCGCTTTCATATTGATCGACGACCTGCCCGAGCGACGTTCAAGGCCAAAGAGAAAAAGCCCAAATAGGTTTAGAGCCTACTCATCGTGTATTAGTGACCGTTATTGGATGTCAGGTTGTTACCGAGTAATAGTGGCAGGTAGGGAAAGAGGGTTGTTGAAGGTGAAGCGGGGGAAGGAGCGGACTATTTGCTATTTGGGTTGATGAAAATGACTTCCGCTAGGATGTTCGCGAGGCATATATATCCTACATTCTCCTGATCAGGTTTGGATTAATGACCGCGGCCAGTGGTGGAGCTCCAAACACGAGCAATAGAATTCAACTGGGCGATGTGGCAATCACCAAACCGGATGGGTCCTCTGGACGGGTGATCCAGTACAATTTAGAAGGTAAAATCCCATGGACAGGGTCTTTGAACCAAGTACTGACTGTAATGCTCCGTGGTAAACGGTCTTCCAGGCTATGCATCAAAATGTCTATGATGCTTCGTAATGTACTTCCGCGAGGAAAATGCAATTCAGTAATAAACTAAGTAAGCTAGTTTTGAAAGTAGTATGAGAAGATTAGAATTATCAAGAAAACAATCCGTAAGTCAATTAATCTAGTAATTGAGTTGAGTAGAAGAAATCCATTGTTTTCTATCTAATCCAACGCCCTAAATTCGCAGGTAATTCGTATATCAATGATAGCTTTTGCAATTACCATACCTGAACAAGTCGCTAACTTGGACTATCCTTCTTGACGGCTTGTTGAGCGAACCTGACTTCTGAATTGCCATAGCTGCTGACAAGCCTCAGTCTCTGCCAAGTTCTCAATCTCTGTCAACCTCTTCTTTCCAAGTGAGCTCATCATTATCATGCTCACGCTAATGCCAGATCCTGTTAAACAGCGATTCTATAAATCGCGTGTCGCTCAATCCCATCCCTTTCATCTTTTCCTCAATCAGGTCCGTTCCTATCCCTATCTCTTGTACTTGCCTGGTTATCCAATCAGATCCCGTTCTACTCGCGGTATTCTGATAGGCATAGATGTTGTTATTGACATTGTCGCATATTTCATAGACCCTCCTCATCTGTTTCGCAGTGTCACCCGCGATCAAACTGGACTCGTCGAATATCGGCTGCATAGCTTCTAACCATTTCTCACGCTCCCTTAGGTCCTGATACCCCATAGTAGGGCCTAATAGTGTGATGACAAGTTGGGACCAGGGCGTCGGATCGGCTCGCTTTAGCTCCTTGTCGGCTCCTGTGATTTCTGAGCCAAGCGTCACGATCGCCGAAGATACGCCACTGAGACAACTCAAAGACTTTTGGAGCCCGAGACTATGATTAATATCAATAAGCAGACGTTTAGTCATCGTCGTAGTATATACGTCAATCATTTGCATGATCCGCTGCTCGGGGTCTTGGAGCGCGCGGGGTTTGAACGAGTCTATGCCTTTCCGCAGATATACCAGATACAGTGAATTCAAGACGGCCATGAATTTAGCCAGTAGTTGCTTCTGTGGGCCAGCGTTGTATTTTGCGATGGCGAGACCTGTCTCGTTGAGTGCTGCGTCCATCCGTTTCGCCCCAGTGATTTGGTAATTGTTGCAATATTGCTATTCCTATTCCATCGCTCGCTTAGCTAGTTCCTCCATTTTCCCTTGTCTAGTCCATGTTGACCATTCTAGCACCTTCTGCACCTATTCCGATGGCCATTGCGCTGCAAGACCTCATGTATATAGAGAGCATCTTCCATGGACCTTAGGAAGACAGGCAATGCAGTGTTTTATCCATATAACTGGTTCCTAGCATTGCAACAGTAATTGAACGTTTGGAGAATATGATCGTAGAGGTCTGTGACCAATCAATCGCGTGGTCGTATTCGTCGATATATGCGGTGAACTTTTCGTGGAAGATGGCTTTTTCGGCGGGGGCAAATGTAAGCGAGCCCGTAACAAAACAACGGTTGAACGCCACCGACTCAACAGATGAGGCAGACCGTAGGACAGGCTCGGGTTCTGATGCTGGAAAAAGTTCAGGGAGGGTGCGTTCTATTCCTCGGCGGAAGTAACGCTCGTATTTTGCCTATCACGTCGAGTAAGATCCCACCCGCGGCAGACACGATCATGTACAAGGGCAATCTCAAGGGGCAAACAATGCCCAGGGCAAGATTGGTACCGTACGTGTACACGATCGCAAAGGCGTTCAAAAACACAAAGAAAGCCGCAAGAAGAGCCACGGATGCCGTGAGTGGATTCCTGAAGAGGGTTAGGAAGTATTCGATGTAATGGAGCATTGACACGCAGACCTGCAGGCAAAAGTTGAGCATGTGCATGAGGATTTCGCAAAACCTAAGCAGGAGGTTGCTACGATATTGCCGATTGAAGCTTAAAGGTGCATTGCCCTGCTGCTACACGTGCTGAGGGTCTGCCAACCATGCTCTAGCACTTTGAAGTGACTGGAACCATAGACAGGGTCGCTGTTTAGAGGCCATAGCGTGACGCGTGGCTGTCACCCAGAGAACACTCCCCCACTTGCTAGCAGAGGGTTGACGCAGTCGAAGCGAGCCGTCGGGCAGCTTTTCAAGACGTGGTGGCGCAGAGGCACGACGGAGTGTAATATTGTTCGCTTTCAGGCTGTAGTAGCCAATCCAGTATTCCTCTAACTGTGAGGCGTCTTCGGCGCACCGCCCTCCAGATTCCGGCATCCAAGTTGCAGTCATCTTATCGTAGCCATTGATGCACTCAGCAAGCGTGCCAGGTGCCACCCGCTGTGAGGGGGGAGGTTGCAAAGGCCTCAGTGGCTGTCGAAGTTGCTCGATAGCTTGTTGCATGGATTTCCCCATTGTATAGACGTTGAGACCCGTCAGACTTGGGGCCTGAAAGTAGTGGAGCGCGGAGGTGAACTTTGAAGGTACTGAGGATGATGTATGGACAATTGTACGATTTGGTAAGCAAGGATGGCATTAAAGTTCAGGGGAATCATCCAATACCCAATTCGAATTCGACTGATACGTCTTGTTACCTCTGCAGCTGACTCAAGCTTGCTTTGAGAAAATTGAGATGATATCGAATTCCAGGTTAACACCACTGAGATGGCCGCTCACAAGGACCAAGGAGAAGGATATTCCCCGAGACAATGGTCGCAACACCAATAATCCGAGAAGGGCGATGATCGTAGGCAAGGCTGTTGTACTTTCTGGGGTGCGATCAATCGCTGAAAGGATGCATTTACTCTTCGGAATGATCGTGGGACTGGCAACAGAGTTCAAGATTCACACCGCTGGGTTGTTTGCTATCGTTTGCCTTTGAGTGGGCTCCCGTAACTATGCAGGTATCCGGATTGTCTGACGATCACTGACCGCCCACCCCTAGTCTTTGAATTTCCCCCCAGTCTTTGATTTTCTCAAACTCGCTGAGCGATCTGCCCCCAGAGGCAAATCAGGGCCCTATGGGGGATACATGGAGTAAGTCACTCCATGCGTGACTGTTGACCTCGTAAGGGGCTTCACACTCACGTTACCGGGAAGAATGGACGCCTCGTCATTCAAGGAGCCCCGACGTAGTGACCGGATCGCAAACGCTCCAGGCGATACGGCGGAATTCTTGACAGCGACGGTGAGCCCAGCTGCTAGCAGTCAAGGTCCGTTACACTCCCCCAACATGGTTCTTCAATGACCGTTATCCAGTTCCCACATGGGGTATGCCACAAGAGAATAATGCTGCCTGCCCGAGTGAAAAGAATGCGCCTGAAGGAAGCTGCCGGCATAAGCGACGGGAATAGCTGAAGAAGGAAGCCGCGGCATCAAGCATGGGCTGTGAGTAAGACCCACGGCTCTCCGCCCTGATAACACAAATGGCGTTGACACTACAGTAGCCTTCAAATGCTTCATTACAAAACGCGGACGGTCGGAGATGTACAAAGAGTGCTGATCAGGGGAGTTTAACTTGTTCGCATCCGGCACACCGTGAGGATGACTTTTCGATCGTCGGTACGCGGAAAGATGCGCTACAGCCAGCGTGTGACGCAGCACCTCCCCCAGTTCCCACAGATTCCTCCCTGTCCGGTCTCGATACAGCCTCCGTCGGACCCTTACGTCCCAAGTCGGAGGATTCCCAGATGATGGGAACAGACGATCCAAGGACAAGCATAACTCCGGAAAGCGTGACGAAGAGTACTCTTATTGATTGGGTAGGCGTGGATGACTTAGAGCTGCAAGAGATGAAAATCTGGATTCAACAGGTGAATTCCGGAATTGATGAGACCGGCAATATCTGCACTGAGATAGGAGCCCTAGCACAGAGGGTCAATGATCTCGAGGAAACATCGTCAAGTGTTGAGGGTATCAGAACACTTAGCAATACACTACCAACGTCCATGAGAGCGCTCTAGACACGAGTAGGCGAATGGGAGGATCTTCACTGAAAGTGCCATCAAGGGTGCCGATCAACAGAGGACGGGGGACCAACAGGAACTTTTAGATACTCGGAAGGGGATGACTAAAGTCGAGAAGTTCATCGAGGATTGGAAGAGTCATTCGGAGAGGACGCAAGGAGACCTGATGGATGAACTTACACGGAAGGTCCTCGCCAAAGTCGATGAAGTCGACAAGATCATAGAGTCCTGGGTACGTACCTATGGAATTCAAGAGCAGATCCAGGTTCAAAGAAACGAGACAAGACAGGGACTCGGCAGTATCGCCAGCCAGTTTCGGCAGCTGCAAGACTCTTTCTCACAGCTTCAAACACAGAGCCAAGCTCAGAGCAACCGACTGTCCAAGGCCGCGGCCCACTTTGAGCAGCAGAAAAAGCAGGCATAATTGTGTTGGAGGACATGGGCATGCCTCTAGCGTCACCATTAGCTTGCCACCATGAGGTGTTCTCCTGTTAGCACTCCTCTTTATGTATATTAGATGTACTTCCATAGACCGTAGCACCTTAGACATATGCATTCTCTACCCACCCATCCCGCAAATCAAAACCTGCGACAGATTTGATCCCAGCGTGGTTCTTGCCCCATCAGGCCCAGTGGTCAATGCTGACCGGCTGTTGCGAAGCATGAGCTCGTTACGTCGCTGAGTGATGATTTCATCGACCATTTTGGGGATGGGCAAGGATGCGGACAGACTTAGTGGACAAGGGCTTCGCAAAAGTGCATGACGTTTGATACACCTGCCGTAACTCCGCAATCTGCAAGTTATACCATATTTGTCAGGGATGATGCAGATTGTATACGATTAGCTTAGTCTTCTGAATGAATTGGCCAGTCGTGCGGTGATTGCTCGCTTTACAAAGCGAGAGGTGGTTTGAAATCGGCGGAAGGGGCCTTCGCTTTATGATAGTATTGTAGAGCGTAGGCATGTCTTGATTGCTCGCTGCGTGATATCATAAAGGCATAACAAGCTATGATATCCTGTCGGATGATCCTAAAGACCGTGTTCGGTTTGTCTTCAAGTGGGCCTGCTCAGGAGTGCCGTATGTGTGTATCGTAAAGTTGTGCATGGGCCCGAAGTGCGAGATCCCGTGAAAGAGAGACTAAGACTTATATTAGACGTACGTCGTTATAGTGGGTCCGAACGAATTGACCATCTAGAAGATTCTAAGTAGTATTCTTTGTCCGTGCCCGTATATAATAGTCCACCACGCTCTTTGGATCCCAATTCTTATGCAAGTTCACCAGAAGTCTCAACAGATCTTCCCTGTCACTGCCTCCTCTTCACATTGTCCTAACAACATCCCAGTCATCACATCGCCTTCATCACAGCGTCTTCTCCGATTCTCCCGCCCGAGCCTACAGAATGCCTTACTGGTCCGCGGACACCATAATCGACCTTCTCGGGGGGGTTGAAGCGGGAGTAAAGGACATCTTGAGAGGAGCTCGAATTGTCGCCAGAGTGACGCTTTATTATATCTTGGTAAGTCTTTCTCCTTGACAACGTGTTCACTCGTCAACATTCAACGTCATCCGATATTTGCAATACCCAGCATCCAGCTTTATTATCCTAAACAGCGATAGTACCCTTTCTGATCCATGCCCCGGTTCTTTTCCCATGCCACTGCCTCTTCTATTAGTGGCTGCTAACCAGTAGTTGCTTAGGTGTTCGCGCTTTTGGTGGTCGAGATGATCATCTTCGCCTTGCTCATCATACAGCTACCCTATGAGATGGAGCAAAAGCTCTTCGCCTTCATAAAAGAGAGTCCTATAATAGCAAAGCTGCAATATGGCCTGAAGGTATGCCCAATATACCCATCATCACGGGTTCTAGCTAAGCCAAGAACAGAGAGAGGCGCTCCTATACCACAGTGTCGTCCAGTTTCGCGAT
Organism: Cladonia borealis; assembly: GCA_018257855.2. NCBI lineage: Eukaryota > Fungi > Ascomycota > Lecanoromycetes > Lecanorales > Cladoniaceae > Cladonia > Cladonia borealis. Next base: position 1,428,526 of record JAFEKC020000014.1, read on the forward strand.
GTCGCCAAGTCCTCCAACGACGACTTGATGCGGGCATTGCAACTCCTCCAAGATTACGAGAAACTTTGCGCTCCTCTTGTCCAATTTTGCCCGGAATGGTTCAATCCCGACGAGGATCAGGTGGTGTACAAACTCCGTGACCGACGTCAAGCGCTGGAGAACGACATGACGGAACGTCAATTGATATACAGGCAAGCAGTCGCAAAGTTTAACAAAGACGACAGAGAAGATGCGGTGTTGCACGATGAGGTGTTGCCACATCGCTATCCCTATTCCATCGCTCGCTTGGTTATTGTAGCTATCTTAGCTATCTTAGTAGCAGCCAGACTGTTCTACAACTACGTGTCAAAAGTTTGGGTCCCGGATTTTTTTCAGGGGCAAAAATGCGAAAACCCGTACTATTGGTAGGGACCAACGGGACCCAAGATTTTGACCTAGCATTGTAGTACCTTCTGCCCTGTAGGACCTCATGGATATAGGAGAACAAAGAGAAGGACGACGAGCAGATTGGGGAGAATTTTAGTCAAGAAATGAGGAAGACAACAGAGAGGCGGATGTTTGGTAGCACTGTTTGATAGCGGTGGAAGGTTCGATCTGACCGCATAAGGCTATTGCTTGGATGCCCATTTGATCCATCAGCCGCCGCATCATTGGCTCGCCACCATGAGGTGTTATCATGTGGCATGTCAGTCTAGCATGTATATTAGGAGCACCTTCCATAGATTCTAGCACTTCAGGCGAGGCATCCGTTCATCCTGCAGGTCCAACACCTGCGACATCCCCAAGTTGGTTTATCTCACTGTGATACAGTTGCCCATCAGCCTGTTAACACTTGAACGTATTGAGACGTCGACTCGATTGCCTAACGTGTTATCAATACTTATGCTCTCTTTCTTCGGAGCTTTAGGCCATCTGTCTTCCTGCTCTTACCCGCTTCCTTGCTACCCCACATATGTTTCAACGTTCATCGTAAAACATTGATTTCGTGCTTCCAGGCACATCTTGCTGATCGGCGTTTTCTGGACCGGGATAACCTGATTCTAGAACAGGTTCTTGGATGACGATGAGATAATGACTGCTCTTGGGAGCCTCAATCTCCAACCGCAACCTAATCCAGGTCACCTGCCAGCCTCCCCAATGATATCAAGAGTTGAACCACTCAAAGGAAAACATTACAGCATCGACCCTCAGCAAATATTCATTCAGCTTTCTGGTCCACTTTCAGTAGCTTCATCGTCTTGACTGAGCAATCACAGATCATTTCAGCTTCCTTCCACATTTTCCAGCCAATCTTCAGCCCGTCCCATGGTCAAGGCATCGCCAACACCCTCTTTCCCGGCATGGATCTTTCTACAAGTCAGAGTGTATATAGTGGACTGACTCGATAATAGCTGACATCGCCATGGTGATCGACGATATGGACTTGGAATACAATGCTTGCTTGGATTTCGATAAGAGCAAGCCGCACAGCAGGACTTCTCTTCACCTCCCATGCCTAGCTGTGATACGCCTCCTACGCCTGGCTTGGGACAACCCTTTGAGATCTCGAAGTCCGAAATGCACGGCAGTGAGAGTGATAACTGTGAGGACTACTAAGAATTCACTGAAGCGTTGAACTCTTCTTTAGGGTCGCGAAAAAGTCAGTCCATATAAAGCCCATCGCTGCCTGTCATGCCGAGGCTTCTTAAAAGACAAGCTGCAATTCGAATTCAGTCTGGCATCAGAGTGATCCTCTCCTGACCGCGAATTCTACTCATAACGGCCACTCTCGAACAACATCCGATCCAAATCCATGGCGTACGACCAGCAGAAAGATCACATCACCGTTACAAAAAGTGTCCGTTTTCGATCAACGGTTGTTGCTACCAGAGCAAAACTCCCTAGACATCAAATCCAGTAGGCCTCACGACATCCCGCTATAAGAGACACGGAGATTAACCTCATGGGCCACAACCAGAGCCGGCACCGCAATGATGCTTTAGACCTGACAATCTAACATTCCCCTTTAACGGTATAGAGACGTCCTTCGCAAACATGGAGCTTTCCCTTCAACCTCGGTTGGCGGCGGGAAGGCAGAAATTCTCTTCATGCCAGTAATGATAAGATTCTTACCTTGATCCGGCGATTGAAGATTGAGTTTTCGCGTTTCCCTAACACGATATTCTCTAGAGTTGAGCCCCGAAAACGCTTCATTCGGTCAATCATCATGCCTGTCGGGAAAATGCGCAGCGACGCTGTCGTAATTCCGTACGAGGAGAATTATGTATGGACACCAACGGCTTGGGGGGGAGCACTGAGGAGGATCGACGAAATTGCACGACGCCTGGAAGCAATTCATAGTCTGATTACCGTGAGGAAAAGATACAGACTTATCGATTAGGCCAGCAGATACAAGTTACCTTTGACGGATAGGTGGGCCCAAGTGTTGTGCTCAATGGACATTTTCCCAACTACGGGACAAGAGTACCGACATAGGGAGGCGACGTGGCATCTACAATGGAGATAGCATAATGTAGACAATAACTGTCAACAAATACTCGAGTTATCCCCGTCCATCTAACTTAGAATTATTGTATGCTTGACAGGAGAATCACGCTGACGGTCATGTAGGACTTTGAGATCGCATATAAAGAATCTTCCCGCCATTCATATACAGTCGCCTCTGAACCTACGCTGGCTTCCAATTCTATATGTGCTACTCGTTGAATACTGGGAGCACGGGAACGTTCGCAGAGGTTGGCCGGCTGCTGGTGAGTCGATCGTCGTGTAGACCGGCTAGCTCGAGCTGACTTTACTAACTTCCACTGCCGATGATGAAAATGTCCGTATACGCAAGACTTTTGCCATCTCGTGACCTCTGCGATGTGGAGAAAGTCCGGCCGAACTGGTTCCACTTATTTTGCTGGTGTCATTTCCTCATGCGATGTAAATCTCTTTGCAGAACCCTGGATCTCGTGACACATCTTCGATTGTGTGAAATAAGTTGACTGGGACATCCTGTGCCTGTGGGAATGTTGCCATCACATCTATTGCTTTTGATTACTTCTGTGGTGGCTTCCCGAAATTTTTTTGCCGTCGGTCAACATCTCGCATCACGCCGCCAGTGTGAAGACACTAGAGTACGTCGCCAAAGCCGTACGAAACATTGTCAATACCACCCATGAGATAGCCATTCTCAAGCAAGATCTCGTCGACTTATTTTGTCGATACACCGTGTGAGAGAAACACGTGAAGCTTTACGTTTAGCGCAGCCTCTGCCGGGTCCTAAAGATAACTGTCGCCTCTGGCGCCTTGAAGTTTCGAATGACGTTCGGCGATCAGAAAATTTGCACCAGAAATGTTCTGATCGGCTCCACTATTAATATCAACAGTTGAACGCGATTGCCGCTTTGCCCAGATCTCGTCATCTCCCGCGAAGCCAGTGGCTTAGGAACGAGCTGTTCTTGCCAATTTTTCAGTGTACCCCAATCCAGGATTGGACGGATGAGGACGTAGATAGATTCTTTGGAAGCCACTTGATCAGACTGCGGGGATGGTGCAATCGTGTTGCAGCCTATCGTGGCCTTCTCAAAAAAGAGACATTTATCCAGGTATCTTTTCGCAATCTCTTAGACCAAGCACAGCAGCTTTCAGATAGGACATGGGTCTCTCGAGATGAGATCGGCTTCGAAGGGCAGGTGTACACGCACACAACGCTAACGTTGTCGATCGGTCACAAGAAACATAGTCGCCCCCTGACGACCGCGTATCTCGAGGGTGGCTCCTACTCCATAGACCAAAAATCATGGTGTCGGAACTGCGAAAAGAGTAGCTTCAACAGCCGACAGATGATCAATCAGCTCATCTCCGTCAAAGGAACCTTCGCACTGCCGACGAAGTCAAGCAATACTATCAGTTCGTTGCCGAGGATGAGCCGAATGAAGATACTGACGACTTTGAGCCGATTACGTCAGCGAGACAGAAGAATTTTCCGTGACAGACGAAGGTTCTGACCCCAGCATTGATTACAAGTCGTTCCGAGCCAAAAGTCCAAACCCTATCGAAAAGAAACTCCTCCTCCATATGCGCTGAAAGCCCAGCGTAGGGTTCCTTCAAAGTCAACGCAAATACCAACTGTAATCTGGTGTGAAGTGTGTTCCCTGCTGCTACGGTTCTACCTTTGACCCTACTAATAGCTCTCTCCTAGGGCTACTTTGCGACTCCCTACGCTGCCGAAACCGTAAATACACTTACGAACCTCCTATGTCAGCTTCCTCAGTACCTTTTCGCCAATACCAACACCGTCCTGTTACCCTATGGATGCAACTTGTTGAAGAGATATCGATGATCTATGCCACATGCCTAAAATGCTACGCGAAGAGCAACATCAGGGGTGGAAAGTGGAACACAATGTATACTCATATGGATGAGATACACAGGTAGTCAAGGTACAGAAAAAGTAATGGAGATTCGACATGTGGGCATAAAAGCCCAAAAGGAAACAGAGGTCTGGTGGGTCACAAAGTGGCCGAGATGTTGTTTAGGATATGAGAAGATTTGATGGGGATTAAAAGACTATTCATTGATATTTACATCGGCCAAATTGTGTTCTCTACAAATAATATACGCAGCTTCTGGGATTTGGCTTCATAGTCATATAACCTCTACTCAGTACATTGAGCCTGCAATTCCTACGACCTGATCATCTTCTCAGAAGATTGATATATTATAAGGTCAAAATCTGGTCTACTCTAGTTCTTTTGCGGGCGTTCGCAATCTCGTCATCTCTCGTGTTAGTATCTGAATAGAAAGTTAGATTGGAGCCTGCACATAGATTATGGTGTCTTGCTGAGACTTGATTTAACAGTTGCACATATTGGTCAAAGCATCATTTACCACAAGGGCTGCAGCGGGGTCATTACTGCATTAAATCTTTGCGCAGTGAGACCACGCCCGATTAAGGCCAAGCAATAGCACTTTGCGACACTTTGTGCCGAATATGAGAAATCTTACATAGACGCTCATCGACGGAATGTCCAGGGAAATTTAATTCTCTTCCCAGGTCGCAGCATTAGATCGTGAAGGCTCACTGGTGATGGCAAAATGTCTTACTTTCCTTTGTGACTGCTATGGGAGCCTAATCCCGGGGCTGAGAAGCCTTCCGAATTTGGTATGTCTAATGAAACAACTTACAAATTTTCAGGGAATATACACGTGACATCTACCAAACCCCCCCTGCTTCTTGAGTTTCTATAACTGTGGCTGGATGTTAGCAGAGACAGCAAGCCCCGTTCATACCTCTTTTCGGCATTCTAGCCCGTCAAGAACGCCTCCGACGTACGCAATTATTCAATATTGTATCCTAATCGGGTTCGGTCTTTTATATCTATATACCTACGGGTTGCTTTCAGCTCGTCAGGGGTCTGGGGTGATGAGCACTCCATTTGGACGACATAGACCGTCATGTCTCGGGATCGGGATGGTATTGACTCAGGGCCCCTTTTGCCTTCTCAGGGCTCTTACTGCCCGATGGTCCTTATAGCCATGCCCGCGCATAGCACTAGCCGTTCAGTCCTTTTCACTTCCAATTTTCTTAGCCATATCCTGACTTGTGCTTTTCCCAACCTTTACCAGCAGTACCAAGCTCTATCAAATGCATCCTGCCATGAAATTCTTTCTGGTCCCCCTCATCCTCATTTCCGTGTACCTACTCCCCACCACCTTTGCTTCCGACATCAACTGTCCTCTTAAGCCCTATTCTTCCATATCAATGTGCTCCGCCGTGTCTCAGATGAGTCCAAAGCTGTATTTTGAATACGCCAAGAAATGTCTCAATGGCCCCGTCGTGACAGCCTCCTACTTACGTGGGGAGACGGATGAAGATTTCGACAATAGGATTGATCCTGACCCCCGATGCCTGCGATGCTTCTGCGCGCATTTTCTGGCCCGCTTTCCCCACGAACAGCAACGCGCTTGGGTTCTGCAAAAGTCCTGGGCTAGAGGTACATCTGTAAGACTTAGCCAAATCGTTTACCTCTTGCCGTGTACCTGTAATACTAATTCGGCCCTCCCGTCACAGAATAAACGCGCCACCATCGTCCCATCCGCTCCTCTCGCAGAATGGGTTCTGGACCCGCACACCGAGGTATCAACAAAAGGGATGCCGGGAGTGGGATGGCTGAGCGTGGAATGGGTGATCATGATTGTGAAGGTGTGTGTAACTCTGGGATTAGGGCTATCAGTCGTGTGGTTCAAGGATCTCCTGTTCGGCAGGTTTGGCCAGCAGCCTACGCCTACAGCGCTGCCGGATGGTCGTCTTAAGTGCAAATCCACTGGCAAGTTCATAAAGAAGGGTTTTTCTTGCGAGTGTGGTAAGAATTGTGGTGGGGATTCAAAGAAAGTGTGATGGGTATTTGAATAAGATTATAGAACATTAACGGGGTTGGTCACATTCAGGATGTGTCTTCCGGTGCAGACCTGTAGCGTTAGGAAAGAGAGGCATCAGAGGCATTAGGGACCTTAGAGGTCTGGTGTACTTTCTGTGTTCAGCTACAATGTATGTTGTCGGCCTGGTATAGCCGCCAGAGGAGCTGGCCTCTTCGGCTGCTGCTTCAATTTGCCTAGAATGGTTTAGATTGACGCTTTAATTCAGGAACGATGACTTTACCACTAATTACAGATTGGCCATATTCCTCGTAGACAAATCTAAAGGTAAATGTTGCATAGCCTGCCCTTTAAGATCTATCTAAGGGAGCTCTTATATACATAAAGCTTGAGCCACTAGATCGGATTCATACAGGGGCAGAAGATGTATGACAATGAGCGAAAGAATGGAAAAAATGGAAGAGCTTCTACGCCGTGGCATGTCTCTTCGGCTTCGCCCGAAAGTACTGGTCCCGTTAACAATGAGATGCAGATTGTATACTTGCGGCAGTACTACAACAATACGCCCACAAAAGAGCAGAAACCCAATGTCCTCATTGCCCATGCGGTATACCTCGCTATTGTAGGTGGCGCATTCTATATCCAGCTCACCTATTATGATGGAATTGCGGACTCCGGTGGAAAGCTACGAAGCGCCAGGAGTTCTTCTCTGGAAGTCGAGATTGGGCGACAGCGTTGTAGGCGACAACAACCACATTGGTACTTGTGTACAGCGGCCTCGGTGCATCGGATGGAGTATAGCTAGCGATGATTGTTAGCCAATAGAGCTTAAGTGAAAGAATGGTGGTAAGGAAAATGTATCTGGTCGGAATGTTCAGGGTGCCGAAAAAGTTGACAAAGATTGAAAAAGTGGGAAGAATCTGGGTATTCGAAATGCATTGAGAAAGGCGTAGCTCAGCTGTGTAGAGCTCAAGCGTTTTCATAGTCGTCGTCTGGGACGCTTATCTGCCTACTGCGAACAGCAATCTGTCAGTGTGTCGACCATGTATGATCCTGTTTCTTTGCCTTGTCCATTGCGCTGTGCTGATGTCGCGGGCGATATTGCGGGTGGGACCGCGAGCATGCTGCTGGCCGATGTAGCTCATTTGCGCAATTCTGCCAGGCAGCTTCTTTCGCGCCGTTGCTACCGTCCTGTCACGTGATAGTGATGGGGATATGCCAGTTCGGCTGCTTTGTCATGATAAGTGCAGTTTTCCTATGCTCTTCTTCCGATACTTGGGATCCGAATGTACAACACTGGCGCTGGAGCCGCTTTGAAGTATAATATTCTCGTAATTCGAAGAGATGGACCAACGCATGTAATTTGGTATCGATGGCGGAACCGCTGTTGGCCGTGGATCAGTTCCCTGCTCAGGTGAGACGGCTCGAATAGGGATGAGGAGAAGAGTGGTAATTGCGATGAGGGGCGGTGAGCCCGACCAGAAGACGAAGATGAAAAGGGTTGGGGCGAGGACGAAAAGGAGGGAGCGTTGGGCGGGGACACAATGCCAAAGGCGCTCGTACTGACGAAATGCCCCAAATGTCATAGAAGTGTGATGATAAGGGAGGTGGCAATGTTGATGCTGCCATCGTTAGGTGCTGCAGATGGTTACTTGCCTGATCTCGTCCTAAGGAAGAGGATATGTCCGAGCGAACGGGTCGTCTAGATATCGAATGTGTTGAAGCCTGCAAAGACTCAGGAGCCTATAGCGGTATTAGCACTACTATATGGGCGGATATACCGCCTCTTAAGTAGTATGGATGGATCTGATGCATAGAGCAGAGGATATTGTGGCCCTTGTAAGGTCCAGTATGGACGTGTCTCCCGCGAGGCTGGGTAAGCTAGTTTACTAGTGCCGGGAGTGCCCTAGCCCTGATCCTTGGCATCAACCACCAAGAATCCAATACATACTTAGGGCGTCAGGTACCATGTGCTTACATTCTGGCACTGGAAAAATTGTCGATGATCTGTCCGATCAATCCTGTTTCTGATATCGCAGTATTAGGAGACCGCATGGCAGCCTTCCAGCGCTGGTGTATTTCTTCAAGCCTTGTTGAAGAAATCCTGTTTCAATTGGCCGAGTTCACGTGTTCTTGATCGCGGAAAACCAGAACGACGACTTTAAGTACAATATGGAGGGTAAGACCGTTGCAAAATTGCGCCTTCACTTACGAGTACAATTGACGTAACGTTGAAAAGTTGTCCCCGCTTCGCTGCCGCCACCGCGAATGACGAGATAGACACAGAGCATAGCTTGCTGGTGTTCGGAGTGTTGCCTGCAATGCGTGGTGTTGTAATCACCTCTTCTGGTGAGTCGATAATCATTCAACGGTCTTGCCGAATACTGAGAGGAAGCAGAGCTTTGCTAGCAACTTGGAAAACAATAGAGCAAATACCTATTTCATGCCAGCCGGCCCCCTAAATCGCCTCGATCCTTTTCTAATGAACTGGCTTTCGCGCGAATAGCATCTGAGCGGTGACTCCAGCAGAGCCTTTGTGTACGAACTCTCAAGAACATCATGAAAATTTCTATGAACATTGCGCGAAGGGCAGCTTAGGTAGTGTAGCCAAAGTTAATGAGCTCTGAAGTGCGCGACCATTGCACACTGTAATGGACACACAGTATTTCAGAGATGCTTTTTAGTATATCCATCGCTCTAAATACCTGCGTAAGCTCAACATCCAATGCCCAGAATGCTTCATGCGAAGGTGGTTATTGTTGATAGGGACAGAAGAATCATCTCGAAACTCTAGACTGCTATGTTTGAGAAACTCGATGTTAGCTTGGTCTACGCTACCGTCTACTACTCCTAGACAGACGGTACTATCGAAATGACGAAGCAGACAAAAGGGAAATGGACCTTCTCGCTATCTGAGAACCACTCTCTAGTCTCTAACACCATGACCTCCAACCTAAGTTCTTGAAAGTTGAAGACTGTGTAGTGCGTCTACACAAGGAATCATATCCTTAAAAGTCGGAGACTGGGCATTACAGCGTCTACACAAGCGATGCTCTATATCATTAAATTTCGGTCTTCCCACCAAGTCATCACAGGCATGACTATGGAGTATGAATCGAGCCATCGTCAACTAAGATATATAAGAGCTGCTAAAATTAGGTTCTGTGTGAGTCAACATCACGGAGAACCAAATTGTATAAAGGACAGCAGAATGCTCGCGCTGAGTAAGTAAAAGCAGAGACTTTCCGAGTTAATTCAGAGGGTTCAACAAGAAGGCAATGAAGATACGATTACAAAAGACATATCGCAGACTCATTAGAAAGGATAACGCTAAAGTAACAAGTAGCTGTTCAATCCCTTGCATCTTCATTATGGCTACGGGTATTTGCCTTTCCATTACACACACCTTGATCTCCTGCTCCATGCTCAACGCAAACGCTGAACCCGTGCTCATATTGACCGTCAGCCTCGTTAGCTCCGCCAGCTCTCCCAACTTTACCATTTCAACCTGTTCCACCGACGCTTTCAATTCAAACAGCTTCGCCGGCTCAGACTACTTCGCCAACTGATTCTCGCTCAAACCGATCCAGACCATCAGAAAAAGAAGCATCTATACTTGACCATGTTTTCAACGGAGGTTTGGTCGAATTGAAAACTAGAGCTTGAATGAGAATTGCAGAGAATAAGTGCTATTATTAAGCGGGAGTTTTTGTCGATTGAAGACTCAAAAGAAATGGCAGACGCTTCGTCTATATGTTCTAGTCGAAAGATGAGTTTGGTCCATTTGTAAATCAACTGGGTCAAATGGCATATGGACTGACTTTATATATAGACCAGTCCATTTATGAATCAACTAGTCCATATATGAATGCCGGAACTTTGGGTGATGTGATTGGATAAGACGTGCTGTTAATTATCTACAAAATAGTCAACTACCTCGCTGTTGCCCCCTTAAAGACGTCGCTGTTAACCACTGATAGACGTCGCTGTCAATCACTGATAGACGTCGCTGTTGACCACTGATAAAAGTCGCTGTTGACCACTAATAGGTGTTGCTAATGGAGGAGACCACATTATTTTGCAAGAAGTTTTTATGTAGTCGAGTTGCCATTTCAGTCTATTTATGAATAGACCGTCCATTTGTAAATGGACTGCATATTTACGAATGGTCCAGTCCATTAATGAATAGACTAGTCCATTTATAAATGGACTGGATAAATTTATAAAGTTTTGAAAAATCACGCCTCAACTAGAACATATACACTCCACTAGGTTAGAGTCTGGCTTGCTAGAAGGAATGTGAATTTGGCTTCTTCAGTGGGCAATGGAACTTTAAAGCTGGGCAGAGGGCAGGGTAGCCCAACCATCTCCCAAAAATCACGGACTGGAGTGATGCGAGTTCGTAATAGATTTGGACTTTGAGCAGGATCCCTGTGCGCTGGGGCCGTGGTGCTCATCCAAACTTTGGCGAGGGGTTCGTAGCAGCGGCTGTGCTTTTCAAAAGCCTACATCCCGCACCATAAAGGGTACTAAGGTGTTGGAGGATTAGCATGGCCCTAGCGTCACCTCATTAGCTTGCCACCATTAGGTGTTATCCTGTTAGCACTCCTTACTATATATATAGAGGCATCCTTTATAGATCTTAGTACCTTAGATATATATATCCTCTATCTATCCATCTTGCAGGTTAATATCTACTATAGTTATAAGCCTAGTTTGCCCTTAAATATACTAAACTTAATAGGATCCTTTATATTAAATTTTAAGATCTTAATTCTTTTAAAAAATTCCTTTTTTTTCTTTAATACCTTTAAATAGCTATACCTTAATATAGCTTTATTAAATACTATCTTATCTATAATAATATTATCTACTCTTATATCCTAGTATAGATAGTTAGTACTCCTAAAAGCCTCTACTATCTAGTAAGAAATTTAGGAATATATAGATCTATCTACTATAGTAGAGCTAGCCCTAGTTAAGTCTATTCTACTAAGGAAGATAGGTATTACTAGTACTATTAAGTAAAAGAGGAGTAATATATACTTTAACTTAATAGCTATATATAATAAGGTAACTAAGACCTATAAGGCTAGGAAGGAAGCCCTATTTTATATATTAACTTATATTTATAAATCTATCTTATTAAAGTACTTTATTTATATCTATAAGAGTACTAGCTTATAGTAAGTACTTTATACTCTTAAAGTAACTATTTAATCTAATATAATTATTAAAATACTTAAGGTTAACTATTAGTATAAAATTCTATATACTAAACCCTTAAAAAGTTAAAATTTTAGGTAGTAGATTAATAAATAGAACTACCTTTATATAGAAGCTAAAGAAATAGACTATATAGATATAGTATCTAAAGTAATAATTAACTACTTTATCTAAAGTATTAGCTAAATAGTATTAACCTAGGCTAAAATTTTCTATATTAATTTCTTAATAAAATAATCTAGGGATTAAAATATATCTATCTTTACTAAGATATTTAATAGCTTTTATTAAGTATATAATCTAAATATAGTATCTACTATATTATCCTTATATAAAGTAACTTTATAAGATTAATTCCTAAAACCTACTTCTCCTTCTATTAATAGACTAAACTAGAAGCTAAACTCTACTAAAGGAGACCTACTACTAAAATAATATATTTATAGTAAGTTTTACTAGTATAAGGACTACTTCTATATTAATAAGGCTACTTATTTAAAAAAGTAGAAGTCTAAGCTAAAAATTATTAAGAAATTTAATAAAGTAATAAAAGACTCTAAGGTTAAAGTTAATATTAAAAATATTAAGAAATAGGTAGTTTATAAGCTAGCTTTAATATCTTTAATACCTATTAAGCTACTATCTAAACTAAGGACTCCTATAAATTTTATTACTAAATAGTATTATAGTAATCCTATTATAATTAATATACTCTAAGTAAACTATTTAGTACTAAAGGTTAATAATTATAATATAGGAAGATCTTAGATATTAGACTTTAGCTCTAATATTTATATCTATAATAATCTAAGTTACTTTAAAATAATCTACTCTACTATAGTTAAGGACTACCTTATTTTAGGTTCTATAACTTATTTAATTAAGATATATAGTACTATTAATATTATCTTTATATTATCTACTAATAAGAAGGAGGTAATTATACTTAGTTAGATAATATTTATCTTAGAATTTTTTACTAACTTAGTCTTATTTAATAGGGCTAAGACTATAAGAATTCTTTAGAATATTAATAAAGATACGCTTTATATCTATAATAATAGCTAAGAAAATTATTTCTATAAGCTAAAACCTTATAATAGATATTAGATTATTAAATATAATCCTCTATCTTTAATATTAGCGGTTCTAGCCTTATCTATAGTATTAATAAAGGAAGCTTTAAAGGATATATCTAAATATTAAACCTTTAAAATATTATTTATTTATTTATACTAAATTTTAGGCTATATTAGGTCTAATACTATTTCTAAGCTTCTATCTATTATTAATAGGTTAAAGCTATCTTTACTACTCTTCCTAAAAGAATTTAGAGTCTATAAAGTATATCGCCTCTTAAAAGCTTATTAAATTATATTAAGGAAGTTAGATAATAAGCTTCCTACTATATATCTACTATAATAGGTATTATATAATCTTATATAGATAATAGAGGCCTATAATAATTATAAATAAATTAGCTATTTTATCTACTAGGTAACTTATTATTATTAAGTCTAGACTTATTATATTAAAGGCTAGGCTACTTACTTTATTATCTTAATAGTAAATATTACTAAAAACTAATATTAAACTAATATTTTATTTCTTTATACTAATAATAAGTAATCCCTAGGAAATATATTTAAATTATTACTTACTTAATATAGTATATAATAAAAATATACTACTCTCTATACTTTTACTTAAAATAGATAGATTAAGTAGTTTAGGAAAATAATAACTTAGAAAGCTTACTATATAAGAATTAAGGCTAACTTACTTAAAAATCTATAAACTAAGATAGTCTTAGCTATAGCTTATATCTTAAATAAGATTTCTACTTTAAGAACTAGTATTATATCTTTTTAAGCTCTTTATAAGCTTAAATTAATAATCTCTTATATAAAGATCTATAGCTATAAGGCGTATCTACTTATTTATAATATTTTAAAACTTTAAAAGCTATAGCTTTATACTTATATTAGTTACTTAGTTAGCTATAACTTAAGAAATATCTATTATATCTAAATACTAAGTAGAGGTAAGGTAATCTAAATCTATAATATCTCTTTTAATAAGACTACTCACTATTAACTAAATAATATTAATATTAAATAATTTATTTAAAAGTAAAAACTTTATTAGATTATTTAAATATTATAAGAAATTCTTAAAATAGTACTAGTAAATAACTAAGATAAAAAAGAGATTAATATTTTAGCTATTTTAACTACTAATAAAGTAGGAATTATTAATTATACTACTAAATAACCCTCTTTAAAGACTTTATCTAATAAAAGATAGTTATATCTACTCTTATTACCCTCTATAAACTATATAGAAGCTATAGATCCTACTTTCTTAACATCCTCTATATCTAAGATAATAGTAAGAAGGAGACCTAGTTAGGATTATTAACTAATAAATAAAGCTTTATTATACTTAAGTAAGGTTTTAGTAAACCTTAATAAAAACCTTATCCTTTCTAGTTAGACTAGGAACTATTAATAAATATATACTATAGTATTTATAAATCTTAATACTTTATCTAGTTACTATACTATCTTTACTATAAATTATATAGCTCTTAGAAATAATCTCTACTATAATAAGCTTCTAGAAGAACTAAAATATTAAAAGTAAATACTTAAGTATCCTTATAAATAATTTTTTATTAAAGCTATAAATAAGAAATTTAACTACCTAAAAAACTATAATACTTTCTAGCTTACTAGTAGATCTACTATATAATTAACTATCTTACTACTAATCTAGATTTTTTAATATAAATTTAATAATAATAGATATCTAGTAAAGTATAAGGCTAGGTTATATATCTAAGGCGATTTATAGAAGACTAACTAAAATACTACTATAACTACTCTAGCTATTTATATCTTCTAAGCCCTTATAGCCCTTATCGCTAGCTTTAAGCTTAATACTAAGTAATATAATACTATTAATACCTTTATTAATAGCCTAATAAATAAAGAAATCTTTATTAAATACCCTAAAGAAATAAACTAACTAAATAATATTAATAATCTATATTTCCTACTCCTTAGGGCTTTCTATAAACTAAGATAGTTATTATTACTATAGCTATAAAAGGTTATATTAATATTACTTAACTTAGGTCTCTACCTAATACTAAGGATAAACTACCTATTTATTAATAACTAGCTTATCCTCTTCTTCTATATTAATAACTTTATACTACTCTATTATACTATAAATAAGGCGAAGTTCTTAGAATTTAAAATAGTGCTATTATCTAAATATAAAATCTATAGCTTAGAAGACCTTAAATAGTTTCTTAATATTAAAATTATTTAAACTAATAATAAGCTCTATCTATACTAGAATTCCTATATTAATAAATTTATAGAAAAATACTATATACCTACAACCCTACCTTATCCTAGGACGCCCCTACTAGTTAATCCTTTAATTAAGTACGATAATATTACTATAAAACCTTAAATATATATATACTAATAATATGTTGGCTTACTTATATTCACGGTAATAACTACTAGGCTAGATATTATCTATACTACTACTAAACTTACTTAATACCTTACTAATTCTTTATTAACTTATCTATTAATAGCTAATTAACTTCTATAATATCTATTTAGTACTAAGAGTCTTATAATTAAATTCTTAAAGTTAAAAGAGGATCTAATTTTTCTATCTTCTATAGATACTATCTTTACTAATAACTAAAAGACTTATAAAAGCTTATTTAGCTATCTTATTTAACTATATAGTAGACTAATTAACTAGAAGGCTTCTAAATAGGCTACTATTACTATATTAAATATTAAGATAGAGCTACTAGCGCTATCTAAAATAATAAGGCAGACTCTATAATAAAAGAGATTTTTCGCTATTATCTACTTTAATACCTAGTAGCTAATAGTTATCTATTATAATAATAGGATAATATTAGACCTTATAAAATCCAAAATACTAAAGCTATCTATATATTTTAGATATATCGATATATATAGTTACTAGCTAAGATAGGAAATTCAGTTAAAATATATTATTACTATATAAATCCTAACTATAGACATACTAGTAGATAGCCTTACTAAGGCTCTACTAATTTAGAAATACTAAAAATTTCTTAAACTCATTAATATAGTCGACATATCTATAATCTAATATACAGCTTGACCGCTGCTTAAGCTAG
Organism: Cladonia borealis; assembly: GCA_018257855.2. NCBI lineage: Eukaryota > Fungi > Ascomycota > Lecanoromycetes > Lecanorales > Cladoniaceae > Cladonia > Cladonia borealis. The sequence goes on from JAFEKC020000014.1 coordinate 1,444,319, forward strand.
GGGGGTATATTAGAGGATTAGCATAGCCCTAGTATCACCTCATTAGCTTACCACCATTAGGTGTTATCCTATTAGCACTCCTCACCATGTATATAGAGGCATCCTTTATAGATCTTAGCACCTTAGACATATGTATCCTCTATCCATCCATCTTGCAGGTCAACACCTGCTACATAAGGAAGCGCAGATCGTCTAAGCGAAGGTCCTTGGGTAGTACAAGGGGAATGAAGACAACTCGTGTCGCTTCCGATCATATGAAGCTCCCCATCCCAGACATGTGCTGAAGGTGTCAAAGCAAATATTCCCATATTTACGTACCAGAGCTACTTTTCACAAGTATCTTATGTACTTGCTCTCGTCTACAACGCTGTCCCCAATCCTAATTTGCGAAGAAAAGGCCCATGGCAGAGCTTGGCGACTGGCGGAACTAAAGTACATGGGACTTTGTGCAACAGGCGTTAGAGTGCGGATGAAAAGCGGGCAATAGAAGTCATGATTGGTTTGATTTATATAGGCGCCCTGGCTGCTACTAAACCATTGCCAGTCTAGCTGTACCCGACGGTATGCCACCGGCGCGCATTAGCTCTCCGCCAGCGGACAGGGGAAATCAGGGGCAACGCAGTAGGTTTTACTGCCCATTTTCTATTATCACAATTATTTTATGTCTGCACCTTTGGCTTCTACGCACGTTTGAGCTCTAGGCTTACTGCTCACCCACGCCCGTGATACGGAAGGCGTGGTCAGTGGTTTAGATTCGTGCTTGGTGGATGTGTAAATTTGTATAAGGGACTTTTGACCCAAGAAAAGTCCATTGGGAAGAAGAGGATAAAAGGCGATGAGAGATGTGATAAAGAATAGCTTTGAATACGGCAAGGAGTGAAAAAAGGGGATGTGGAGCTCTGACAGGAGTGATTTGGTTGGAATGTTGTATCTAGCACGCGAATGTCTGCATAACATAAGGTTGTTAAGACGGACAAGGAATTAAAATCAACAACAAGTTCTACTCAGGCACGTTCCCTTGTGACGAGGAGCTTCACTAGACTCGCAACACAATATTATGCGAAGGAGACATTTCATCATTACTGCTATTTTTGAATTAATTACATTACAAAGATCCTCGTCAGCGGCCTTTTATTTATCATCATCATTAACATCACCCCCATTCGCTCTAATGTCCAATCTAACATCTCCAACTCAATCAAACAAACGCACCCACCCTAGCAGAAACAAACAGAATTTTTTTGTGCCATTAATACCTCCTCATCCAATTCTTGCGAGCGGTAAGCTGGTATCATATAGCTGGTATCATATGTCCCAGCTCTCTTTGACATCACCAAGGCAATTGATCTTCTCTTTGACCTTCTCATAAACCCTCTTCCGAATCAGCTTGGTCTATACCAAAGACAATGAAAACGAAAAGGCCCGAGCGGCGTGGACGAGTCGGCATTGAACGAGACCCAAAACAAGAAGACAGGTACGGGATTGACGTTTCAGAAGTTTTGAACTTCATTTGGGTAAGGCCTTTAAGGGCGGGGAGGGGGAAAGAGTGGGGGGGGAAGGGTTAGGGGGGAACGCCTGGGGCTTTGAGTGGGAAAGGTGGAGGGTTGGTATGTATTATGAGGGTGATTGAAATCTGCTGGACTCAAGCCGATGTTGTAGTCCTGATACCCAGCACGGGGGGTGTTAGGATCTGGCAGACGCCGGTCCATAGTCGTCCAGTCTATAGCAGTCCATATATGTGGGTCCCAGGCGACATTCCCCTCTCGATCAAAGAGAGTTCCGAGGGGCAAGTAACTTGCGGCATTACCGGAGCCATTCGGAGAAGTACTGATGCCTCGTCCCACGGGATAATAACCACCTATGTCATGGGCGTTTGCGTTGGCGCTAAGAAGATAGTACGGCATAGGAACAGCCGAGACGTTCGCATGTTCATTTCGGGCAGTGTTACCCCCAGGAAGGGAGTCGAAGTCCACTGAACCCCACCAAGATACCGCATCCATGGAGGCGTTGTTTAGGGGATTCATGTCCGGTATTTGCATGGCAGGTTGAGCATTCAGGGGCGCTGTCCAAGAGTCTCTTACGATGTTCACATTTTCGCTCGGGGCAAGAATGTCGGCATCGAACCCGTGATTCCAATTCAAAAAAGTATCATGCAGGGGAATGGTGTGAGGTGCTTGCACGGTGGGTTGAGTATTCGCGGCCGCAGCATCTCTTAGAATCGTATCGATGTCTTCTACCGGATCGCTGGTTTTGCTGTCGACAAAGGCATTCCAGTGGGTATCATTCCGAGAGGAGGGCGAGACAAAGCTGTCCGTGGTATTAGGGTTTTGGTCCACTCTGTGGGTGTCGGGTAGTGGGACGCCAACAACAACGGAAGTACCCATTTGAAATTGGCTGTCATAACGATTGACCGTGGTTTTGAGATTGGGTTCGATTACAGCATGGTTTAATGATTGCGGTAAAACATCAGAGTCCTGGGAGGTATAATGTCTCTGGATCAGTTCCAAGTCTCCAATTGTGTTGACACCTTCGATGTTGCTGCTAGAGTCTAGAAGGGGCGAATGGGGGCTCGGCGAGGAGGCATTGGGCGAAGCGGTATTGAAATCGGGGGCATCATCGAGCCCGTCTCCATTAGCATGGTCAATCGAATCGGCCTTTTCGTCGGCCAGATCCAGCGTCCTTATCGAGCCTTCCACTACTTCCGCATACACCTCGGGAATCCATTCTCCATCGATATATTTGCCTGATTCGAAATGCTCACAGCGGTGCTCTCTGAACTCCTTTTGTGCATGATATGTGATGTGCTTAAGCAGGATCATATCTGACTCGGCTAGCAGCCGCCTGCACACTCGGTCTGGGTGCATGTTTAACAATCGATGGAGGGCTTCCTCCGTTTGCAGTTGAACCTCGGGCTCACACCACGCTTTACGAGTGTGCTTAGTCTGTGCGTTGTATAGAGTAGTAATGGCCGCTCTTCCAAAGCGCTTCATTTCTTTGTAGAGCTGGTTATGGTAGTTGTATTGAATATCGTGCCAGCCTCTACCTTCGAAAAATCTCCATTTTGCACACGATTTATGAGGGTACTTGGTTTTGGACCCCCCCATGCTGGTCCTTTGCGCTGATAGTGGTTTCAAAGACTTTCTGTACTGCCCTTGAATAATATTAGCGACCTACATGATGATGGTTAGAAGATCAGAGCTTACTTTCTTAGGCTTTTAGCGCATTGAGAAGCTCGAAGAATTGCTATCAGAGCTGAGAATATCCTGACATAGGTCAGTCAGATCTAAGAGTATTGGAAGAACTTTTTATTATCATAAGTGGAGGGTAGCGATCCCCTACATACCTAGTATTATAGCGTAGTAAGTAGAGTCCTTAGTATTCATATACTTAAAATATAAGCCATATTTATCGCAAGCAACACGGATGTATGATAAAGGATTGATCAAATATTGTCTTAGTTAGAAAGAGTCTGTGGGTGATCTGTTATGTATTGCTGATGGTTATGCACGCTCTCGAAATGCACGCTCTCGAAATGCACATTCTCGAAATGCACCCTCTCGAAATGCACCCTCTCGAAATGCACCCTCTCGAAATGCACGCTCCCGAAAATGCACCCTCTCGAAAGGCTAAGATCTTTCAAGATGCTGTACGCCCTCGACATCGGGCCGTTGTCTAGACTTTACGCAGTCTCAAGAATTGCATGAATCTTGCTCCGTCTTAATAGGTATCGTGACTGGGTAGGTCTGCGCACTCTGCAGATTCCAGAGAGACTCATATTTGTTAGAGTAGGCTCTTAGAATTCACAGTCTCAACTTTGGCTTCGCGTTCTCTTTCTGACATACACGAACCAATTTAAAAGCACAGTAAGCATAGGCGCGATAGAACATAGACAAGTGAAAAATCATTGGGTGATCTGACATACAAGCTACAGGATCTCGTATTGCAGGAAAAACAGCGAGCACGCATTGCATCAGCAGGAATGCAGGTAACCGGCGGGTCTTTGGCAGGCACTGCGCATATAGCTCATGCATATCACGGTCTACTGCAGCAGCGTTGAGTTGTTTCTTACTCACGGCAATCATACAGTGACGACGCCACCCCCAGGTTATCATCTCATAGCGCTTGGACGAGGATCGATCCATGTTGCGTGGTGATGGAAGCAGAAGCAGAAGCAGCATCACCATCGCTATGAAAGGCTGAATGCAGGCCTTGTCCCTCGACTTTGGACGCCGTACAAGACCATCGAAACCTGGGTCTATTACTCGTCGGAGCGGCCTTTGGTGGACTATACGGAGAGACGTACGTACTAGGTTCACTTTTAATTCCTCAGTCAGTAACTAGATACCATTCCGCTAAGCCTGACGATTAACCAGACACCAAGATTCAATGTGGCTTCAGGAAAGCGATACCCAAAGTTAAATCGCGTTCATCCTCATAATGAAAAGACTACCTACCTATCCACAACGCGTCTTTCAAACGTACAATATACGGTGTGCCGTGGCGGGAACCAAATTTGGATCCTGTGGCTATTTGCCGAGAGGTTCTGCCAGATTTTCGATGGGTGAATAGCAGCCATGCCCTTTGACTTTGGTAGAGGCGGTCAAGAAGTGCAAATGCCAAATAGAGGGATTGTACGGCTATGCGCTGTTACCGGGCTGGGCGGTTCTTTCTTGTAAGTTCTGAACAAAAAGTAATCTTCACTACTATGGGATTTTTCTAACTGTCTATTCAGAAGAAAGCAAAGATGAATACTTTACCTTTATGTAAATTTCCTGTGACCTATGCATGCCTTGGCAACCTCAATGATGTTGATTCCCTTCAACACGGTCGCCCTATCTCATCCCCACTTCGTTCTCTCTTTCATTCTCTTTGTCCTCCCGTTCCTACTCCTTCCCATCCTACTTTTCTCCACGTCCTTCCCGTCCCCGTTCTCGACCTCGTTATTTCCCCTCAGGCTCATGCAGACTGAATGTTCATCCTGTTCCCAGCCAGTGCGTTACATGCTGCCCGCTGTCCATATACATGAGAATAAGTCAAGCTGCCGGTGTGGTAACCCTCATCAGGAGGGAGCTCTCAGGACTCTTGCGAGGGGAACCTCCCAACTATGACCCCGTTGCCCTCGGACAGCTTCTTCATCGTCAGCTCCTGTCTGGAATCATATGCAGGAACAGGCCCTTGTTGAGTACTGTGCGCGGCATGTGGAGCTGTTTGGGGGCGAGGCCACGAATATGCACGTGTTGGTGGGTCTAGGCCCGTTGCAAATCTTCGTCATGATTCCATTCTTACCGGTGACCTTGTCGAAATAGAGCTTTATCATGTCCTGCGAGCTCCTCCTTCTGTTAATGAGTATACTGTTAAACATGTGGGCGTCCGACTCCGAAAAAATGCACACGTCGTTTTTCCTATAAAACTGGATCAATACGACACGCGCGATTGGTGTATGCAACATGTATCACGAGGCCATAGAGGTGACCATGTGCATGACCACGAGCATGGAAGACAGGCGGTTCGTGATGAGGAGGGCGTACATGCCCAGCACGTCGACCGTGCATTAGGTGAAAGTTATGGCTGGATTGGATTCAGGCATCTCAAGCAAACAGGTTGCACAGGAAGCATGCAGTGAGATATGCACGATTCAAGCCCTCACGAAATATCTAACCCGAACGTAGCGCCGATATCGTTAATCACAACAGATCATAAAGCGCCGAGCTTGTGATGTATGAAAAGAAACAGCTTGTTGAGGATCAGCAGCATGGCCCCTTCCCCTAGCGTCACCATTTGCCACCCTTAGGTGTTATCCTGTTAGCACTCCTCATCATGTATATTAGCAGCGACCTCCATAGATTCTAGCACCTCAGGCGAGGCATCATCCATCCTCGACAGAGTCGACACAGCTGTATTAATGAACGCGATTCTATAGAGATGAGCGAGCAATGAGATCTATCACACCTAGGGCTCTCTAATGCGTGGGAAATGCACGGAAGTCGTGAATATCATAATTCAAGGAAAACCGCCGACTTCATTATCATGACCCAAGGAAAACCACCGACATCATCATGATCTAGCGAAGACCACCGCCATAGATCAATAACGCAGTATACCAATGAAAGCAATCGACTCCCAGTCCACACTTTTCTCGAATCACCACCCCACATCATCGATGCCAGGCTCAGAGCTATTGCTCTTCTTCACCAGTAGCATCAGCAATGTCAACCGTCTTTTTCCCCTTTCCATTCACACGTCCATTCTTCTCTGCCATTGCATTTAACATGTTGAGAAGTCCGTGCTCTCCGTCTATCAACGCCCGAAACCTAGCATGCACCTGCTCTAGATGCTCACGCTGCTTTGACATTACTTCCAACCATGCATAAGCATTATAAAGGCCTTTCTCAAGGCTTGCGATACGGGCGCTGAGTTCTTCAACTTTCTCAGCTAGAGAAGGTAGCTTAGGCACAGGCGAAGGGGAGGGAATAGGATCTTCGAACATCTGGCGTGATTTGGGAGGGTCGGAAAAGTGTAGAGACCTAGGGTAGAGAGTACGCCGTGCAACTACACGGGCATGGGGTTCTTCGTATTGCTTAGCTAGAGAAGGTAGCTTAGGCACAGGCGCGGGGAAAGGAGTTGATCCGTCGAACGTAAGGCCTGATTGGGGAGGGTCGAAAGGTTCAAATTTGGGCATAAGCGCAGGGTTTTTGGCGGAATGACTCGATGTCTGGTGTGATTTAGTAGCGCCGAAAGAGGGCTCGGAGGATGACATGGTATTCAAAGAAATCCAGGGGCTTGGTAATGAAGATCGTCAAGTAGCGAATGAGGAGTTTGGAGCGAGACCGCGTCGTACAGCCCTGTTGAACTTGGAGGTTCGGGTTTGGCGAAGATCAGAATGATGTCTTGACTCTGATAATTTAAGATGATCAGTTGATGGTACTGTCTTAATGGGACGGGACCCGGATTTTGTAGTCAAAACCAATGACAACGAATGCCTGCGAGAAGGCTAGCGGCCTTGTTCCCTCTCCAATCATTGCGACGAGCACATTTCTTGCAGACATCGGTACAGCGTTCCAGGGAGCCAGGCAGCTGAGGGGCAGGGAGCTGGGGAGCTGGGGAGCTGGGGAGCTGGGGAGCTGGGGAGCTGGGGAGCTGGGGAGCTGGGGAGCTGGGGAGCTGGGGAGCTGGGGAGCTGGGGAGCTGGGGAGCTGGGGAGCTGGGGAGCTGGGGAGCTGGGGAGCTGGGGAGCTGGGGAGCTGGGGAGCTGGGCAGTCTGGGAAAGATGAAAATAGAAGGTTGGAGAAATGGAAAAGCGTTTAGCCAGTTGCGCTAGGGCTAGAGTTTGATGTCCTTACTTACCTACACCCTATACAATACCTAGACAACTTTCTAGACGTTTAGGCATCTTATTGGGTTACATTATAATGCATGTCATAAAATACAACGTCTTTGTATGTTCTCAGCCATGGATTGTACCTTCCAAACTGAGACTAGCACTCCTGCACGAGGGTCTCAGTACATCGTTCAACGCTCAACGCAAGAAGCTGAGATGGTGTTTATATATTCGCTGGTTACCAATGCCAGGGCTCCATCCATACGGACAACCTCAGAGCAATACAGAAAAGATCTATTCTGTTCATATCTTCCCTAACCCAAGATCGCGTTCAGCTGCAGCACGTCTATTGTCGATAGAGATTATCAGCGCCCTGTCGTCGAGCATCATCATGCCACGTAACAATTATCAAAAAACACCAGCCCACCGTTGCATTGCTTTGACAAAAAGTGGTAGTCAATGCAAGAATACTATCAACTGTTATCATCACCGCTGCTACGACCGGGCCTGTACACAAGGAACACATACCAGCGAAGAACATGAATTAACGCCTCTGAGCATTCGTCAGGAGTATCTCACCCGTGCGTATTCATGTACGACAGGCACTTCAGGATCGCCGATTGGTAACGGCCAACGCGTCACCAGTACAGTACCACCTAGCCCACATGAAATGCTAAACCTAAATAACACGCAACGCCAAAATCCACCCTTTCCTGATAATCCTTCCCGGTTTTCGGAATATAATGGGAGAGATGATGATGGCCAAGAGCAAGTTTCGGGACCAGGGCACGCTCAACCTAGCCCCGATGTCCATGCGCTGGGATCTTCAGTCCAATCCCCCTCGATTGGAGAGGAAGATACGAGAATCCGGCACGAAGAAGATAATATTGCTGGCCCATCAGGGGCAAGAGGGTCTATTGAGCGCTTTGACCAACATTTAAGAAGACAAGCCTCGTTACTGCGTGCCAGATTTATCAACGATGGACTGTGTAAAAGTCCTCTGTTCGATCCAACTGTTCCAGACCCATATCCAGAGGCCGAATCACTCACATTGACGACTCCGACTCGATCTTCACAACCTCCCACTCAATCTTCACCATCCAATCCCAATCAATCTCGCAATTCAACACTAGAAATGATTCACCCCGATGACACCGCACGCCAAAGCCTCACTCCTTCATCCTATTACAGCGAGCCCAGAGAGCCAGGAGGTACGTAAGCCCCCTTTTTCATATAAAACCCGAAGACTAATACAAAATTAGAGCCTTACTCCTTGACTACCTCTCCCATGTCCCGTTTCCAGTCCGCATCCATCCGTGATCCTGATCATGTGAGCAGTCCTGCACCATACTGGACTCGGTCGGCGGATACCGACCACGGCATAAGTCCCGAGGAGCTGGCAATACAAGATCAAAATGCAAGGGTACGAGCCAGGAGAGCAAACCGTGGATTAGCTAACAGCAGCATTTAAAAGTGTCGTGTGGGATAGAGATGGATGGCGGAAGCAAAGATATGATAGATATGGCAAGTGTTATTCAAGGAAGGCAGGTCGGAGATAAATTGAGATTACACGAGAAGATGAATTGTTGCAGTATGCGCTTTCGGGAGTGTAAGGGAATACATTAGATAAAGAAAATTCGCAACGCAATTTCTAGTTTTAATGAACACAACATGTAATGGATTTATCTTTGACATCCACAGTCCACTGTGTATGTACAGTCCAACCAATTAGAACATCCACTGCCCGCACTCCCATCCCACCGCTAATATAGTTCCCGGATACCAAGAATTGCCAAGCTTCCCGTCTTTTTCTCCGGTGGTTTTGCTTTACCTTAGGCGAGAGTAGCGATGTAGTGACAGGGATGTAGGGAATCAGATGTGGAAACATGTGATGGTGATTTGAGGGTCCATGGTAAGTGCCGGAGGACGGAGGAGCTGATTTTGAGGGATAGCTTGCCGTGGGATCTAGTGCCGAAAAGTCGAAAAAAGTCGAAAAGTCGAAAGGATTGTGATTTTGCGCAGTGAAATGCAAGCCATGCGAATGGTGGCGTTCGGTAGCTGGAGTAAGCCGGAATTGACAAAGTTGCCTTTTGTCGGCGTTGAAGAAGCAGTCGAAGTGGTTGGCGTTCACAGCTAGTATGATGAGCGAGGTGGAAAACATTGCGCCTGCAGAAGTCGGTGATAGCTTGTGGCCATTCCCAATCCCCGTTTTCCACGTAGACGAGCTACGGCATATTACTGGTCACGGACATTGGCTCCTCCGCCGTTCCCGCAGCCCGCCCATTCAGCACTTCCGAACCATAAGGCGCCAGCCGGGCCTGAGTCTCCCACGGCGGTCGCAATTTTTGCCCAAGATTCCATCCCTGCTCCGCCCCATACTGATAGAATGGCACGCTAGACTCTTCTCCAACGCGGGAGTCGTTAGGGAGGAAGACCTCAACACTGTTTCGAGGCAGGAATGTGCAGGAGTGTGTAGTGTTTCTCTTGATGCAATTGGTGCATGGACGCTGGTTGTTGGAGTCGCATCTAAGGCCGCGTCTGCGGCAGGCGTTGCAGGAGTAGGTCTGGTGGGTGAGTTAGGGATGCTAGTAGGAACTCGTCGAGGGTATTTGAAGGGATGTACTGCTTTTGTACTTGGCCTGGACAGCTGTGTAGTATATTGTGGTTGCTGCTTGATTGTGGTGGTTAGTTCGGTGGCTGGAAGATGACTCTGAATGCTTCACTTACGTTGAATTGCTTAGGTTGTCCATAGAAAGATGGTGCTGTTTCTACCGCATGCTTATCATTCGCTTGCTTTGTCATTCTGATGTTTAGCACTGGCAACCCAGAGCAATGAATTGCGAGGTAGCAAAGAGATGCTCGTAGTACAGTTCACGGACGAGCGTGGCCTCTTTGGACATGTTAAGGAGGGTCAAATTAGTAGGTCACAAACGATGGTTTCCGCCTTTGCGGACATAGAGTCGTCAATGACTTAGAATAGCACGACACGCAAGGTTGTTCCCATCGTTCCGGAAGACATGGGTTTATGGATGACCCATGATTGCGCATATTAGTCTGTCGATCACAATCCCAAAACCGGGCCATCAGTCAAGGAAGCGAGCCTCTGTGAGACAGGGTCCTGTCAATATACTGAAATAGTATTAACGATGTGGTGAGTAAGGTAAGAGAACTGAATGAGTCGGGTTCCGGAGAAAGTTGTACCCGACGGGAAGCGGCAGTCGGTAAAATCCTACATTTAAATTGGTAGGGGCTACCTACCTTGACTATCTACTTTAGTACACCTACTCCTTGAGCGAAGGGCATGAAAACCATTTCGAGCTTGGAGGCGCAGCCCAGTAACCATTAGCACCTACCTATTGCAGCGCTACTCAATGAGGTCGTTCAACTTTCACCGGTCAAGGGAATCGCGATTGACCTGACAGCGGGCCGGCTCTAGGGAGCAGTCGCCCCCGAAAGACAGGGGTTTTCGGCTTGCTGGGATCACCTCTACACCCAGCTCTTCCATTATGATTGCTTCAAAGTGATCCCGAGCACCATATGCGCCACTCGTCACAACGGCTCTACTCAGACAGCAACACCTACACCTACACCTCTGCTAACAGGAATACGACTAACGCAGCGCATAATCATGCAAGCAAAGATGAGGCTGGCGTAGCGCAGAGTGCACGCCTGGATCGCCAATACAAAACGCGGTTTGACTATATTGCTGAACCGAACGTCATGATCCCACTTGGCACGCGTTCAACAGACCCGACAGCTCAGCTCACAGCATTCACCTTCTATACTAGCCAAACTCGACTCGAATTTCGTTGAGCACCCTTTGTACTATAAGAGCCCTACCTCTCATCCTACATCCCCTTAACACAGCCGCCTTTCGTACTCTTTCAATCATACACCTCGTGTACGTCTGTCATCGGGACATGGCGCTCCTATGTGGGAGCGCACAGATGGGAAGAAGGCCTGAGCAAAGACAGCATGAGATGGCATACGGGAAGGGATGGCATACAACGTGAGGTGGCGTACGGCAGGAGATGGCATATAGCAAATGATCGCATACAGCAAGAAAGATACCCGGGCTTCGTCGTGGTGCGAGAGGGTAAACGTATCGCTTGCCCTGATGCCATGGCTTCGGATATCTGAACTTGGACTGTAATTGCGCGCTCCATGTAAGCTTCCTTCCTCAGCCTCAGTATCCTATTCAACACATCTACCACTCCATGGCCCAGGTTCTGACATTGCACAAAAGCTATACCACGTCGCAGTTGTGTCACTGTGCACGTTCTACCAGCTGTCTTAGGCCGGTAGAACCCAGGCATACCGCCAATCAGGCCCTTCGCAGGAACGCGGCATATGCCAAGGACTATCGCTTGCCCTGGACGAAGCAACAAGTGAAACAGCTTCAGATCGGAATACCTCACTAACGGGCTTATTCACCATACCAACGATTGTACCACCGACTATCGATCCTTCCTACCTGCCCCAGACTTTACTCAACACCCTGCCTCAGAGCTCTGCTCAACATATCAGTCTATACCAACATCCCTCGACACGAGGTTCGATCCTTTTACTAGATCATCCGAAACTTTACCATATCGTGTATTCGCTACAGATATCGCCAATCCGTCCAGGATGTCGACATATGCCGATCGCGTTGCCTCATGTATCGATTGGTCACATTCACCCAGTCCTGAAGACCTTGCAGATGCAGGTTCCAGCCACATACCAAGAAGAAGTCGGATATGATTGTTTGCCATAGGCGTGTTTATGCGACTGGGAACTGAAAGATGATGCAATAGTGGAAGACTACTACCACTTAAGAAGCTGTCTGGAATCCGCGTCGAAAACGGATCCAACATTGATGTTTCTTCAACGTCCGGTGGTATCATCACCAAAGGATTCACAAGCATCATCACCGCGGGGTTCACTGAAAGCTTCGCAGCTATCGCCAAAAGCTATCAAATTTGTATTACCATTACTGCAACATAATCTTCATGGGCTATGCCTGTTCTATGATGCCCACAGCTTTTACTATCACATCGAGCGGTGGAGTTCACAATTTGGTAAGGCAAGTATCTCAGCGCTTCTACTAAAGTGCCTGCGTGGTGAAGCTCTGATATGGTTCTACCAATCAAACCATCTGGATTTTGCACTGTGCCCACCGGCTTTGAAAGCTAGGTTCTCGTAGGCATCGCATCGATCTCCACAGCTTTCGCAGCAGGAGGTATCCCGGCAAGCAGCAAGCCAATCAGTATGTTACACATCAAAATATCACCATTGCAAGCTCTACAATGCCTCTTTTTCCTCGATGACATGTCATATGCAATATGCGCAGAAGAATCCGTGCAAGAAGCCGTGTGGCAGTCACTTCAAAAAGGTGTCCTCATCAAACAATCAACTACACCAACCCTGCGCGAGAACTGCTAAAAATCGGTGCATAGGAGATCCTCACCATCTCACCAGACCCCCGAAACCTATCGCCAGAACACCTCTCCAGCCGGTGCCATACGAGTCGGTATTACCACTACGGAGATCTCGTTCCACGAGCCACCCAATGGCAGCTCACCCAAAAGCAACACCTTATCAACCTTCTGCCCCCGCGTGAGCTCTGCCTCAAAGCTCTGTAGACTTGGCCATCACCGATTGCTCACCGATGGCTATCGACATAGCTCAGAAAGAGAATGTACCTACATCTACATGGGAACGAGATTTGAGAATAGCCACACCAGCTACCGGCGAGATCTGCAATGTGTTGCCACTCTGAGCAACACTGCAGGCCCCTTGCTCAACACCAATAAACAAGCTATGCCAAGCAGGTGGAATGCCACAATTTTATTGTTTGCCATGCGCTGAGCAAATTTTGGCATTACTTCCAAAAATTGGACTTTTCGGTTATGAATCCTCAGGCTTGCCCCCCATCAACAATGGCTTATCCTTTTCATCACTGGATACCACTGTCTCTTCCCATCAACCATCTGATGTGCCGGAGCAACTGTTCACAAGTGTTTTATGTGGTTGCTGCTGCCTATATCGCTGTCGCCGAATCCTAACTTCTGGGGAAGAAATCATGGCGCTCCGCAGCTCTGCAATACTGCAACACCGAACCTGCTACTGGCAGCCACCACCGACGCCACCAATATCACTTGGTATGCTCGATATGAAGTGCGCTATGCGCTTGGATTGATGAATGGGTCGTCAGCTGCAGGTATAAGGCACTTTCCTTGTACCTATGTCACTCTTGTCCTCTCATGAATGCGCAATCTCAAGTTTTGAAGCCCTTTAAACCTCGGAATTTCCGAACATTATTGTTGTTCTTTCCATGAGCTACAATCGCCTGTCAACATAGGACTTTTTCCTTCGCCTTTTTGCTTTGCACAACGCTTACCCTTTGGTCCATGCTTCTGGTACCCACGCAAATTGCTGTTTACAAAACGCAGAGTGCGTAAGCTGACCACCATCTCGCAAGTGTTGTGGGATCCAGCCCCTCCGCAGCCTGGCTTGGAAGTGTTTTGCCATTTGGCTTGCAGATGCCGTTAGCCATAACACGAGATCAGATGCATACTCGCCCGTGCACGGTTTGTGAAAATATGATCAGGTCATAGTGCTCACAATTGGCTACTGGAGCATTTAAATATCGAGACTTAGCACTCAACTCTCAATACTACGATTTCTATGTTGGAGAGATCTATGCGTATCCTTATTTTTACTAGTGATGGATTTTGCCTCATCACACATCTGTACACATGGCTTAACGTTATCGCTACCACTATAGACGACGGAATCGATTGTCCGAAAGGATATCAAGGGCTAACAGTCTTGATGTTTGACTAAAGAGCATTTGAGGGAGGCTTGGCGCAAATTACGACCTGATTCTCAAAATTGTCATAGCAAGGCATTATCTCGCGGACGCATGGATCTACGACTGAACAACGCACATAATCCGTGCCTCCGAAGCGGTCAGCCTACACAATTAGCATGTTTGAGGACTTTGAGGTCAAAGCCAGAAGTGCCACTCTATTTCAGCTTGCGCTGTAATCAATCGAAACGCTGGCGGGCGGGGTCTAGCCCGTACGGCGTGCCCAACGGCGGTCCTTGCGTCACCATTCACCGTTTTGTAGTGCCGATCACGACGTGGATGCGTTGCCATCAGGTGATGAAGGCAAGCTTATCCGCTAAGAGTATGTGCTTCTCCTTTCGTCCGTGAGATGCTATGAGGTGGCTTAGGGTTGATGAAGAGCTGGACGTACACGTTCTTGTAATGACTTAGCAGTGTTTCAAAGAGCTAAGTCCATAATTGTTAGATACCATGGGTTCTATATACTACTGCGCTACGAGCGGTAGTGGTGCAGCTTTCTGTCCTTGCTAGTCGCGTTCTGTAGTCTCAGACATTGTCGCGTCCGCTTAACGAAGCAAGGGTTCGACCAATGATCATCCTCATCATCAAGACCCACCACCTACGTGTCGAACGGTCCCGCGGCTTGTGATGATCTAATGAGAAAAGTGAGCACGAGTAGGAAAGAGGTCGGTGAGTACGACGGGCTCTGTCAATCCATGGGCAGCGACTTTAAGCAAGGAATGTCAGCGAACTCCATATACTAATGCCTATTTAATCCGAAGAGTACTAAGATACACACTGAGAACGCATCATACATCATGGACAGCGAACGTTAAGCGCCTCAGCGTCCAATGGCAGTTCGCCCGCCGAAAATTTCGTAGTGAGTGTCCAGATCAAAACTGCGAGAGCGTGAAAACCATTATAGAAGGCCCGACATCTTTGTAGGAGCCAACGTCATTAAACTTTGTCATGCTTTACTTCAAGCCCTCTGGTCTTCTATCCTTACATTAGATGTGGATAGCATCTGATTCGGTAACAGTTTTTTGCGTCTTGGTGGCTATTGATTGCAGCCAAAAAACTGGTTGGCAGTGTACGAGAGCCAGGACTTGTTCCATTGCACAACTCTGCAAGAAGGTCTCCTTACACTGGTGGACTCGAGTGTTGGCAGCCATTTCGATACGTCGCACACGTATCATGAATATTACGACACGAGGACTGGTCCAAGTGGTCATGAATGAAATTCAATAGTGCAGGCCTGTCAAGCTACAAATATGGCCCTTGCTGTGTATATCTCAACTTAGATCGCTTGGCACTGACTGGTCTGGGATTGCCATTCATGCGAGTTGCTGTCTTGCAAGAGTCTCATGCAGATGCAGAGCCGTTAAAGAGCTCCCTAACTTGGAAAGTCTACCATGTAGGGAATGATAGCTGGTCAAAGGCAATTCTCCTTGTACAACCTGCTGAGACCAATCATTGTGCCCAGAAGCCGAGCAAAGGATTGCCTACTGCAAACTCCTTTAATTCTAGGCTTTTGTGAAGCATATCAAAGCTTTACCGGAGGGTGGACTGATCAATTATTGGTTCATTCAATTTTAAGAATTCCATGCAGAACCCTTCCACCTGTTGTCTTCGCCAGAATGAGGTAAGGACGCACGCTTTTGAAGGGTTATAGTAGCTAATACACATCATTGTAATATTAATAGTTGTTCTTTATACTGCTTGATGTATTTTGAGCTTAAAATATACTGATATTAATGTCACATTGAGATCAGATCGGGCCAATTATTAACCCCCCCCCTCACCTAGGCAGCACGTCTTCGGGCTGCTTCGGAGGCTACGTGTACTCTATCGTCTGCGTTTTCGAGCTGGATTTCTCACACAGACACTGACTCTTTGCTCACCTGTCCATCACCAACGCTATGGCCGGCATCATCAACGAAGAATGCTTTCCCGCGAATAATAACTCACATTCTCTACCACCCAGTACAAATTATCTGAGACAGCTTCAACATAGCAAAACCAAGGTCGAGGAGCCTACTCAAGAAGATGCTGGCTCCTCCCTCAAGCGGTTCTAGCTAGACTTTCTGTCTATGTGTCTAGTCTCATTTGCATCCTCTCTTGATTCCACTATTGTTACAACAACATCACCAACAATTACAAGAGAATTCAAGGGTCAGCAACAGTATGTGCGGATGGCAAGCTTATTGGTCTTAGCTTCAACTGGACTACAGCCATCAGTTGGCCAATTGTCAAACACCTTTGGTCGCCGTATGCCGATGATTATCTCAGTCGCTTTGTTTGCGGCCGGCAGCGGTATTACGGGAGCATTGAAAAGTGTTGGGATGATCATTGCTAGTCAAATAGTGCAAGGCCTGGGATCGGGCGGTGTATTCGTCCTGGTCAAACTCATCACTTGTAACCTTGTGCCCTTACGCAAACGTGAGAACTGTCTCGGTATTATGCTCTCTGCAGCCGCAATTGAAACTACTATAGGCCCTTTGCTAGGCGGTGGCTTGGCTTAGACATCATGGCGATGGGTCTTATTCATCAATCTACCAACTTCAGCATCCGCCCTAGTCATGTTAATCTTCTTCCTTCGTGTCCAACACAAAAGAGAAGCCTCTTGGAGACAAGCACCTGCTCGGGTTGCCTGCCTTGGAGACTTGATTTTCATTACCTCGCTCACCTTCGTTCGAATTGGTTTGCTCCTTGGAGGGATGACATACCCTTGGTCGTCCTGGCGAATTGTTGTGCCACTCGTACTCGGTACACAGTACTTCAATGATACGCTTAAAAGACTATAGCACACAGGGTGGTAGCTTAGTCACATGTGTCGCCACGATGCATCACAAATTCCTTCTGGAAATTTCATTGCTATTGGAGGTCGCTGCCTCTAGCATTCAGCTAAATAC
Source organism: Cladonia borealis (assembly GCA_018257855.2). Taxonomy (NCBI): domain Eukaryota; kingdom Fungi; phylum Ascomycota; class Lecanoromycetes; order Lecanorales; family Cladoniaceae; genus Cladonia; species Cladonia borealis. The sequence goes on from JAFEKC020000014.1 coordinate 1,461,381, forward strand.
AAGCTTCATACAGATGAGAGGCGATTCACTATCTGCGATGGTCCTTGCTTGGGCATTTCGATCACGTGGTGTTGACCTGAGTATCGAGGCGATCCTATCAAGCCCCAGTATCTCGAATTCACTACACAGGGGTCTGGAAATTATCGGCCTCTAACGATATGGGAGTGAGAGATGTTCCAAACCTTCAACCAATATACTGCCGTGACAGTATTGACGTCGTGGAGCCTGCAGAACCTGTTTCGTTATCTGAAAATCCTTAAGATATTATTCCTTATCGGAATGCGCAAGCCCAGCCTCCAATTCCATGTGATCGGTGTATCCCAGAACAGAAACGCAGCTAGCCCTCATATACGGTAATCGAAGCAATCCCATATCAAGTATCATACACTACTACGAAACAGACGGATGCGATGACATACCAACAATCAAGCAGGCATGGAATACAGTAATAGACTCCGAGCCAATCTTCAGAACTATAATCTCGAACCTGGAGGAATATAAGCCTCGACTCACTGAAAATATCTTTGGGGCAAGTATTAAGACGTCTTCCCAAGTTGTTGCACTCACTATAGGCCCAAAGGGAAACGGTAAAAGCACTGTTGCACGGCGAGTTCACCATGCCCTTATTGATGGGTTTTCAAGCGAATTGGTCATCAGTAAACTTCGCGTTGCTACGGCTGGTGTGCCAACTTCAGCAGGGCCATCTTCTGCTCAGTTTGCCGGAGAGTTGGATGCATGCCAAGTGCGTTCGTAGGTGGCCAGAAGGCTGTTCTAGAGGCGAGTTGATGCAGCCGGTAAAGTTGACTAGGCCATTATCGCTAAAACTGGAACTTTTGTCAAAGGGTCAGCGAGAGCGTCATCGCAAGACTATGTACTGGAAGTGATAACCGGTATATGGCGGGAGGTTCTGGATCTTGCGCATGGCTTAGTCATTGATAAGAAGTCGAATTTCATCGACCATGGGGGTTATTGTATCCAACAGATGTTACTATCGAGCAAACTAGGTGCAAAATTAGGACTGCCAGGGGCCTGGTCTTGAGAACGTCTTATCCTCATCGACCTTGTCATAGAAATCGTGACTCTCGGGCCTTCCGTGGCCATGGCCCTCCCAAAGCATTCCCTCGAACAGTATGAGCTTTCTTCGACGGAGAAAGGTTGGTGGGACATGTATGGGATGCGCCTAGGCTTTCAGCTTTCAATCTCAATCTTGTGGACAAGATTGGCAAAGAAGTCGATGGAGCAAAACTTACTTTTGCTTGGAATACAATACTCGTTCGACATCGCATCCTATCGTGCAAATACACCAAGTACCAGCGATGTGACGTTAGAAGAACATTTGTTGGGCAGACGCTCTAAGTGGAACAGGTCAGGCGGATTGACATTTGGCAGGAGATAAATCGGCCTTTTGATCTGAGGCTTGGTAATCTTATCACAGTGACCATCTCAGCAAGTCATATGGTTTTGAGCATAAGCCACATCATATGTGACCTTATGGCACTATGTACACTTCTCTGCGAGGTAGCATCTGTCTACCATGGACATTGTCTTCCCAATATTAGCAGAGACTTCACCGAAAGCTTGGCAATAGAAGATCCAATCCCAAGGCCCAGCCTTGACTTTTGGACCAATTATTTTGCGAATATACCAAGGGAGATACTAAGGGAGCAGTATTCCATGTCCAAAAATCAGTTGCATGATAATTATGGTGGTTCGAGTGAGGTCTGTACGGCTTCTGGGGTTGTCTTTCACCAAATAATTGACTATACAGCTAGGGAAAAGGTTACCTTTCATCAAATGTCTCTAACAGCCACCAATTTGGCTTTGAAACATGACCATAAGGCTCACGACATCGTTCTCGGAGCATCTTACTTTAATAGAAACGCTAATGAAGACATGAAGACAATGGGTTTATTTCTAGACCCTTAATAATGCGTACATGTCATGATTCAGCGCTCTATGAGAGTGAAAACGGTTCCACGGAGGGCTCCAGTACTAGGCCAGCTTCGGAGAATGACTCTGGTTCTTTCATTCGTAGCGTACAATCTTGGAATCAACCCGCTTTGTCTCACTCCATCCCGTAGACCGAGCTTGTGAGCCACCTACAAATTCACCGCGACTTTCCATAGCATCATCTATTCAGCGTGATGGTCACATTTCACGGTGATCGCCAAGAAACCGGACCACCACTTCCGGATCGTTAGACGTTATAGAACTGGACTGAGGGAGCTAAGTTCAGCCTCATGGCAGAGTCCATGGCTGTGAGGCAGGACAACCTTATGCTAAGAATTGAGTACGACACAGCATGTTTCGAGAAGGGGGATAGCAAGCTTCTGTAAGAGTTGATTGTTATTGGGATACGGGTTTTGAATACTGGTGCTAGCTATGAGTACATGAAAGACCAAAGGAGAACAATAAGAACCAAAAGAGAAGGACGAAAGAACAGAGAAGAAAGAAAAACAAGAGATTCCTTTGCTATAGAACTAGACGAACTTCGATCAATATTGTCTTTCAATTAATCCCACTGAGTTCGATAAATCATAAATTTACGCTCCTCTCACCCCGCCACTCACTTATCCAGAACAAACCACGGTTTATTCCATTGCTTCTTCGCCTCCTCTTCTGCTTCCCTCTTCCACATCTCCAACTTACCATACGCGCCCCCATCCATCCATTCCAAAAGACGCCTTAACTCCGCCGTATCATGAAGCACTCTCGCACTCCCCCATCCATCTTGTAAAATTCTCATTTGAAGCCCACGTAATCGTGTCTCTAGATCATTGATTACGCTGTCCGCTTGTGAGATTTGGAAACCACTATTGTGCAGATTTCAGCGTCAGTGGAACTATCACTCCTTCTATTATGAGTGTTATAAGGGAGAACAAAACTCACATATCCCCAATAACACGCATCGCTTCCAAGAAATCCCTATTGCAGCGCTCCAAAACCACTTTATCGGCATTAATCCACGAGAATTTTCCCTTACTTTTCCATATCTTGGACAGAGAGGCCCAGAAGCCTGGCTTGTCGTCGTGGATGCGGTGGTCGAGAGCCTGGAGGGAGGGAGCGGCATGGGTTAGGAAGGTGGTGAGTTGGTTTTCCAAGAGTGAGATGCCGGATGACATTGTGCTGGCGTCAAGATTTAGGTCTGAGAGGTGTCGGCGAGATTCGCTGGTGGTAGATGGAGGAGTTAGTGTTTGGGATATATTGGGTACAACAGGATAGGAAGAGGCTAAGAGAGGGGGTGTACGAACGTGAGGAGTTCTTTGAAATGAGCCTGCAGGACTATAGTTGTGTTCCATGCGGCAGCTGAACCGGCATCGAAGAACTTGCAGGTTGTATGATGCGCAAACAAAGCGTACAATTTCACTCGCCAACCAGCGGCGGAAGTGTTATGATGCAGAAAAGCCTTACTCGGGCAAGAAGAGGCTGCATAGTCCTCTATAGCCCTGAGCAAAACGTTTTCGAAGAGGCGGATACGTACTCCGATTGTTTTCAGAGAGTGGGTGTAATCGAAAGCGAAACTGGAAGCTTGCGGGTCTATTGACTTGATAGTCTCGGTGATATTTGTAAGCATAAGGCTGAGGGTCTCTTTTTCTCTGTAGGGAATGTTGGACATCTCGATAAAGAACTTCAGTTCGTTTAGGCTAAGGGAAAATAAAACATTAGCTTTAATCATCTCCAGATAGATATAGACAGAGCAATTTCTTAGAGGAAAAGGGCATATTAGACTTACCCAGTCGCGGACCAGCGCAAAGAGTACGGGCTACGGAATAGAGTGCTTGTGTGTTTCTGTTGTTCAACGTGGTTGTAAAATATAGATGGAAGTACGATAGAGGGTGGTGCTGCCTCCGCCTTGGTACTCGGATATAATCTTCTCACCACGGGACAGATCACTAGGCTGAGAGAATTATGTGGATCACTGCAGAAAGAGTCGATTGATGGACAGAGATGATTTTCGACAAGTTGTTGACAGCAACCCCATCCGAAGACGCATGCCAGGAGAATTATAAGAACACGGTGGATGTAAGGCGCAGGTATATCCTGATCTTCCGCATCCAGCGAAGAATATTGCTGCGATATGGGCAGTCTAGTATCATGTGTCTGAAGCGTTGCAAACATTTCAGCAATCCATGTCCTGGGAATCGGGAATTGAAAACCTACCCGACCCTGGCGCGGCTCGCTCTCGCGCCTTCTCTGTCTATTCATCTTGGGAATTTGTTTTATTTCAAGTCTCGTAAACAAAGATATAATAGTGATGACAATGCTTGGTGTAGTAGATGATGAACAGGTATACCAACGCAAATAATTGAGCCCCAGGCCACGCCCGATGATGTTATAAAAGTTGCCGGAGACAGGAGGACGAGAAGGATACCATAGCAAAGCAAAAGAGGCGAAGCGCCTCTGCGGCTGACGAACAAAGACTTGATCAAAGATAAGAAGTCAGACACGGTTTGAAACAAACCGCTTTCGGTCAAGTCGGACAAAGAAAAGAGAAACATGACTCTGGCATATCCGACCAAGGAAAGCTTCACTCTAACATATCAGATGAATGGAAAATTAAGTCGGACCAATCCAAGCCTATGTTCTATCTCTGGATCTGGAAGTGGGTGTGCGGCTCAAAGTCTGAGACGTGGCCATTTCGCATGTTTTCTTCCTAACAAACAAAACAAAAAGAAGAAAACGCGAAAGCCTTGTACCAGCTTCCAGTGAGAAACGGCCCCGTCGATCATGATGGGCGAGCATGAAGGCTGTTTACGGTTATTTTGAATCTGCAATGATTTCCCGTGGTCAACAGCTAATGGTACATAAACTAACAAACAGAAATTTTTTGTCAGTATGTGCAATGAACCGGGCACCTGCAGCTTGGAAAGATACCGTAAGCCTGTGACCTCCAAGCTTATTTACAGACCTACGTCCTGTGTGAACTTGCTTCCACATACTCTCTAACTAACAAGATAGCCACAAAAGCACCAGACACCACTATGGCGGGACTAATCGAGCGTTGTATCGGAGAAGTAATAGCAGTACACGGTGATAGTGACATGCAGGTGGGCGACCGGTGCAGGGTCCACAGCAAACCATCTGTACCATCTTCATCAATACCAGCACTATGATCCTAAATATTCAACACGCAACTCTGATCTACATCCCCCAGGTGAGAGATTTGTCCAGAATCGTACATCTCAAACGGAAGGCCAACGGAATGCATCTCAAGCAGGCGCATCTACGGGACAGAGGCCCGTACTGTATGATCCTTCAGGAGCCGTAGGAAGCGCTGAATCAAGCCAGCCAAACCCTCCACAGCAACAACCTGCTTCACCAAGTATTCAGCCTCCAATACCTCCCACCCCTGCAGAAATGGCACTTTGGCGAATTTCGGAATTCCTCCATGGATCGGATTATGAAGGGGATGTAAACAAAATCTATGAACGCAGCCTGGGAGCTGCTAGTTCGATGGCCGAGGAGAGATGCGGTTGGATCCAGCTGTTGAGAACGGCATGTGAAGATGGCGAAAAGGCGGAACGCTTGCGGGAAAGGCTGAGGCGGTGGATGGAAAGGGTGGGAACGGTAGATGACGAGGTTGTGGAATGGTTGGACTTAATAATAGATTAGAATAAGACTAGTTGAGGGAGTGGGTGAGAGTAGGTCGTTGGGGGCTTTAGGGTTTGATAATGGATTTGGGGAAGGCTGATAGGGAGAGGGAGGCCAAACATGATTACAGTAACGACGCATAGTTTTAAATTGATTTCAAGTAGAGCGGTCAGAGAATGGTAATATATTTCAATTAGATATTGAAGTTCGCTATTGTTACCCGCCGTTAACAGTGAGAGTGACCCTTATTTTTAACTCCCCTCCTGGAAAATCCAGTCTCGCGACTGAAAATGGCATATTGTGACTGTTCTGTATCTATGACCTACAGTTGACGGGCGAAAGCTATATAATACATTGAATATCTGATAGTTACTTAGTCTAAGCGAGTAGAAGTACAATATTAGTCGGGGTCAAAGTTCCGCCAGATGATTCTTTCAAGGCATCGAATGTAAGCGGGAGGCAGGGGCTGAGCCCATGGAAAGAACATTGAACAAATCAGAGTAGAGTTGTAACAGGGTTTTGATAGTCACGTTAATGCAATACGGAATGAATGTGTAATTATCATTCAAGCGTAGAGGATATCTATCGTAATACTAAAAGTAGTAAAACACTGCATTGCCTGTCTGATTAGGATCTATGGAAGTCCTATACTATGTACATGAGGCCCTGCGGGGCAGCTGCTATGGAAATTAGGGCAGAAGGTACTAGAATAGTGGAAATGAGGTGGAGGAAAAGGAGGCAGCTAAGATAGCTCAGCCAGCATAGATATGACATATATATTCTCTGCGAGTCTCCTGTTCTTCTTTTTCTTCTCTTTCCGTCTCTGCGTAGCAAAGGATGAACGGGAATTAAGGGCAACAGGACTTGAAGGTAAGTCTGCTTGAGAGGTCAGCGCTTTCAGCCTGCTCAATCAGTATAAGTAACGCTATAAGGCATACGGCTTTCTCAATCACCAGCCTCTTCTCTAGTATCCCGAGTATACGGGGTCTGAGTTTTCAATTGTGTGGTCCGAGAATCTCGTACATGCCGGCGTTTTGGAGAGTTCACGGGTGAGTCCACAGCACTGATACTTCTAGGAGTAACCTGGAAGGAGTAATATCTTCGTCTTCGAGAGAAGCGAGAGCTTTGGAGTAGTCAGACTTGATTTACAATGTGATCTTCCGTAACATCTTTTTAAGATCGATATCGAAGGCCCGTTGAGGAAATAGCTGTCTTCAACTGATCTTGGTATATAGAATTGATACTTACCGTCAACCCAAGCTTTTAGACATTAAGGCAGCTTCTCATATTCCATTTGACGTCTCTACCTGAAGGAATGTCGGCGGCCAGTTGGAGGGCAGATTAGTGGGGGTTGTCGAGTTGCATAGGATGAGGCCCGCGGTACCTTCTGTCTGACCTGAGATAGTAGTACTTGACCAACACTCTTCCTTCCTCTCATCCACCTCTTTCACGAGTTGCAAGCCCATCAGATCTAACCCTTTCCGCTGGCATCTTCTGAATGGTGCTTCTTCTGCAGGGCCTAACCCTTGCCATCGCTCCATGCATGTCCTTTTTGATGACCCTCCTATGGATCCGATCCAACCTATCCCTCGAAGCATAGACAGCATTGACCAGTCCTAAGGCCACCGAGCTTGAATGCAACCCGAGTGCTTCCATGCCTCTACCAACACTCTCTTCGACGTCATTCGCTGCTTGCTGGCAGAAGCAGTGTTGGCTGGGGCGGGGGAAGGGCGGAGGCATGGTTCTCAGGGGGACTGCATGCAGCACCATAGTCAGTATCCAATAGCAGCGGTTGGGGAGCTTGCTGATGTACCAGTACAATGTATCCTTGCCTGCTGTGCATCTGCGCTGCCAGGCGCGTTCCAGACCTGCACCAAAGAACGAACCCATTCGTATTTGAGTCTTTCAAGCCAGCTTTACTGACTGCAGGGCCGAACAGCATGTCTTTCGCAATATTGACATGTTTCCGTAGAGGGATGCGTGGTCCCGTGCTAGTAGCCGCTCCCTCACCGCGCTCGAAGGCTCGCTTGAAGTGCAGGCGTACGCCACCTTGGCTGAGGTACGGTCCAGCTGTTGTTCAAAGTATGAGATGCACGCAGGACTGGAAAGAGCGGATCGGCGAGGTAATAGAAGAATTTCAAAAGATCCGGTAATGGAGCGATGGCAGATTTTGATGGTTGATGCCAAGGCATAGATAGTTAGGGCACAAGCTCTGCGGGCCAGAAAGGCCCCCTATCATCCTCCCAGTTAGGCGGCCTAGGTAGCGAGAATGGTCCCTGGAGAATCCCAGCTTAAGGGTCTGTTTAGGGCGCGCCTCTACATGCTTTAGGTTCAGCCCAACGGGGCTATACAGTCGGGGGGTCCATACAGTTGGGCGGTCAAACCTTCTATGACTTACCACGCTACAAAGACAAAGGTATGGTCAATCTATGAGGACAACCCAGCTGCAATAGAGCCAATGGTGTTGACCCTATCAGAGCCCCTCGCCGACAGAAGTATCAGCCCTTACCAACACCCTTTCCATCAATGCTAGCAAGCCTTTCTCAATCGATAAATGGGCCACATATCTAAAGAATGCAACGATGAAGTGTTGCTAGCATCGGAACAGTCTTACGTGCCTACCATAAGTCAATCTTGCAGCTGACGTATGCTGTTGGCACGTAGCCGTGTCTGATTGATGCTGGACCTGATGATACTCATCCCACTATAAACAAGTCTCTTGGACGAATGTCTCGCCAGCACACACCAATCTAATGCGCCATCCCATCCTGCATACCAAGCCAACCAATCAGAAGTGCTAACTATCCTACGTAAGGTTCCGGCTGGACATAGCTCTATGAAGCTACATATCTGTAACACTTGATCAGCTCAGTACGAAAGAAAAGGTGTACTGGGCTATACTCCTTCGCTAATCCCCTCTACTACATTCTCTTAATCTAGAGCGGCCTTCTCGTTTGCAGAAGCTTCAGCGAGGCTTGATAGAACGTTGGGGGAGGAGCCGAAGGCCCGCTGAAAGGAGAACATGCTCACCATTGTCTTAGTTTATGCGCGCTGTTGTTGGTACTTCCAAGTGCTCAATACCTCACTCTAAGGGTCCTTGCTTTAGGTGCCTGGCCATGAAATTTCCGAGCGGTATGCTGCTGTCCGTGTGAGTCATGTACAATTTCGGCCCTGTGTTCGCCCGAAAGAGAAGATAGGTGCCACTTCAGAGGACGGTTGTGACTGTAGTCACTATAGTACTACGTCACAAACAGGATGTCAAAATCCGCAATGAGGACTGCGTACCATTCCAGGATTCCGGTCCCTGATACTGCCCTCAAGGATGTGCTTTCACGGCAAGCAGTAGCCTTGTCACATCTGCGGTCAGGCCAACCACAACTGAGCATGCGAGAAGGATCCCCAGCGGCATCATCGCAAAGGGTACCAAATATCAACCTTATGCACGTCAGTGAGATAGTGACAGGCACAGTACCGCAAGTTGGGTAGCGCCGTCGCTTCTTTGCATTTGGTGAAATCTGACGTATGTACGTCAGTAAAATAGAGACAGGCACAGTACCGCACACTGGGTAGCGGCGTCGCTTCTTTGCATTTGGTGAGTTTTGACATATGTACGTCAGTAAAATCACGACAAGTATGATACCGCTCACTGGGTAGCGGTGTCGCTTTTCATTGCACTAGTAAAGTCCAACAACCTTGTCTATCCATTTTAGACAAGATGCAGACAGGACAGCGGCAATGTACAAGGGAAACTGTTAACAGGATTTGCGCCAGAAGCCTACTCTGATTCAGTTACCAAATTATTATATTTACTTCAGGTAGCCTCATCCCTTCAGCATTACAGACCTGCCTTTGGTCGATACTACAAATTCTCATAGTGCAGTCACAGCATTAAGCTCAGAATCATGTCGTCTGTAAATGAGCAAGTACTTCAAGCCATACAATACGAAGTTTCGTCCTGGGCCAATGGCCGGGCGACCGATCACCCATTCTACCAAGTGCCAGACGGTGCTTCCAAGGCCACTCCTGGGAGCGTTTTGAAGGTCGAAATGGATACCGAAACTTCCGCATACCTTCTTCCTCCTGCTACTGCTTTGACTCGATTCATGTACCAGTCTGAAAACCTCACAAACAAGCCTGTGCCGGCTTCCGCCTTCATACTCTGGCCGTACTCTCCGAAATCTCAAGCCGATGGATTTGCTGTCATTGCTTGGGCACATGGCGAACTTGAGAGTACCAAGAACAAACCTCCATCAAATCATAAAACTCTCAGCCAACACTTTCTTGCCCCTTTTCAACTCGCGGCTCAAGGCTATGTTGTGGTGGGACCCGATTATGCTGGCCTAGGCGTCCACAAGCATGAGTCAGGACTGGATATAGTCCACGAGCATATGGCTTCACCGAGTCACGCAAATGATGTTATCTATGCAGTGCAAGCAGCACAGAAGGCCTTTCCAATGCTCTCACAGGATTTTGTTGTTCTAGGTCACGGTCGAGGAGGCGGCGCAGCATGGGCAACGGCGCAACGCCAGGTGGACAAGCCGATCCCTGGATATCTGGGTGGCGTTGCCATCTCGCCGGTGACTACAATACTCGATCAGCCAGAACCACTCCTCTCCATATTGGGGGAATCTTTGATCCCGGGGCTGTCTGCCACATTTCCGGACTTCAAACCTGGCGATGTTTTTCTTGAAGGCCGCCGCCTAGGTTTCGCACATGTTGACCATCTCCTCGGAGGAGCGGGCATAATGAAACCAAACTGGAGCGAAAATGAGCATGTCCAACGATACCACGCTATGATAGCCAACGGCGGCAAGAAAATCGCCGGCCCTTTACTCGTTGTTCAAGGCGTCACTGACGTTCGCTTCAGTTCGAATGCGACCACTAAGGCAGTGAACACAACCGCAGAAGCCTTTCCGAAGTCTCAGCTTGAGTATGTGCTATTACCTAATGTATCACACGTGCCCGCTATTCAAGCATCTCAACGGCTGTGGATGGAATGGATCGCTGACCGATTTGCTCGACGGGAGGTCCCGCACAACGTCCAACGCACGGTGCTTTTAGCAGTTGCAAAATTTTCTGGAAATCTTGGCATTTTCATTTGCGCCCACCACTATAACTCCCTACATAAAAATTGTCTCAATCACTTGTATCAGGTAGAAAAAGTATACTAGTAGACTACAGCATATATAACTAAGTTATTATACCTCTTTTAAATATATCTATAGCTCGTATATTGGCCGAGTTATTAGGGGCCCAAAATATATTAGAAATCGGCTTGTAACCCGTAACAACTGCCTTAGATCTTTAAAAACTTAAACCCTTAATATCTCAACCACATCTTACTTGAATTTGACAAGCAATATAAAATTAGAATCGCAGGAGTTAGATCTACAACTTTTAGATATAAATCTTCTAGATAAGGTCAACTTTTATACAGGGAGTCATGGTGGTGGGCGCAAATGAAAATGCCAAGATTTCCAGAAAATTTTGCAACTGCTAATTCCTCGTGCTCGGCCCTCGGCCTCCTATCACAGGGAGTTGAATTGGCATCTTGCACCTGCAACGAAACACTACCACGCTCCCTCCTAAGCGCCACTTCATCGTATGCAGCGACCACAACACCGTCAATGATGCGACCGATCGAGTAATGTGGCCAATCAGAGTTTCAGAGTCTTAGAATTTAGCTAGAGATAGAAGTACCACTCCATAGACTGACCAATAAACAATCTTAATCACGGGCTGATTGCAAAACTTTTCCATGTATCCTGCAGAATAAACGCGCTACAGGATTCTAGAAGGGTCTATATCTAGCCCCTAGACCGTGTAAACCCTCTCACCCCCACCCCTAGAGCTCCCCTTACAGGCGCACATCTCCGCTTGTACGGGAAGCCGATGCCCCCGGAGCGGCCTCTGGAACCTACAGCTATTTGGGACTTACAGCTAGAGCGTAGAAACCGTCTAAGAGAAATACAGATCTTCACCATTGGCAAAAGGAACTCCAAGCTACTGTGTCAATATGCCGTTTCCACAGATAATTTGCGACACTGACAGATATAGGTACCGGGTCTGAAATGCCAGTTAACAACAGTCTCCTGCCGATTCGCCAACTTCCCATTCATCAGCTGGACTGGTTAATTCCTCCCAGACTTCTGCAACGACCTTATCGAACCGTTTAACCTCCTCCCTTTCACCCCCAATCTCTACGCAGTCACCATCATCGCCGCTCGGAGTACCTAAACCCTACAATGTCGATCCTACTGATGAGAGGACAAAAAAAGGGTCCCAGAGTGTCATAGAGGACGCAAGAATGAAAGAAGACGTCGCACTTCCACGTCTTGAAACATCTCAGACCGACTTCGACCAGGGCTCTACGACGACTGGAGCTACACCGTGCTACACTATGCTATCCCTTAAGTGGCTGACTTGCGTCCACCCCCCTATTTCCATCAACCGTCAACCACATCCTATTGAATAGCTTCTAGGTGCTTATTCCAACATTTTTTATGGTCGGTCGCATGGCATCTACAACTATACATAATTTTCTCTATCCTTTTAAGTTGCTTACGCAGCTCTATGGTTGATAAAGAAGTTAAGAAAATCAAGAATTATACCTATTAACCGTACAGCCCTCCGGGGCTGATACCTAAAGGTCCCTAAAACTCATCCGCTAAGAATCAAGATTATGGCCTAGAAACCGCTACCCACAGGGCGAGTCCCCTCGCCTAGGCGACCCGACTTTAGGCTATCTCTAGGGGGCACCCTCCTAAGCGGCATGATTCCGCTATTTACCCCTGAAAGGTGGACTGCAGCCACTTAAGGGATACCATTTCTCACTGTGGACAAGAATTGAGCCTATCTCTATGAAAGTTTACGGCTCAACAAAGTTCTTCAAAGAGCTCCCCATTCCAGGACGAAGATCCGGACCTTGACCCCGGGTGGACAAGAAAGAGATTGAAACCACGGATAGGTCGAGGCATCGAAGTCACTGAGAGAAGAGAATAAGCCCCTGCATTATTTCGTCTCACCAAAGTTACTATAGGACATTCCGACGGTCATCACAACGGATAAATCGCTTATCTTAACGTGGTAGTTGGCACGTAGATTCGTCTATAGGCAGCTTTAACGTCTACTCCAATCGAATGGATAGCCGACAAGGTCAAAGCCGATGCTATCCTCTTGAGACATTCACCGGATACTCCTCAAGGATTTCTGCACGACTGAAGTCAAACGCCTGCACATTGAATAGCGCGCGTATCGTCTCCTTTCGATTGTCTTGAACATTTTAGCTACCACATCATCAATTGTATTGCCGACTGCAGATATCCAGATGACTCTCTCAAAGCTTGCGCCTATCATCTCCTCCAGCCGAATTGCGTCTTGGCAAACGTGAAACCAGCGAAGCCCGGAAACGTTTCATATGACTGACAGCGTAAGCAGGAACATCTTCAGCGTCAAATGCATCCTCCACATTTCTGTCCCTCACTCACTACTGCATCACAATCATTACAAATCCACGAGCACACGTCTTAATCAAAACAGTAATGATCTTCGCAATTGCTTCATGATTTTTATTGCTATGGTGTTACATACAGCAGTGTTATCGAGATCTTGCAGGTCTCTGCCGAATGCGCTTTCTTTTACACTGAATTGGCACACTTCGGATCCTCCTCCGTCCCCGTCGAATCAGGCTTGGTATTGGACGAATCCCCCCTCCGACCGTTGACAATATACATGGACAAAGTCTTTGGAGAATACGATGACAGGTAAAAGATACGATGCTTTCTTAAGTCCGGTCAATTCGGATTCGCACTTACGATCTCTGATATAGGGGGAGGCCACTGCTTATAATCAATTGATAGATAAGTAAAGTATTTCCCTTTCTTGCGAATGATCAAGGCGACGTCGGCGTCACACATCCTTGCAAACTCATCCGCCTTTCTATTCAAAGTTGGTTTCCTTCTAGTGGGTTTTTGTTGCTTTACTTTTCTTACGTACGGCATGTTATTAAATCTTATCGGCAAAGACAAGACTTAGAGGATGAATGACTGCAAAGAATTAAAACAAGATTGTGCTCATGCAGAGAATTCTGATACTTACAACTCAATGAAAATACGGACTTCTCCATCTTTGGCCGTCCGGTACTTAGTACTTGTTCCAAATTTGGCTCCTCTACACTTTGACGCTCCAGGTTTTGGTAGTTGTTCCATCTTTTCGCTGCTCCAGCCCCTCCCCCGGTCTCAGCTGTTTCGGTTCTTGGTTCTTAATTCCTGCTTAATCATTATCATAATCACCATCATCATCATTGTCATCAAAGAGCTAGTCGATTAGGGTACTCTCTCTTATAGACTGTGGGGTCTAAGAAAGTCACAGACCTCGAAATCTGCGCCAAACACTTCATTACTCATATTTTTGTCTGACCATTGATGGGAGTCAGGTAGGAGAACGACTGTTCTATTTCTTTCAATCCAAATGATCCTCTAAATCTAGACCTCCAATAAAGGCTATTTCTACTCCCTCCATTTCTGGGATCGCATCTCTTGGACTCCATTTCTGGCTCCTTGATGCTGGTTTATTGTTGATTCAAGATAGTGTTAAGCTTCCGAGGAGCTTGATAGATATCTTTCTTATCTTCTATGCAGAAATCAGTGCACGACTCGTCAGGTCCACAACTACATATAAAGCCGGAAAGCGCCCTCGAAGAACATTCAAAACCGATCGAGACAAGAGTCTTGCATATAGAAGAGAGAAGTACCGTCAAGAAAAGCTAGCCGAGCGTGAAAAGCGCAGACAACAGATGACCAATCCGGAATAGTTCAAGGCTTTGGATATTAAGCAAGATGTCCTGGACGTGCAGAAGCTATGCTTGAAAGACCTCGTGGCCGAAGAGAACCACGTCAGAAGAATAGCACGAATTCCGGGCGCAACTACAATAGACCTGGAAATGAGTTACAAGGAGGTGGAAAGGGTTATTAATGTGTTGCGTTTTCGGCTGCGAAGGTCTGATAATCACAGCGATGGCTTCTAGATCTTCTTGTTAAATTTCACCCTTATCTATACAATAGACGCTTACACTGGTCCATATATGAAGTAATGTAATGCAAGCGAACTTTGGCTGAGCTTATATAGCAGGTATACTCTGACAGGCGAGCTTCATAGGTATTCAATCATATAATCAAACGGGGCCGGAAGCAATGATTTGAGAATACTCACGTGACGTTATTTCTTAGTGTGCACTTAAAGAACTTACTGCTGCCACGACTAGCGTGGCAGCAGTAATGTGAGGGCATTTACGTGACGGTAGTTCTTTGCCTGCGGGCATAAAACCCAGCCCTTGCGGCGCCGCTAGGCTGTCTCAACAGAAAATGACGACAGGAAGCGCACGTGCCTCTCACTCCACATGCTAAAAAAGGCAATGATAGTTCAAGGTACATTATTCCTCCTTCTCAGCATACAGGCAGCGTAATCTTTTGTTGACCTACATACGCAGGAGAACCGTGGTCAACAGCAGCGTTCGTTTTCTGCGAAGAAGAAACGACTCTCTTTGATCCACTTGGTTACGAACGTCGACGCGGAAATTGGTTCACACCATGTCGAGGTTTTAACACGGAATCTATTTGAAACGTTCATTACAAGCTGACATTTGGTCATCAAAACTGCGCAGCTTAGCTGCGCCACCAATTCTTTTCGGCCGTTCCTCACGATATTCAAATCCCATAAACCTTCTCTTTCCCCTAAGTTAGCCGCTGATGTACGGGCTGTCGTGAGCCGTTAGGGGCTACTGATTTTGTAGAGAAACTTGATGACGATTTGCACTGTATTGGGCGCCTTTAAGGGCTGTAGATGTATTGTTCGCATCAGATAGCCACTGAAAATGCTTCTATCGTCCCCTGCTGAAGAGCAGAATAAGAAACACTAGCATAGTCCCCTGTCGCTCAGTGAGCTAGGCGATTACTGGAACCTTTTGTGATCGTTGCGATCGAGCGTCACCAATCTTGTTCAAGCGTTCTTACATCGAGCTGCGATGGATTGACCAATCTTACATAGAAAGGCATTGCGTACAGAGCCACAGGGATAATACCTCTCGTTTCTGCGGATGATCAATGCGACGTCGGCGTGGTACAAGCGCGCCGGCTGATCTCCTTCTTGATCAAGTTGGGCTTCCTTCTAGAAGTTCGTTGCGACTTGGCTCTACTGCGTATAGCATGTTATGGGGCGGTCTCGAGTTCAAGGAGTATGGAGGGTAATATATTGCGGCTTACCCTGACGAGGTTCATCAACCGGCCTCTTGACTTATATACGGGATAAGCAAGGAGACATCCCTTTTGGGCTTGGGCAGCCAATTTTGGCGCCCTTCAGCACCAACGATCACGGCTCTGGAAGATTCGACGGAACTCGCCTGGGCTAGAAAGTTGTACAGCGCGTATTATGTTAAATATTGCTTCAAGCCTGCCGCGATTGCGCCGAATGGGTCATCTTTATGAAATCCATCATCACGGATTAAGCTTCGGGCCACTGAACGCAAAACCGGGCAGGTCCTGAACGTGTTCGGGTGTGAGCCGTGAATGTATGCAACGAGGTTCTTAAGATAAGGATCGGAGTATCAAGTGGTATTATATCTGAGATCCTGGTTAGCGAATCTTCATAGCAGCAGCGCTTATATGACATTTTCTTGGCTGTGCCAGGCCCACAGAGCAATAGGGGTCCTAGACCTGGCCCAGGGATGGTCTACCCGTTGTCTGCGATGAATCCATCTACCAGTATTGGCCATCGGCGCCCATGCCGTAGGTCCTTCTTAAGACCGTCTTTCGCACGCTTGTAATATTTCGGGGTCCGATCCGCATAGAGATGTGTGATTTATTCCTTGTATGCCTCGTTGCTATTGCTCTCCCGCTTCTGGCGTATTTGCCTGTAGGTCTGTTTTTAAGCCTGATTTTCGGCGAAGAAGCTCGTATAATCATCTAGATTCCTCAACTCTGCAATTGATCGCCGCTACTGGTGAAGGTCATCTTCAACCTCTAAGTGTCGTAGGATCAGGTGATGGTGTAAGGGGAGGCTCACCGATCTTGACTGCCCCATCTGTATCGATGAAAACGTTCGAGGAATCCAAAGAGCTGTGGACCAACCCGTGCGAGACAATGTAAGCGAGCCCTTTGAGGATCTGTATAGATCATCGAATATTCTGGACGTCACTGCTCCACGCACCTGTCCGAGTATAGCAGCGAGTTCATGCTCGGTAGCATAGGGATGGGAGGTGGCTATCCGACCGAGAGACACGGGGACGTATTCGACAACGGCGAAGGAATGATTTGGTACAACGAGATTCTCGTGTCGGACCCATTGCAGTATCTCGAGCTTTGTATGGCTATCCGGATACGGTAGGTCCTCCACAACGACGGGCTCGCACGGTAACGCTTTTGGAGTTGCTACGATTGTAAGATGATCGAACTTTAATTCTTAGCGCTTGTTGAATCTGTTCTATGGAGATTCGCTTTGGGTTACCACGTATTCGTGGGCTCGGAGCCTTGTCACGACGAGTTTGGGTAGAAGCAGCTCGACGGGCGCATCTCCTCTATTGTATTCTCTCCTGTAAAGGGACAACCTTCCCTTTCTTCCAGCAAGTACTGCTGCATCTTTTCGAGTCTCCGTGCGACCCCGGGACCGCAATCTGGCTTTTTGGGTCTGGGGATCAGGACTGGAAGCCGGCCTGGAGCCTGTCACCTCTTCCAGAGCAATGAGCGACTTGCGTTTTTCAAATATAGTGGTCATCCTACAGTTATAGGTCTCTGGGTCCGGGATTTAACAACGGATTACGAAAAAAGAGGCGTTGGCGGGGCATCAAAGACGACTGGCGGAACGAGATCCAGGAGGGTCAAAGGATGAGGAGCATCTGCGAATAGACATATTACTATTATAAGCATGAAATGGGAAAGGCTGCGCCTTGGGGGGGACAGCAATTTTGGGGGCAGAGCCAACCTTAGAGGCACCCAAGTAGGAAAGCGCCAAGGAGAGCAGCATGTTCCTTTTTTCTTCCCCAACTATCACTACAGTGCTCAGTATGCCGTTGACCCGTGCCAAAGAGGAGGAATCCAAGATTGAGGCAGGGCGAACAGCGGAATACAGAGGCACTGTTCGCATCAGGCTCGAGTGGCTACATTTCCGTGAGGAAGATTCCACAAAGCTCGATAGGGAGAATATCGAGAGATTGAAAGCGGTCTTCCGGAAAGACTGCCGCCGGGCTGATATCAAGAACCCTGTCCCCGCCGTGATCGATTAGCAACACCTCGACGGCGCGCTTCAAGCGTCAGGCGATATTTTGCCAGCGAGATTCGGATCCAAATCCCATTCATCTATCCTACATACAGTAGATGCATGTCCGATCACGTGACAATATGTTTATTCTTATTTTCGAGTTTCAAGTTAAAAGCAAAATAAGCAAGTCTTTTCCGAGCCTCGAGTTAATCCATCACATAATTGCTATATATCTCCTCAACCCTTCCCCCCCGGCGAACCATCCTTTCCTTTCCCCCTCTCAACAACCCCTCCCCTCCACCCAAGAACAACCCAACCCGTACGACTCTCCGCTCGTCACTTATCCATCTAAAAACTTCAAAATATCACATATCACAAATCGCATGCCCTACATTGATTATCAATTCTTATTTAAATTGTAACGTCACAAGAGCTTTAATTTCCTCTGTCATGAAAAATCGGTGTATGGAGAGGAGTTGTAACCATAGGGGAAGCGGAGGCGGGTGGCGAGATCGAACGGAACGGGCGGGAGGGTTTGTATAGCGTTGGCAAAGTTGAATGTATATGTTACTGAAGCTTACCTTATCATCAGACTCACCAGGCTCTGGCAGAGGTCGTTGACGTTAGCCTATTTATTTATCCTTGAGCCCTATGTAGGAGTGAGTGATGTATATGAACTAAGTTACACAATTAACAAAATGACTACTTGCGAGGCTCTACTATTCTATCAAAATAGCTCTCTGTCTGTCTGTTAGGTGGGTACGTTTGTGTGAGCTAGCTCGTGAACGCTGAATGATATCATTAAGGATATAACCGAAATAAGAGGCTGCCGAGCGATTAAGCTACATAATAGACCCCACCAAGATTTAGCTAATACTAAGGCAGGGGAGAAATGAAAGGAAAGTAGACAACGCCGCGTAAGTGTCAAGGAAAAACGCTATAAATGAGTGTTAAACATACATGCAACTCTATCGCTAATTACTCCCTCTTCCCCCGTGTGAATTGAATTGAAATGATAATTGTCCCGTGCCTGATGTCTACTGCTTCTCTTCAATTTCTTGTCCCGTCTGACTGCTTTTGTGAACTCCCTCCAGTCGCGTGGTGTCACGCCAAAAGGGACCTTAATGGCAGAGTATTCCAGACATTTGATATGTCGTTGGTTAGTCCAGCGCGTACCTCGGGGCAGGCGTTAAGCCCGCTCCATATCGCCTTCGGCAAAGTCATGTCCATCTTCGGAAAGTTTAACTGGTTCTCCCCGTAACAAGTACCCTTGTAGGATGTGATTGAATCGCCTCACCATCCCTATAGACTTATGGGATCCACTCACTGCATGCGTGATTGCGACGCCTTGTTTGGTGAATACATCTTCCACATTTTGGTCGAAGAAGCTTCGTCATAGATCTGTCCAAACAGCGATGGTGATGAGGTATTGATGCAACACCTTCTGTACAGAGGCATTATAATCCTGCTCAATGACCCTTCCCGCTGTTCCTCGGTCATATTGTTCAGCCAGGCCCCACAACCTCCCTTCCCGGATTTCCAGAACCATCGACAATTACCACGCTTCTGACGGCTGACTTGTTGCTCCAGAGCAGAGGTTAGAGGTGTAGGGGTGTAGCTTGCGTTGAATTACGTTCCATGACAGGCCATCTGCAACAGTATTGTTGGACCCTTGGATGCTCTGAAACCTAATGTTGAGGGCCATTAGTTGGATCACCCATCTAACGGAAATATCTTCATGGGTGTCACTGTTGAGGAATCCGACTAGGGTTCTGTGGTCGGTGAATATGGTTGAAGTGTACGAACATTGTAATATGTGTGCATACTTCTTTGAGAGAAACACCATAGCCTGTAGCCCTTGCTTGTCAGTATCATAGTTTCACTCTGCGGCGGTGAAAGTGGAAAAAGCATACAATAAAGGTCCCGTTTCGCTGTTGTACCTCTGATAAAAAAAAAACAGCCGGCTTCAAGCCCTGAAGCATCGATGTGCACTGAGACCGGTGACACAGGGTCCCAGCCAAACAAAAGGCCTGATATAGCACAACGTTCGCGCATGAGATAAAAGATAATTGCTCCGCTTCCTCCCATTGCCACTCCACCTTTTTGATAAGGCTTTGAAGAGGACGTGCCATCTCTATATAATTTTTAACCCATCGACGGGTGATGATGATATTTCCAAGGAGAGATCTAATGTCTGTCGGATTCTGTGGCGTCGGCCATTCGAGTATGGGCTTTCCTCGTTCGAGTTTCCAGGCAAGTGGCCGCCAATCTCATGTGTCTCTCCCAAAGCAAGGATTCTGTCCATGCCTATCCTGACTTTTGACATTGATAGACACAGGCGTGCCCATGAAAGGCGAGAAATTAGGTGATGTGATAAGAAGTTGGAACGCCTCACCCACAGGTCATGGTCTGGGAAGATATCGTTGTAGAAGCTCATGTCTGGTGGCTCTTGCGGTTGTGGATTATAGATTAATGATGACTTGGGCTGTTGCTCGGGCACTGCACCAAAAGCTATATGTCTTATCTCATTCATCGTGAATGAGGACGATCGTGCCGCTTGGGGCATACAAGTAGGCTGCAACCGTCCAATTCCTGGGATGGAGAATGCAAGTGTGTGGCGGTCGTCTGGATGAATCTTCACGACGCAATATGCTTTCTTGAGGCCGAATTGAGAACACAGATTGTGCGTCGGGAGGGGCAGGACGGCATGCGTTCGGGCATTCAACTCCATATGATTTCCGGGTGGTTCCTCGGACACATAATGGTAGTTGAATATAAGGCGTGGTTCTGCCATACCTCGCTTCTTCACAAGGACTGGTGAGGGCCACCACTGGAATATTCTTCCGTCGGCGACGACGGTTCTATCATACATGCCTGCTTCTAGGCCTTCCAGTACGAATTTGCGTAGCCACCATTCCTCATCTGGCGTGAATGGTCTTTGCTTCGCAGAGTGAATTGAAGTGCCTTCTTTGAAACGTGGCCGATGTGCGTTCAAATTTGTCGATTGCATGGCCCTAATTCCGCTAGCCTCCAGGTCGCGGTATGTCCATAAGGGTTGTAGGGCCTTTAACCGCTCCTCATCATCAAGAACCTGCTTGCCGAACGTAATGCTTCTCTCCTTAGCCCAAGCCTTAAGTTGTTCAGGTAACTTCCTGGTATCGATGATTCGTCGTAGCAACCGCCGATCAATAACGAAATCCTTGTTCCCCTGCGGAGTGGCTTTCTGCGCAATAGATTCGGCCATCATGCATGAATCTGGGATGGACTGAGGTCCAGACCACCCCTGGACGTTTGCGAGGCATGCCCGTCTCAGTTTGCACCGACATGTAACATCCATCGCTTGAGGGTCATCTGGTACATGCTCAATGTAGAGAGAATGCACGCAAGATTCGATGATGATAGCAGTATCTTGAGCTTTCATCTTTACCTTGGGTTTAGGCCCTTTACCGTCCTGCCTAGGACTTACTGAAAATCCCCTTCTGAATTTTCATCATCAGACTCCCAATCGTCGTCCGATTCGTCACTATGCGACCCCACAGTATTGACCAACTGCGTATTATCTCTCACAGCTCGTACAGACTTGGAACTAGACGACGTGGCCGCTGTCTTCTTGGCTGTTGCCGTCTTATGAGTGCCCAAGGAGCAGGGAAGGTCAATCGACACTCGTGATTGACGAGATAAAGTGCCAATGCTTATGTCCGGGTTGAACGACACAGTCTCTGGCGGCTTCGATAATGATTCGGGAACCACCTGCGGCTCTGGAGCGAGAGGTCCTTCTCCACACTTTCCTCTCGGCTCCTTCTTCAGTTCAGGGAGTGTAAACAACCGCTTCAACTCATTACGGGAATGAGGCGATAACTGATCCAAATGCGTGATTGGGGGCACACTTTCATTGTTATCCATCTCAATAGGACGTCTATTCAGCATAGTATTGATGTGGAGCAGGGCCTTCTCCTTTCCAGGGCCGCCTTTGAATTTGATAACTCCTCGATGCTTGACTATGTATCGAGAGCCATCGGTAAGGATTCGAAATCGGTGGCTTCGCGAGGAACTAGCGAGGTGAGACGAATTACCTATCGAAACAGTCGCCTGTTGCGGTAATGGTAGGATTGAGTTTGGGAGGATAGCTGAGTCAGGATTAGGGGTGTGTTCATTGCTTGTCCCCTCGACTAGACTGCAAGAGTCCTTTGGCGTAGCATGAGCTGCCGTGGGACCCTTGGACCAGGCCCCCGTGCTCTGCGTTTGTTGCTCTATACCCTCTCTGTAAGCAGATTGTCGTCGTTCTTCCTCTTCTTGCAAACAAACCACATCTCGTGTTACCAACCCGTCGACATATAATCGCTCAGCCAGGGTCAAAGGAACGGTGGTGTAATCCAGACCCTTGGACCAGGCCCCTGCGCTCTGCGTTTGATGCTCTGCACCCTGTGCGTAAGCAGATTGTTTTCGCTCTCTCTCTTCTCGTGTACGAACGATATCTCGTGATAACACCTCCTTAAGGTCTGATCGCTCAGCCTGGGTTAATAGAATGGAGGTGCAATTCGGGCCCTTGGACCAGGCACCATCGCTCTGCATTTGTCGCTCTGCACCCTTTCCGTAAGTAGATTCTCGTCGCTCTTCCTCTTCTCGCATACGAACAATATCTCGTGATATCAACTCGTCAAGATATAATAGCTCATCCTGGGTCATTGGAACGGAGGCGCAATCTGGAGTTTTGTGACCTAGGGTCCCACATTTTCTACAGAGTGGATTCAAAAGAGTTGCGTCATGGACTTTTGGGCCGCGTGATAGAGGCTCAACAGTGAGTCTTGCTTGTGGGTAAATCGGTGGCAGCATCTCTGCCTTGGTTAATTCCTTCCACTGGTAGATAAGGTCTTGGGGCACAGTTTGACCAATGTGTATATACTCTCCCATCTTCCGGCGCAGATCTTTCTCAGCTTCTGCCTTTGTAGGATCAAGCTCTTCCTTTCCTGCTCGGATCTGTTTTGCTTCCGCTTCTGCTTTCAAGAACGCGCCATGTAATGACTGTCGGCTCTTGGTTGCGTACGTGAACATTCTCCAACGGAGCGTTATATCACGGATGCCATTGATGTAATTCCGGATGGTAAGGTCTAGCACTGACGCTTGGGTGTGGTCGAGCTGTCCTTCTCCGTCATTGCTGCCCGCCGTTTCCAGAAGTTGGAGTGCTCGCTGGTAGTAATGATGTAGTGATTCCGACTGCCCTTGTATCATAAACTGGATGTCAGTGATGGGGTTGCGTTGAACCTCTTGTGGCCTGCGAAATCGGTCCAGGAAACGATCCTTTACCGTTATGACTTCACGCTGACTGGTTCGTAGCATGCCGCTATCGAAAATGATCTTGCCGACGACAGGGTCAGCATTAGCCCAGTATGCTGCTTCGCCCTCTAACAACATGCTGAATTCTTCTAGCCAGGCATATGGCTCTGTTGGTTGGTCAACACCATTCAGGCTCATCGCTCGCTCGAACTGCTGGAGCCATTCCCTAGCATTCTGTGTACCGTCTCCATTGAAGCAAGTGATCCTGGGGTCGCCTTGTACTAAGGACCGTCTTGGCGGTTGCGGGCTCGGAGTGCGGGTAGTCCTATCTCCTGAGCCTCTCGCCAGGGATATGGCCCTATTCTGGGTATCTGATGTGTGCTCCATATTGGTGTTGGCTTCTATCGTCGAATGTGCTTGTCACGGTCCAAGATCTGGGGCAACGCTTGGATCCCCACGGCTCAGACTCAGCTATACGGTGCACGGCGTATCTTCTATCGTTTACTCAAAAGTGATGTTCTGACGTAATTCGCGTTCTTGATGACAAGGGGGAGTGACGTGTATAGGGTGGTAGCTTGAACGAAAGGTACTGGCTATCTTTTTTCTCTCTTGATTTTGCTGTTACTGATTGTTGATTGCTTGCTCTCACGCAGTCCTGCAGATGCAGGATCCCACCTGAATTTCGGTTAACCAATAGCTAGGCGAGACCACGCTGCATCCGCTTGTCGAGCCGTGGTCGCCACAAAGATCTCAAATGGGGATCTGGTTGTATGCCTGAAAGAAAATTTGGGAGCCAAAAGAACTGGATTGCTGATGCTATGGGCGGCCGTGGCTATAAGGGCCATCGGGACCATAGGGGACATGAGACCATAATATTCCGCTCCCGAAACATTCTGCTCTACATCGTCCAAATGGGGCACACGTTAGCTCATACGCCAAAGAATCAATCTGGGAACAAGCCTCGGTGATTTTAATAGGCCATGGTGAGTGATGATGTCTTAGGATATCAAAGGAATGAGTTGATGGCCATATGTAGGAACTAGCATCAAAAATATTGGATTGTCGAAAAGACCATGACTTTTGCGCAGCGAAGTGCAAGGCGTAGAATTGTGGCGTTCTGGCTAGGGGTAATCTGAAGAAGCTCTTTCAGTGAGTAAAACCAAAGAAAACAAGGCCCATGTTGCGATCCATTGTATTGCGCATTCCAATGTCCCATATTCCATGAACCAATAGGAAGCTGCATAGGCCGTAGTTGCCGTAGGCGATGGCGACAGCGACGTGTGCGACAACGACCATATAGAGCACTTAGGGTTACTGGCTCCTACAGCCGATCAACTCACCCCCTGCACCACGTACACAGCCGAGACCCATATCCTCATTCGGCAAGCCTTCTGTTCCAGACTTACGAAGTGATCTGAATTTACGGGAAGCGGACACCGATTTGGCAATCTGTGGCGAGGTCGGTAGCTGGGAACCACTGATACCATGAATGGAGGTATTGAGCGGATGGAGGGAGACTGAGTCATACATCTGGGCTTATTTTGCCACCAAGATGGGGATTGGGACTGGGACGGGTTTGGGCTTGCAAACATGTTATGCATTATGCAGGTAACCCATGTAATTTCCTGGATTTGGGTCTGAGTGGTCCCGCATGTCCGCCGCTGGGCTTACAGCGCAGGGACCTTGAGAGAGTGTGGCACTGAGAGGAGCGTCAGATCGGAGGGGTATGGACGGGGTTGTTTTGGAACATTTTTTGCGACTTTGGCACGGAGGCATGATGCTACCGGGTTCTGATGCTCAAAAATGCTTATGACCTAGATGCGGGTAGGGTCGGTGTTTGAGATCGATACACGCTCCGGTGGATCGAATGATGCATCTCAAGCGGTGAGCATCGACTGGTGTTGAACAACATGACTGGAAAGATGAGGAATGAAAGTCGATGGCGAGGATGCTGGAAAGTTGAAAACGTTGCAAGATCTTGAGAATTCAGAATTCCAGGATTTTGAGCAGCAAGAATGGTGGCGTCTGCCCGCATGATGCCAATTCAACATTGGCATACATTGTCCATTGTTGGTGTTGAGAAACGGTGGTCTACAGTGATACTGGGACATGCAGCGCTGCGGGGAGGAGTACATTGCGTCCGCAGAATCTGATGATAGCTTGTGGCTATTCCCAACTCTCATTTTCCATGTAGACGTAGACCCAGGTTCTTGCTCACGGGTGTTGAGCGGCGGAGTTGGTCTGCAGTGCTCACGGCTGAGCATGTCAAGCGAGGAGGGAAACATTGCGTCCGCACAACCTGGCGATGGCTTGTGGCTTTTCCCAATCCTCGTATCTGTGTAGACTTATATTCTTGCTTGGCTTCAAAACCATTGGTCAGGACTCCAATTCGGTCGTTTCGCGAGTTAGAGGTAACTTGAGGTGAACTGTCTATCGAACCGATCGTCCGAGGCGGTGGTGATTTGGGAGCTTGGACGAATTCGGGGGATGGGAAGTGAAGTTTCGATGATGAGGACGGGGAAGGACGGTAGAATCCGGTGGTTGGAAGGATGGGATTTGATGATGTCTTCAAGCACTGGCACCGTATCTGCTTCTTTACCACCAGATCTAGGCGATGGCAGATGCGGCATGGTTTGGATCGGTGTTGCGCAGCCGTGCAGGTCTGCAGCGCTCACGGTCGGGTACGCTGAGCGGGGAGGAATGCTTTACGCCCGCAGAATCTGGTGATAGCTTGTGGCTATCTCCAATTCTCATTTCCATGTAGATGTAGATCCATGCTCTTTCTTGGCGGCTTTAGGGCAGAGGTGGTCGTTGTAGGGCATTGCTCGTCAATGCATGGCAATGGTGAGCACCGAGGGTCTGATGCGTGGTTCGAGGTGATGGTAAGGTCTGCAGAGCTTTTGGTCGGAGATCGCGAGTGGAAAGATGGTCAACGAGGTGCTGCCATAAGACAGCTCATGGAACGAGTTCTCCGTAGCGGTAGTAACGATCTATATGGCATCGGCTGGAGAGGTGTTCCGGCAAAATGGACATTTTTGGTTTTGGGGTTTGTTGTTACTCTGTTACGTGTTAAGAACTCTTAGCGCTTCCATCCCTCTTGTTAGCAAGATAGTGTTCGCGATGCCTAGTAGTCGGATGCTTAGGGGCAACTGGGGCGGTAGGAAAGAGGCGGATCTGATAGAAGGGACATCGTCCTAACATTCAAAATCAATCATCGACTTCTAGATATGGGGGTGCATATCTTGCATGTAGGTCTTCGACGGCGAGGTAGTTCCTGATCACCTCACATGTCGACGGCGGTGTGAGATCGCCCGTTATGTCGGCGGTGTCGGGTGTGATGGTGACGCTGGTCGTGATGCCTTGTCTTGTCAAGGCTTCGCCGCGGGTGAAAGGACTCGGGGGGTCGGTCTTGGTGATGGTATGAGGGTGAGTCTGAGAGAGGGTATGTTGGTGAGGAAATGGTGATAAGGTCGAGGGTGTTGGACTTGGTAATGGTGAGTATGATGAGTGAGTGTTATGGTAAGGACGCGGGTGAGAATGAGCTATGAATCTGCTTTTGCTATCTCTCGCGCAGATGTAAGTGTAGCTGATTTCTTTCGAGGGACACACCTTTTCGCAATGCCCGCTAGATAGCTTTCTGCAAATAGTTTCCTGTTTATATCGGATGAGACGTGCCGTTAAGGAAAACGAGGCATTGCAGAGCTTGCAACGGTGATATTCAGAAGCTCGACATACTGATTGGTTCGTATTCTGTGGGGCTATTGTCGAAGTTAGCTGCGGAGCTCGCTGCGATCCTTGCGCCAACCCAGCTCTTATAGCTCGTATGAATCATACGACATTCCGACAATTCGATTTGTGGGACCAGGTTAGAGCTTCACCGCGAAGGTATGTTAGTAGGAGCTTAAGGATATTAGCCTCACCAAATGCTGATCTGCAGTACTCGGTCCGGTCGCAGAAGGCATCGACATCATCAAACAGGTGTAGCTCAGGAAAATTGTATTGCAGCGATGGAACCAGAGATCCGATGTATGTTGGCGATGCTTTGCAGAGCTCTCTGCGACAACTGCTGGGCTTCCTACAGTGATACTTGTGAGTCTTCCTGCCGTGATGCCGCAGCATGTCGAACGTGGATCAATGTTGAGCCCAGTTCTGATGCGGATCTCATATAGCTTCTCGAGCGGTAGTAGTGTTCGAGCTTTGGACAATCTTCTAGCTCTCACGCGCAAAGGTAGCTCTTACATACCTGGCGGATAACCAGATCTAGCTCCTTGCTTTGTATATGGCTGAACCCAGCTCCTGCAAGATCTTCAGGACAGGGCGAGGCATGTGGCCAGTGGGTAAGCGAGGCAACGCGTTCTGTATATCTCGACATGTTGAATGAAGCAGCGGAAAAATTTCAGTGTTGAGAGATCTTGGTAGAGCTGCTGATGTGTCGAGCAGAGCTCTGAGGTAGGGAGGGTCGATGGTGAGTAGGAGGATCGATTTGGAGGAAGGATTGATGCTGAGTAGAGCTCTGCGGTCGGTAGGATGGATGGTAAGATGGGTAGGATGGATCGTTGGTCGAGTAAGTGTCTGAAGTATCGTGGATTGGTTAGGATTGCCTGGCTGCGAGACATGTACCGCGGCAGCGGGCACTAGACTAGGGCTGCTAGGGCTAGAGCTAGGGCTGAATTCATGACAAATTGGCTACCCTTACCGTAGGTTCAGCTGGGCTAGAGCTACTTCTAGGTCCTTGACAAAAGTACTGCGAATTGTCGAGGACACCAAAAGTCTTTGATTTCCGCACAATCAATGAACCCTCTGGAACAAGGCTTTGTTCTAGAGAGGCTTCGGCACTTAAATATGCGCAAGCTCTACTAGTTAGGCGTGTGCTGCTCGCACTGGGGGCGCTTTAGGGGCTAGGCCTATTTTGGAAGGCTTACCCGAAATGAGGACTTCTGGTGTCGCGTGACTAGATCTCTAGAAATTCACTTCCTTTCAACTCAACTACCCTTCTGCCTACTCTGCTTGCGAAGTACATTAACCAATACCTACACGACTATAGTAATCCCCCAGTAAATTAAGGTATTTAGTATGTCAACTTTTGCGCAAAAGCTTTCTTCGGGGGTGTTGCTCGGGGGTATGCTTTAGGGTGTATGATTAAGGTTACGTTTGGGGGAATGCTTCGGGCGCATACTTAGGGGTCCTCGCCGGGTATTCTCAGATTCGAAAGCTTAAACCAATATCTTAAGTAGTTAATAGAAAGACTGACTATCGTATTTCATATACGATGTTCTTTGATTCTTGTGTGTTTGCTGTATAGTGATTATCGTGGGATGATAGGCATCGGCTGGTAATCTCAGCGGTATGTAGATATATCTCGTGGCGGGTGCTGTGTGCACTGCTACCTAGGTACGTACCTACCTCACAGAAGTGCTTGTTTAGCTCGGAGTATGGGCCGGTTGGTTGACCCTGAGCAGAACAGCAGCTTGGGGGTTAGACCGTGCCTAGGGGGAGCACTAAATTGGTGCTGCGGCCCGATCCGGGGCTATGTCATGAGGCTGTGTAAGCTTGGTGCAGGGTACCGGGCGCAATCTACGGGGTACTTTTCGGCGTGCTTTTCGATGATAAATGTTGGGACGGGTGTCGCTGGGTTTTTAGGGCCCGGGCGCAATATTTTAGGGGTGTGTTCTGGGGGTTTGGTTGGTGGTGGATTATTGGACAGTAAATTGAAAGTAATCTGTCTCCCATCCACATCACCTCCATCTACCACCTAGCATGTCGCAGCCGCATATTCATTTTGATATTTCAAGATTCTGAAATTTGCAGGCCTATAGGGCTACTGTCATACGACTCTGTTTTGGCCGACATAAGTACTTTTTGGTGTGGTTTTCGATCATGAAGGTCAAGGTGGCAATCGCTGGTTTCTTAGGGCCTGGGCGCATTGTTTTAGGGGCCAGTTTTGGCGGAATTTTCAGGGCCCAGGCGCATTGATTCAGGGGCCCAACTTTCATTATTGAAAACTTCTCGTCCGCTTTCTCATTTGTATTCCTTGAACTACCCATACCTTCCATAATTCCTATGTCTAAGATAATAGCTTCTGAAAGAGCAGAGGAGCTACAAGAGATCGAGGAACGGAATAAGATTAGTACGAAGACATCCTCGCCCACTCTTCCAAAGCCTTTGTTGACGTTGAAAGTGTAGGCGACTCTGCCAGAGATGCAATGCCGTGTTTAACCAAGCTGATACCGAGTACGAAAATGGAATGACACGTTTCGCTGCCATGCGCCGTCGATATACTTCCATGTTATCCGGATGATGGACAATGGGACTGCGCGCAAGCCTGTTGCCCCTCCAGCTAGGCACTACACCAACTATCAACTGAGGACTGCACGATTCGTGGTAATGGGGATAACGGTCGACGCTGCCTCTACGATGCAACGTTTCTAGACACAGAGATGGTGTCCGCCTTCTGAGGAACGTGATTGGTGACAAGCCCTGCAGCCTAACAGGTATCAGGGTGAGCCTGTGATAGACTCGAGCTGACGAAGTCAGTGATGCGCCAATTTATCTCAATGATACAGAGGCTTCTCAATGTGGTGTTTTGACTGAAGACCTTCCTTTCTGAAAGAGAGACTGTCTGAACATCTACACACCATGCTGCCTATCATAGTTAGAGGCACTGCTGGCGAGAGGATCGTTGACAAAGCTATCATTGCCGTTCCATCTCTTGCAGAAGACGACCGTGACGACGTAAAGGAAGACGTGGAGCAATTCAGAAAGACCTCTGCGGAGAAGGCAGAGGGAATGGAGAGCAAAAGAGGCCATCGTCCGGCCGGATATCTTCGCGGCACGAGGAGCTGTCGTGGCTACAGACGTATGGAATGATCTTTGAGTTTGTTCCTCCAGCCCGACAGTGAACTTTGGGCCGACTGGCCATCCTCAACAAACCCCCCGAATACAGCACCCTAGATAGGCCCCTAGAGTGATGCGCCCGGGCCCTAAGAAAGAGCCGCTCGGTGTTCACTCTTGCTAACGGGCACGCCGTAGCGACAACTATAATGGCACTAACACAGGAGCTACGAGACCTTATGTCAAATGAGTATTCAAGGTCAAGTATAACTGTGATTGCATAGTTAACAATTCGAAGGCGAGGGTGGTGGCCAGGGGATCTAGCATCAGGTCATGATCGCGCGAAGTTGGTGAGCAAGGCGCGAAGTCATGTCGCTGAAGGAACAAGAGCAAGTATCATATTCGGCATAGACGCATCAGGGAAGCCTGAGCACAGTGCAGCTGTAGGGAGTTCACGTTCCCATCGAATTTGCTTCTACGCCAGTTGCCCGCTTCGCTGACGGTGATCTTGGCGGTCACCTCAAGACAAAGTGAATACACCAGAATCCTTACAAATACATAACGGATTAAGCTAGATCCGGTGTAGCACGCATCAAAAGGTGGGTTGAACGACTTCACTCTAACGCCACTTCCAAAGGTTTCAACCAAAATCTTCCTCCGTTCCTTTCCTCCTCATTAACACCAACATTCTACATACTGTCCACCACGTACGCTCAACAACAACACCCCACATTCAGCCCAACGCAAACACCCAGGCTTATCGCTTATCACCCATCGACAACGATATCGTGCATCTTTTCCAGCCTGACCTCGCCGTCGCTCGCGCTTTCGGAGAAACACGACTTCACAGTGCATGAGCTGATACCCTTTTTGTCACTTGCCAGACTCACGATTTAAGGCCTTGTATTGTGTGAGAGCTGGAGCAGACCAGACTGGTATGGTGTGTGGAGTACCATATATTACTTGTATCTAACTTGCAAAGAGATGTATCGCCATATCCGCCTCACCAGCCGTCTAAGGGCGATAAAACTGACAGAATTGCCCAATTCCACTGCAGGAGCACGGTATATGCCAACCATCCGACCGACAAACCACCCTACTACCGATAATCCTACCATCGATCCTGCCTACCTCAGAGCTCTACCCGCTATCCTTCCCTCCTCCCTATCGAACCTTCCGGCCTCAGAGCTCTACTCAACACATCAGTAGCTCTACCGAAATCTCTCAACACCGAGATCCTCACCTACAACTTCAGCTACATCCTTACCGATATTCTCATCGACATGCAGAATGTTAACATATGCCGAACGACAACACATCAGCAGCTCTACTAAGATCCCTCAACATCAAATTCTTCATCTACATCCTCACCTACATTCTTACCTAAATTCATACCTACATCCTTACCTACATCTTACCTACATCTCCACCTACATCTCCACCTACATCCTCATCTACGTTCTCGCCTATGTCCTCGATTACATTAGACAGTGTTAGGCGTACGTCTGTGTCTTTACGTTTCAATCTGATTTCAAGAGTACTCATGAATCATGCCATATGCGGTTTGCGACCCAATGAACGAACCGACGATAGATGATAAGATAGTAAGCCGGTTAGTCCGACAGTAGTGTGGATGCCTTGACAAAGAGCCCAGATACCGAACTAATGTAGCTGTCCGATGTGAGGCTATTGATTCGAAGCCTGAGTCAGCATTATCAAAAACACTGCTTCATGCTGAGGCGAGAATACTTACCCATCCTCTCCAATTCATCTACGCGCTGGTTGGAGGTGACGTTCTGGTCGATGTTGCCTGACCCGTTTCGCCATATCACCAGCTCCATCGCGTGGATTATTTTCCCCTACTGTGGTATGTTCTCCCCGAGTGAGGTAGCACTTGTCGGAGAAGTTATTAGTCAGATAGTCTGCCAGCTCGCCTAGGGAAGACGATGGGTTGAGCTAGCTTTAAAGTTACATAATATTCACGGCCGCTCGCTTTTGCAAAGTTGATACCTCTTGTTCTAATACCCAAGAATATCTTTGCTTTTCTTCCTAACCACCCTTCCATACTTTAGCTTCTACAGCAACTCCAGGACCATCCATCACAAACCCTGCTTCCGCTGGTTCTGCGTTTGCCAGCTCACCGCCTGCCAGTTCAGGCTCCTTTCCATCCGACCCTCCCGGCTCTAAGTCTGTAAATTCAGCTTACACTGTATCTAATTCTACTGACTTAGCGGCTACTCCAACTGGCCTAGTCACCTCTGCTTCCCAAGTGACATCTCTAAGCGGTAATGGAATGAATGGAGATTATCTGCTTGCAACCGGTATGACAGCCTCGGGCAACACCCCTGATCTTGCCATCGGAGGCGAAGCTATTGTACCGGGAGCGACACCCTACTCAGATGCCAATGATCCCATATTAGTTGAGACTGGAGGATTGGTCGACCTGGATGGGAACACGGTCCAACTCGGTATCCTACCCAGACAAGCAACACCTGCGTCTTAGTTAGCAAGTCTTTTAACACAGGGTCTCGGCTTTGACCGGCTCGCAGTTCAGTCCTAGATCGTCGGTCTGAACGGCCATTGTTGCTACAGTAATATCTACGCCAACCTCTGGATCTGGCTCAAATTCGCTGTCGTTAGTTAATGTCTCCCTCATTACTAGGATTTTAACATCTGGACAGCCAAGCCCACTGACTCGACCTTAGGTACTGCATGGACTGGTAATACATGGCTCGCTCTTCAGCAAAATAGGCAAACGACTGGCGTGCCAGTGATTGTGGGCTGTCTAGCTTGCGGAGATATTCATGGTATGATCTTCTGGGAGTCGCCTGAGTTGCCCAGCGTATCGTTCCAGTTCCCGGACTTTCCTAATCTCCCCTACATTCACTTACCTTGCATCAAAGTTTTCGGCATTACCGTGAGCGGCGACTGCGATGCCCCACCCGAAGATGGCAATCCCAGGGATGAAGACCCCGACACAAGTGACTCGAAATCAGATGAGACAGCAAAATGGGACTCTCCGTCAGCAATCTCCTTGATGAATCCGGTAAGCTCCAGCACTACTAGCTTATACACCTCCAGCTCCTCAATCTCAAGCGGCTCTTGTGTACCCTCTGCCACTAGGTCCGCTAGTTACTGCAGCGTATAATGTGGTACCAAGGGCTCAGCCTAAGTTTGCACAACTAGTTGCTTCTCATCAGTAATATTTTACAACGCCACTAGAACGACCACATATTCTTCCGTTTCGGTATGTGAATATAGGTGCTATGACTTACTTCCTACCAGGCCTGCCGAACCCGGAGTTGCCAAAGGAGCAGCGGTTACAGGTGAATCTGCCGATAGTAGCTATAATTACGCTTGTCCGGCTACCGCCTCTCAGCTACCGACTACAGGAGCTCTGACTATCAGTCTACTATCAACGGATTCAGCTTGTTACGAGAATTGAGCCCTTGCTGGTCAAAAACTCCACGTCCTAGAAAGGAGAAAATCTGCGGTCACTATTAGCACAATCAATGACTGCAAGCTAGCGACTCCCACAGGTCAGCCACTTACAACGCCTTTCGACCTTAGAATGTATAATTTTCGGGCTTTGGATACCAAAAACACCTTACCATAAAGTTGTTAAACAATTTGCACGTTACTATAGAATTTTACCTTTTAGGTGCGTACTAATTATTATCATAGTCCCTGCTAATTAATTAAAGTCGGTGTAAAATGGCGATATTCATAATAACCAAGTTCCTTTAGTATCTGTGAGTCTCTTTAGGTAACCCTAAGCTGAGCAAATCTAACATAAGTCCTAGATAAGAACGGATGTTTAACATTATTTACTTAATTAATCATCAATAATGGCGGTAATAATCTCACTTGCAGCTAATCAATTTAACAACGTCTTCTTTACTTTATATTGCAATTCCGTTACGCGACTTTTTAAGGCTTTAGCCAGCGCAACCAATCCTAATTTCCTACTTATGTCACAGCATCTCGACGGTAAAGTAAAGGGTTTAGTAGGTCACCTATATTATATAAATTGATTTTGTTTCGATATTTTAACTAGATCCTTGTTTTAAATTTTCGAAAGTTAGAAGATCTCCCAGCGAGATACTTTATTTCGTACCTAGCGGAATGATAATAACGTCCAATTAAGCTATATATTCTTGAGCCAATGCTTCTAGCTGCTTGATCTTATAAGTTGCTAATCTGATTATCATGATTCAAGGACAAACGCATATGTATGGAATTTCAAGTCGTATGCTATCGCTTATATGTGATTGTTCCCTATTATTTCTATACTCTAGCCTATTCATCCATTAGTATCTCGCACAAGATCCGATGATCCGACGACAGGACTTCGGCTTCGTGTAGCAATGCAAAGACTACATGAATAACTTGCCACCCAAGGGAACGACGTCCCGGCGTATGGCACAAAATTGATCAAAGGCATCGGCCAAGACCTCATAACATCTCGCGAGATATAAGGTTGAGTCGAGTCCGAATGGCGAGAGATGTATCACGTGTGGGCCGATTACCTGACCCAAGACGAGGGTACCAAAGGTGCAGCCTGCTAATACGATATATCCATAGCTTTCGACACTACGAACATCCCAGGAGACTTCTAGCTGCAGAAACGGAGCTCTTGTTTTCCTTCCGGATGCAGAGCCTTCCAATAGTGGATATCTGTCGGGGTGACGTTAATTGCTACCTGGGCCGCTAACATCCTGGTTATCTTGTTCGTTACCTGGAGAGCCCATGAGCGCCGCAAACACATAAGGGTCCTGACACTCCATATACCGCTCCATGTCGTCTAAAACCGACAAGGAAGTCAGCATAATCAACGTCTTCGCTTCTTTAAACTTTTCCAACTAAGTAGAGCCCTTTCACCCCCCATCTCCAGAGTCAATCCACGGATATTAGAGTCTCTATACGCTTTATCCTCGCTCGTTGAAAACTCTGACTTCCAGACAAGCTAGAGGAATCCCGGGAGTTCGATAGGGTGGTCGATAATAGTTGTGGCGGTGAAAAGGTTGAGTACTAGGATGTGGATCCTTGTGACGGTAATGTATGCCATAGTGCCAGGCGACTTGAGGCGTTAGGTATCATCACAGATGACTAGGTAAAAGATGTTGGGGTAAAAGCTCTCATATCTTTAGACGTCTTCTAATCTGAGCGCACATTAAATAATGTCTTAGCTTAGATCGTTATCCTCCATACCTAAACCTATTCACCTCATCTTACTATTTAACTAATACAAAGCCCCCTAAGACTATCCAAAACAAGAAAAGCTAATGCAATAAACCATCGCTCTAACCTCGTTGAAAATAACACAAAGCTAACCCAGTAAATCACCCATACTGATACCAAAACGTACCTCTCCCTCCCTCTCCCACCCCCATTACTGGACGACAAACACCGCTCTATATCATATCTAAGAACTCCTTCAACCTCACCAAAAAAACCACTTGATTCATTCCCCCACCTCATCGACGCTTAGGCAAGTTCAAAGCCATTCTGGCATTAAAATCGCAGTATCAAACCTCCGTAACGCTCGCAGGGGGTTTACACAATTTCCACTCGCTCGCACCCTCATCATCCTCCAACCCCCCCCCCTCTAAATCCTTCTCCTTTTCTTGCGCTGGTCTTGTTGATTACACTGTACGAGCGACATGAGATAGGTAGTATCGCTAATCTTTCCTTCATAGCCCCATCATCTTATGGGGTAGTATCCGTGTCTTTAGCGGTGAGTTCTGCTTATTGTCTGTTCAGCCCAGGCCAGGAAGTGGAAGTGGATTGAACATGGTGGTGTGTTAATCTGTGGAGGCCTGTACGCTGAGTGAAAGGTTGTGTGGGTGGTGATGGGGTTTGGCTTAGGATTGGGTGGTTTGGGTGAAGCACGGGGTTTTGGTGGGCGGCGGAGTAGGTTTGAGATTGAAAGGGAGGGGCTGGGAGGGGGAGGATTAGAACTGATGGTGTTGAGTGGTATTTGTAATTGTGTATGCCTTGTGTAGGTGTTTCGCTTTGCTGGGGTTAGGGATTTTGTGGTGGTTACTGCGGTTGAGGTCACCTTCGCTGTTTCAATTACTTTCATAAGGAGCTGCTGGGCTGGATCGTTATCGTTTAAGTTAGATTCGAAAGACTGTCGTGTTATATGTTTGATTCAGGTTCTCGTTGGTGCGAGGGGGCTGGTTGGGGTGATTAGTTGGTAAAGGATCGTTACATGGTCACGCATGTATTGGCATGGGATCTCTTGCTGTTCAGCACTTCATAATCTCGATTGAATGTGCTTAGACTATCGTTCTGTGATCTTTCCAATATCTCGCGGTGTATTCTTCTACATCGTATTCGTCAGCATCTTAAAGAATACTTCCTGGTTGTCTGAGTTCAGTGGTTCAATAATCTCGCCCCTTCAACCAGATCCTTGGATGAACCCGATTTTATTCATGAGATTGTTGTTATTATCTGTAAATAACAACCGGCCTGAATCGCTGTTAGTACCTGAAACCCTGCTTGCCTTGACTTTTAGTATTTGGGTACGTCCTTAGTCTACTATCGAACAAAAGTTCCTCCGAATTTCGATTTGGATACTTAACACTGCTTCGTGTCAGCGTTGCTGTTTTCTTGTGGAGTGGATTAGCTAGTACTCTAGGATTTCATTCTGTCTTTCCGATCATGCGAAAGTTATTAGGTGCTATTGTATTAATGGCGCTCGATTAGGGCTTTCAATAGGTGCCTCGCATTCATCGTATCAATATAATCACTTAGCTTTACCCTCCCCTTTGTTAGTATGTTTAACCCCTTTGCCCTTTCTTAATCACGGTCTCAGTGGCCTTATTCCAGTTTTCCATTCCTCGACAATTGTCTGGTGGAGGCATGAGATCGGGCATTCTTCTTCTTCTTCGCGTTAGTAATGAAGGTTCGGTTCCTAAAACAACTTCTTCAGCTCATTGTGTGGAGAGGATGTGTGGGGTTGACGATTTGGTGGACTGGAAGGGAATGGTGTTTAAGGTCCGGAACACCTGGCGAATTGAACGACAAATCGGTGCTATCCTGCTCAACGGCCTCATCCGTTGTGCCCGGAAGCATCTATTCGATTGTTGGACAAGCCTTCGATGGGTTTCTGTGCCCTTCCGGAGGTTCTCTAAAAAGTAATGAATCGGAAGAGCAATCGACGTCGTAGT
This sequence comes from Cladonia borealis, assembly GCA_018257855.2. Classification (NCBI taxonomy): domain Eukaryota; kingdom Fungi; phylum Ascomycota; class Lecanoromycetes; order Lecanorales; family Cladoniaceae; genus Cladonia; species Cladonia borealis. The sequence goes on from JAFEKC020000014.1 coordinate 1,498,502, forward strand.
AGTCCAGTGTGGCAATATTTAGGTCTGCCATTGAGGCTCTCATGGGGTGGCTGTCGTGTGTAGTAAAAGTTCTTATCTGCGAACAGCTGGGCGGTGGATTGCAGGATCCAAAGTCTTGAGCTGATTAGAATGAGAAGTAGATAGATACACCAAAAAAAAAGTAAAGGGAGTAGTAGATTTTTAGGCGATACTTCCTCTGAACCATTACAGACTGGAGTAAATAAGGTACAAAATGGGAAACTAAATTGGGCATTTGCAGAGTGAAGGAATATGAGCGGAATATAATTCGTCATTTCCATAACCTTCATTCTTGTACCCGCGCTTGAAGACGCTGTAAAGAAAAGCTGCGACCAGCAAGCTTAAGCCGGCTGTACCTTTTGGGGAATACTTCCTATCCGCTTAAGAAAGGTCAGTGTGCTACATGGAGGACACGATATCTGATTATTTGGCACAGAAGAGAATTTCCCGGGGCTCGCCGATCAAGTGACATTGGAGCACCTAACATAGAAACACCGCTAAAGGTACCTTCAATAGAGCCTAATGAAACATTTTAGGGCCACAAAAGCCTTGGTCCAGTACGTTCAGTTAAGTTTCGATTGTAGACGATGCAGCAATCCTTAACCAACTCAATCCAGGCTGCAAACCACAAAACGATAGCTATTCAATTCTTCCTTTCCGTCGCTAAGAATATGAAGCTCTTGGCGTCAATTAACGCCAGCTAGAATGGTTGAAAAGGATGACGACGAGGCGGAGGATTAGGAGGGAAATAAGGACGAGAAAGATGAGGTGTCAAGGCTGAGGCAGATAGGAGGTAGAGTGCGGAGTAACAGGTTGCGACGTTTCCGTTAAAGCTGTCCGGAAAAGCTCGCAAGGGATGAAACGCGTAGCCACTGAAAGACATCTTTGGCATCTTTGATGGCAAAAACAGAGATCACACGTCGTTGAGAATATGTCCAAGTCACACTGGTATAATGCCAACTCTTTTCGACGATGTGTTGGGGTTTGGTGCTGCTGCTGGAAGTGCAGCCACCGCGTGGATTATCTTTTCTACTTGCAGTATTCAAGGTGCCGAGACTGGCCATCAATTTAGTAGGGTAGCTGATGCAGTAGATAGTGGCTGGCTGGGGATAAGAGCTAAGTTGTGGCCCTGGACTGTATTCTTTAGTACAGATTCCCTGGCTCTGTCCTCCATCCTTTCTGGCGTTATAGCCTTAGGTAGCTGACCCTCTCAATAGCCAGCATACGACTGGATATCTCTTCGCATCCTGTCCACTAATTCTGGACCGGGCTTAGGCAGCCGTAGGGCACAAGGAACCCGCGCGGTACCGTGATGTAGTCCTTCTCTTTAACCAAGTAAGCTCACTTCTCGTATCTGCAACGCCGGGTTCTGTATCCTTGGAGATTCATTTCCCTTATCTGAAGAGAATTTTAGTCAGCTTGGTCTTCGAATAGGATATAACAAGCCCACTGATTTACGCGTTGCTGATCAGGCGGTGCTTAGAGCTCGACTTCTCGAACATAGTTAAAAGCATTAGAGGCCTTCTAGGACAGCATGTTTTCAACAGGTTAGCATAGGTCGAAGTTTATTGAAGCGATACCGTTATATATGCACGAGTGTCTTCAACCGTACAGCCTGTAGGGCTGATGCCTGAAGGGAGCGAAAGACCCCAAACCAGGCCCCTAGGAAGCCAGGTATAGGGTAAAGAAATCAGGCTTCGGGGACCAACTCTATCGGCTAAGAGACCAATTCTAAGGCATCTCCAGGGACCCTTCCAGGGACTACCGCAGCAAAGTCCGCGGTGAGATGCTACAAGAGAATTTCTTCTACAATACTTTGACGAAACAGCACTTGTTCTAGCCCTTTCTTGCGTAAGCCAGCGTCCTACCTTCTTTAACTCAACCTCGGTGTTCTTTACATTCTAGTCCGAAACATTTGTCAACCTGTGTTCTACTAGTAGTCCTCCTGTCCAAATTCTCCAAGCTCGAGCCACAGTCACACTTCGTAGTATTGGTGTTTCATCAAGACACTTTGAAAGAGGAGCGCTCGTCCACGGGTTTAAATACCTTTCGAACAACAACCTTCCGTTCGATTAGGTCATTTTTAGCAGCCCTGATTGTCCATCGAGCGAATAATAGCAATGGAAGGCCTAGATAACGGGAATTGGCCTTGTCGAGACAATATACATATTAAACATGATATCGATGAAGGCACTAGCAAGTACTTCAGCAATGATTATTATGATAACGAGTCTACACGAAGCGTTATAAATTCATAGTTACCTCATAACAGCCCTCGTTATCCATTAAGAGAATAATGGCAATGACAAATAACCCGAATAAGGTGTGAATTCAGATTGATTCAATCTGACGTCCTTCTCCTCTGTAAGGCCTAACAAGTGCCTTAAAATGCTCCCGTCCTCCATGACGGAAAGCCAGCATTTCCTCCTTGCTAGGGACGGATCCGTAGAGATCTCGATTTGAGACCGAGTACCATGATACTCTAGAGCCTCACCAACAGCAAGGTAGAATACGTCGTCCTATTCGGGACTGTCCTGCGTAGTTGTCTCGGAGAAATGGAACAGAAATTCTCAAACATTCTGGCTTGGTCAAGCATTGATAGTCCAGCATAGTTTCGAAGCGATGTGGTTGGGCCAGGCACTGGAAGACGCTTGTTGTCTATCATCTGTAAAGTGTGATCCCAAGTTTGAAAGGTTGATGAGGGCTTCGGCGTGAGATTATAATTCATACGATTTGGTATTATTCCCTTATTTATGTTGAGAGGCAGGTCAACACATGAAGTCGGGAATAATCGAGCATAGACAGCCAGCCAGAGCATCTCTGCATGCAATGTACCTTCAAGCACCCGTCCTAGAATGTTTCCACCCGCCACATTCTAAGTAGGTACCAAGAGTTCAGTGAATAACATTAACGTATTCATGTTCACGACTCTTATTCTCGCTTTTATTAAGGTCTTCGCTTTGGAAAATCAATATTAGATCAATTCGATCACTGTAACCGCGGAATGTTTCAAGTAGGCCTCCGGTAAGTAAGAGTACCTTTCTCTCAAAATATCTTCCCTGCGAATATTATACAGGAGGTGCCTGTGTTATTGTCATGGGAAAAGTTTGTTTACTATTAGTCTGCGTCAGGGCGTGAAACAATTCAGGTTCGGTAAGAAGCTTCTTCGCATAGCATATAAGCTGAAGCATAGAAGCTGCATGCTGCCTCTCGTCGGGTTTGATTTTTGTTAGAATTTGAGCAGAGATATCTTTAAGCTTTTCTGGAATCTCCCCCAATCTCTTCTGTAGCACCCGAAACTCGTTCCCCACGATCCAACCAGCTCGTAGTTCTATGACCGCGAAATGAGCCCAGAGAAAAACCCCACCGGCCTCTTCAGAGATTCCGTTAGCAACATGTTCTTCATTAAAATAAGATCCTGATCCTCCCACGGACTCCTGAAGCGCGTGTTCAACCATCCGCTCAATTGCAGGTTTCTTTTTTTATTGCATTCTGAGCTATCTAACGTCCTTGGAGGCGGTGTTAAATACTGGGTCAGGACGGCTTGTAATGCATAGCTTGACCTGCGGCTTTGCTGTCTCCTATAGAAAATTGACCAGATACCACTTGGTATCTTGATATTCGTCAAGACAGTCCAGTAAGATGTAGATGATGTTCCAAGAAGCAGGCCAGCTTTTCTCGGAGTTCTCGCTCGGATCATCTCTTCTTCTCCTCGGTGCCTGACAGCGTGGCTTCTTGGATCTTGCCCAACTTTTCAACAAGCTGATACAGTAACGACCTAAGAAATCCTTCAAGATTGTTCCTCATTTCTTTAGAAACACCAAAATCGAAGAAAAAGTGACGGACAACGGTCCACTGCTCGTTGGGACCCTGTTTGAGATAGTCCTTTAAATTATCGCTTTTGGCAATGCTTTCCATAATAGTTGATTTGCTACTGGTAGGCTTACCACAGTTCCAAAACAAGTCTCCGTTACTGGAAGCCCAAGTGGCGAATGATGAATTCCATATCCAATCGACTGTCTTGGGGTGCGCTTGATTTTTCTAGATTTGATCTTCCCGATCGCAACGTCCTTAATAGTCCAGATTTGTCATAAATGCTTTAGAGTCATAGTCAGAGACGGAGTCCAAGCTGTAGACTGTATATGGTGTGACCAGACCAACCCCTATATGCCTTTTTGTCTGTGCCTTCGAATCATCCATCACGGGTATTGAATCGTCCAAGCTAACTCTTGTTCAGACTAGTAACAATTTTCCTATTCTCGCTGGTTTCATTGGCGAGATCTATGATCATGGTTCTCAAAGGTATATAATGTTCTTGGGAAGTAGCTCTGGGGCGTGGCGTGTAAGGAATTCGATATTCATAACCTTCCTCGCAGGTGCTTATCTGGCATTTGAAAGCGTCTTGCAAACCCAACGCTGTTGTAATATTGCTATTCGTGGTTGAAGGAAGGTATGGGATCCCTCTTGGCCATAAAGGAGGCAGATTGTTATAGGGGAACTTCCACTCGCTGAACGTAGGAACGACTGGATAAGTGGTATCTCGGTCACCTAAGACAGCTCAACGTTAGCACTGAGTGAATTCGTGGAAGAGTCGATCAACAAATTTACTGGTTAGGTCTGGCAAGATAAAGTAATATTCTGCCGAGGCCTCGAGAACGTGGACTGGCGGCCCATCTTAATCTTGTGTGAAGAAGCCATCCCAGCGATTACCAGCAAGGATACCACATATTATTTTAGCGGTTTCGAGATCGAAGCCACCCTTCGGATCGTCATATACTGGCAGCGTCAAGAGACGGTTATTGTCATTCTAGTAGCCCGGGTGCTTAAACACGATAGTGTGATAAGGATTGGTGGAAACAGAGCTCGCGTCTGGATGGTCTTGAACCACTAACTTGGTGCGAAGTGGCATATTGCGATACTACGATACCGTGGCCTGTGTTTCATTGTGGCGCTGCACACATAGGGCGTTCGTGTAATGCTCCTGCACAAGCTGGTGATGCCAAGCAATGCGCCGTTGCCGTGGCCACCGCTTAAATCCTAACTCCGTAGGGCATAATCTAGCCCTAAGGGAAGCAACAACGTTATCGAGCGACGAACTCTTCTACAAGACATTAATAGCATTCTTGTTGAAAGTGCAGGACTCAGCTTATTCGCATAAGTGCCAGCAAGGAGCTCATCTTTACGTAGAGGACTGTATAGTATATGGGCTTGTACTCAATACCTAATTAGTACAGCGTGGCCTTGGTATGACTCCATTTGAGTAGCGTGACTTTTTCTGAGTAGCGCAAAAATTACACGGCCGGAAAGCCCCGGAGAAAAGACAAGCCCCGGGGGTGGCTGCTCCCTAGAGTGGTGGCCTAGAAGCCTCCCGCTGCAAAGCATTTTAGGGTGCGGGCCGAAGTAACTCCATCTGAGTAGCGCGACCAAATCCGAGTAGCGCCAAAATTACGCGAAATTACACAGCCAGAAAGCCCTGGAAGCAGAAAAATCATCCTTAGGGACGGTTGATCTTTGGGTTTTATTATCAAGCACTTTCAACTCCTGCTTGGATAAATACTGTTTGAGTGGAGCGACATATCTCGAGTAGTGTCTTTGTCACGCATCTAGAAAGCCCTGGAGTACTGTGGTGATGGATAAGAATCTGTTCGGCGGCGGCTGCTCCCTAATGGCTATGCACTATCATCCAAGCAGTTGGGAGGAGTTGGAGTTAGCACAGAGGCTGAAGCAGTAGGGTAAGTATATGTAGGTGGAGTTGGTCTTCACCTCAATCAAAGATTCCAAGTTTGAGGCGGCGCATGATGCAGGTAGCCTACTACCGTACTCAACAAAATGCCAGTTTCCCCATCGAACCGCATCGCTGAGATGCTGGTATGTGTTACATCGCCTATCAGGGATCAGCTCAGTACGGAAATTTATCTCTATTTGTCCATCATAACATCGTCGAATGGCTGAATCTGGAGTGCCAAGTCCAAAAGATGCTCTTAAGCTCTTGTTTGATTCTTATTTGCAAGAAAGGATTAAGAATTGCCCATCGTCATTCTACATTAGAAGTTCCGATGGTAATCCAATCACAATCAATGCTCATCAAAGAGGCGGGAAAGAGCTGGCAAAAGCTCAAAGGCAATTCCAGCGTCGCTATCTCTTCATAGAACAAAGGGGCACGAGAAGTCGATGGTTCCGGAAGGAGAATGAATCAAAGGAATTAATCCTCAGTAACGAGATCTTTGATACGTGCTTCGACCTGATTTCAGCATTCAGAGCCGAGCATAAGGGCAACTCTCGCCAAGCTTGGAATAAAATCTCCAGTTGTACATATGGTTTGCACCAGCAAGACTTCTTAGCAATCTGGAACCTGGTCCGCGAACACCCTGATTATCTGGACGGAACAATGGCAAACTTCACGGGATCTCCACAGAGCCAAGTAATCAACTCGTCAATTCCATTTGAAGAGGCTCAGGATGAGATGGGTGTTCTTGAAGAGTCAGCTGACGTAGCAGACAACGCGACTGCGGATCAAGACTGGGAAAAGGTCCAAAGATGGATCAGTCATTTTCGGACATATATCGACCTTGAGGCGAAACGGAGCCGTGGGAATTCCAGAAGCGCTTTTTATGAAGGAGCGCAATACGCTGTTAAAGTGCTTCAGGTCCTTCAAAAGTCGAAGAGATTGGAGGTGGTTGCCGATTGCGAGGATAGTATGCAGGTTGCACGGTCCGGCCCAGGCCCTCCTTTTTTTGTGGTGGAGGAACATGAGCGTTATCGTAGCGAGTCACCGGACTCATCAATGAAAGGAATTTGGGAGAAATTCAACCCCAAAGATAGCACAGCAACTATGGACTATTCAAGGAAAGACAAAAATCGTTGGGCGGGCCAGGACACACTGAATTCCAAAATAATAGAACGTTTTCGAGATCGTCAGACTCGACATGCCACCTTACGTGATCTGGCAGAGCACAACAACATCTCAAACTTTCTCCCTCCACTTAATTGTTTAAACATGGGTTACACCGGTCCCCCTCGCATGCCGGTATGTCTTGAGCCTCGGCGATATAACATACTCTCAGAGCTCAACAATCGCCTTCACATGGGCGATGCCGAGAACACCACCAATCGACCAACCAAGAGAAAAGAACCCATCCGCCATACTGACTTTGTGGATGGCCTCCGTTTCACCCTTCTCACGCAGAGCGATGCCGTCACCTCTATCCACTGTGACCGTCATGCCTTGGGTACTTACGGGATATCCATCGCAGGCGAGAAGTTGTGGATCATGATTAAATTCAACTCCCCGCAAGCACAGGCTCGCTATCAAGACCAGTGCGAGAACTTTGACTTTCAAGATTGTGAATTGCATTGGACGTTCCTGAATCCTGGAAAGATAGTCGTAATGCTCCGATCTGTTCCGCATATCGTAATTACAACCGAGGATTCTCTTTTCTACGGCGGTTCATTCTGGGACGGCGAAGACCTGATAGACACGTTGAAAGACCTTAAGATGGAATTCGTCCATGAACTTCAGACGACCAATGAAAGTGCGGCTAGACAGCTTCCGGAGGTACTGGAGAAACTCGGAGAGATGTGTAAAGACCAAAGTTGGATGAAAGAGTTCAAGATCAAGGATGAGGAAGCTTTCTGGGAGGTTTGGCGTGATACTTTGGATGTAGTAGAGGGGAGATCAAAGAAGAAGAAGACTACAAGCAAACATAGAGCAACAGCTGTGGGTCAAAGCTCAAGAAAGGAAACATGAAATAGGCGAAACTCTCAAGCCATATAAAGGGCTGAGAGTTAAAAGCCAGAGACTTACCCTCTAGAATAAACTTAAATACATTACCAGTCTCAATGACCATAATAATAAATACGAATTCTGTCGCCAAGATCAAAACAGGATTTTTAGAATGAATCCACCCCTACCCGTCCATCATATCTTTACTCGTTGCGTTTGGAAACTTAGTAACGAATTTCATTTGACTGAAAGCTGCAACTATTTCAGCATTGCAGACTGTGTCTGCGGCCGGTATAGTGGTTAAGTTACTTACTGTGTATAGCTTGAGGTCTTTTACCTGATATTCATAACCTGCGCTGCTGCGCGACTCTTCACTCGGGAGCAATGTCGTTATCGTTAACTTAAGAGTAATGGAAACCCACGCCTATTATTCTTAACTAAATGGTTCAATGTTTTATTGATCCGTGTAATAGGGATGTTCTCTAGCTTAACAGTCAACATTACGCATTTCCTAACCCTAAGTACCCGTGAGTATTCAATCAAAGGTATTCTAGCGAGGCTGTCCCGCATGCAGGAGTATATCAAATTGATGTACGGAGGCGGTGCATCCCGTCTATAGGCTCATTGTTTAGTGTACGGTATTCCGGTAGCTGCCGCTCGAATATACCTTCCAGCTCCCCAACATTCTCCCCGCCCGGCTCGTCGAGTATGCTTAATTCTTGTTATATACGCTGACCTCCTAAAGCAAGCAATCCACATATATTTACCACTGGCTTGCCGGCCCACAAGCAAGCCGCTCGAGAAGAGCTTGGAGATTATACTTCCAACCCCGCCCTATTACGGTTTCCAAAAAAGGCGAGTGCATCGTGGACGTTTATTAAAGAAGGTCTGGTAAAAGCCGCTTTATGCCATAAGCCCCGTAATGACGGTGTGTGTGTGTGTGTTGTCTAAATGTGTTAATTTCACGGTGAACCTGAGGACAGGTACAAATTTAGAAAGCGCATGATTGATCTCGATGGAATTGCAGAACGCGCCGTCTCTTGCTAGCGAAGCAGGTCGTCGCTGCTGGATTCAGGTACGATCTTTTCTGCTGATTTAGTAATCCAGGCTACGTGCTTGGCTTTCTCAGTCGTCGCCGGGCTGGCTTGTGATCCAGCGAAGTATATATCAGAAGCAGTGTTGCATGCATAAGACTGTACTTGAAAGGATGGTATGCGGCTGTAGAATTGCTGGTAATTGTGGGATTATGGGGGTAGATACCCGAGGGGCAGCTGGAAAAGGAGGTTGAGGGATCAGGATGGGTGCTTGAACCGGGAATAGATGGTACGCGAACCGAAGATTCGAGTGGAAAGACAAGGGATAAAGGATAAAGGGAATGAATTAGTCTCTAGGGTAGACGCATATATACTTGGGATATATAGCCTAACCTTTTAGCTCGTTCTGTAGAATTGACTTGAGCCCCCAGCATGTCACCAACATTCTGATTAACTACTACGCTCATATTTTAAGATCAATGCGAGCGGAGAGTCTAGACATCAATGGAATATAATTAGAAGGACTATATTTCAAGGAAATGGCAGGAAAGTCACGATGATGAAAAGAAAAATAAAAAAGAGGCAGCAATATTCTCTGCCCAGAGTTATGTTTACGACCGGGTTTAGTTGACACCTGAAGGCGATAAGCAGAGAATGAGAGAAGTTTTCGCTAGAAAGACTGGTACAGCCAGTGATGCCATTGGACGTCATGGTGGGAGAGTCGGTTCCACGGGGTCATTATAATTCAAACAATTATTCACGATTTTACTTTGAGACGATGTCTGCTGTTAGGGTCGAGGCGTGAATTTTCGATAATTTATAAATTTATCCAGTCCATTTACAAATGGACTAGTCTATTCATAAATGGACTAGACCATTCGCAAATATGTAGTTTATTTATAAATAGACGATCCATTCATAAATCGACTAAAATAGCGACTCGACTACATAAAAATTTCTTACGGGATAAGGGGGTCCCCTATCATTATCACCTATTACCGCTACCTATCGCCGTCGCGCATTACTATAGCCTATTGCTGTTACCTACTAATCCGCGCTATAGTCCACTAGCGATGATAATAGGCGACGTTGATAAGTGATAGGCGATAGTAATGGCCGAAAGTATTAGGTGATAGTGAGGTAGATGACTATTCTGTAGATAACTAAATATATATCTCATCCAATCATATCAGGCATTCGTATATAGACTGGTCGATTTATAAATGGACTGGTCTATATATAAAGTCAGTCCATATACCATTTCGTCTAGTTAATTTACAAATGGACCAAATTCACGCCTCGACCCTAACATCTGCGTCTGCTTTAGGCGCGTTCGACTTTAGCAAAGGACTAAGGCTAGTGAGATACGTTTGTAGTAGAATGTGTTGTGGTTTTATTATAACACATGTAGTGGTCACCTCTAACGACCCTGGTGACAATAGTTAGTCAACGTCGTCGTCTTCCGCCTCGTAGAAAGAGTGTCTAATGTCTTGTTTGACGGAGAAGGAAGTTAAACATTGCTGAGGGGTGAAAATTCGAAGTAAGAAGTAGGTCATCTTCTATTGCTAGCTATTAGAGAAGAATATTGGTATGGATAGAGCGTTTCCCCTAGTACAACGTAACTTCATAAAGCGTATAAGAGTCTCTAAGTACAATATTGGCTATAGTGAAAGGGACGAGAGAGTCTAGACTCTCCTCTAATCTCTTTCATGGGGGAGCACTACGAATCGCAAGCGGCACCTCTATATACTTTTTAAAAACCTAGCGAGCGGTTCACAACTTCTTGCAGTATCAGCACGCAGTTTTAGATGTAAATCTAACAGATTACATCTTTATCGTAGAACCTTGTAGAGTTTATCGCGTATTCTCGCCAGAAATCTTCGACATACTAGTTAAGGCTGTGTTCTATCAGCTGGTCTTTTCCCTAGGAAAGCTAATTTAATCCACCACCTACCATCTAATTTCACCTTCTTCCCTCCTCTATAAGAAAGATTTGGGCTGCTTTCAATAGATGCCTTCCGTACATAGAGATAAAGTATAACAGCAATCGCAATGCGGCGCCGAACCACTAGAGGCACTACAGAATAATTATTTAGGGTAGGAATGTGGTGGCATTCAGAAGCCATACGCAAACCCCGATGGCACCGTAATCGAGCGAACAAGGTAAGATATAGCGGATCAAAAGTCCCTTATTTTCGACTGTTCGCTAAATGCGAAGATTAACAACGTAGCTCAGGGTCTCCAAACAAAATGTATTGCAAGGTTCTGGGTACGGGTTGCGTGGTGGCGATAAGTCGATGTCAAACCATCCTCGGAAGTCATCAGCGTACCAAAGAACTTTGGATAGCCGCGCTAGGCAGACAAACAGTCGCCGTATAAGCCGCGAGCATGCTCCAGGGGCCGCCTTCGCGGATGTCGTTTGTTCCAGGCAAATTGGGTCGCACATAGCTCTTTAGCGCGTCCGTGCTTCAAGAACGGACTCATCCCTGATTACAAAGAATAAATATTGACTTGCCAGTCTTTCCGCAAAGCTTTACCCCAAGGCTTTGCGCGTTGTTTCTGATTTCTGCTGTGTCAGTGCTCTTTCGGGACACGGCTCAATGAAAATCGACTTGTAGACAGATCCTACTCGTCTTTTAAATACAGGACTATCTCAGCTCAATAAGCCTACTTAACCTGTCAACGCATTCATGTAGGCTCTTTTCCCGGGTAGTATGGGGTCAATATGGTATAATGAGACCCTGGAGGCCTGATGGTTTCCTTAATCTAGCACCACTCCTTCCACAAAGAGACGGTAGATGGGGCATACGACCAAAGAGCCGAAACTTCCTCAGTGGACAATGGCAGTGCGACATTACATCTTTCCGCTCAACTAAGATATGGGAAAGCAACCAAGCTTTTGCTCGATGGAGGTGCATTACTATACGTGGTCGACAACTTTGGGCGTATGGCGCGTAATGTGGTAGTAGAGAAGGGCAGCACACGTGGTAGATCTTCGATGGCTGATGTCCGCCTTCCTGGGGGATTTCGTGGAATCCTGCCACTTGGAGTGGATGCAGATTAGTCATTGAAGAGGCAGAGGCTCTGAATAGTGAACCGTTAGCAAGTGGCATTACAGTAGAGATCATGGAGAAAGCGTTGTTCTAAAAATACGTCAGCTTCACCGAGAAGGAGGACGGCGTTCCATCTATCAGCGTGCTGATAGATCAGGGGCAACTACGCTTTAAGCTTCGCGACAGATATACCCGAGTCCCCAGCCGAGATCTGTCAAGTCAGCATTGAAAACAGTTTTGTCTAGCGGTGGTAAGATATACCGTATAGAATAGAGTGGTGGCCGATTGGTTGATAGAGGGCCTGGTGTGGTTAGGGGTTACCTCTTTCACGACTACCGCATCGATCGTGATTCGGCTGTTGATTGATATCTTAATCGGCTACCCTTTGCGTACGTAGAAGGCGTCGCCTTGGTATTAACAATGGTGAACGTCTATCAAGGACACAAACTTTCGAAAGATTCGCCATGACCAGAATCTTATTCGGACAGTATATGAGAGGAAAGGCTTTAAGTGAGTCAGTTCTCTTTGCTCCCCAGAACTTCAAATAGCAATCTCGATTGAGGTCTCCTTGAACACTTTGTCGTCGAATTATTCCACCTCGTTGTCCAACTTCCTCTCCCCGTCAGAATAATATTCAACACTTGCCGGCACTATTACAGGTGGTATAAACCACCATATTAGGTTTGAAAAGCACCCAGAGCAGGTCGTAGGTGATTTCGTGGCCATGAAAGAGCGTATTGATATGTTTGGTTGTGAAGGTATAGGTTAAAAGTGGTCGCGATTGAGCATTTTTGGGGTAAGGCGCAGAAGCCTTAGAGAATTGTGGCGTATATATCGACGTTCGTCTGCCAGTATTGCATACAGTAGCTTTTGCTACTCTAAGTCATTGATGATCACGCCTCTTGATCGAGACACTGTGAAAAGCGTATGACGAGTTGGTGTTGATACGGTATGTGTTCATGCATGAGAGTATCAGCTTCACTCTGTCAATTGTATAACATGACCGCCCAACCAGACCATTTTGGGTGTGACGCCTTCCACCCGGGCCATAACCTCGCCCGGCTCGAGTGCATTATTCCCTGTAGTGTCAGCCAATGGCTTGAAAAATAGGTGCAATCTTAGGCATCAATATCACACGCAATGCGCTGGTTTAGGTTAGGCCGTCCTATCAGGCTATCCTCTAAATCATTCAAACTGACTTCTTCATTGACTTGCCTATGTCTATTGCCTCGCATGAAAGAACAACGTGGCATATTAGATTCCACGTAATCGGTCTCCCGGCCCCTAGTACTTAAATCCCGTCTCTCCCGTTTGCGAAATCCTATGCTCTGACTCCACCCTTTCGACCCGTAACCTATTATTATTCCCAGAGTAAACACGAGTATGGACGAGCAGTTCCTCCCTGGGCTAGTTGAATCGATATGTTTTCCAGTCCTGTGGCGATTAATGCATCTGCTTTGAATTGCCCATTTCCCCCTCGGGCCATTATATGTTCAGCGACGTCCATCAAGTGTCCAAATCCACCCTCGAACGTGCGATCGATTATTCAGAACGCGGAAGTACTTAGAAAGGCCCTACAAGAGCATGCGACAGACCAAGATCCCTTTGGCCAAGCTTGGCCGGATGCTATGCTCGCTTACTGGAAAGACTTAGAGCGGCGCATTCATCATTTCATATTCAGTTACAGTGGAGTTGCAGTCTTCCGAGAATTAAGTCTGACTATGGCTAAGTGTATAGCCAAGTGGGGCCTCAGAGACTTTGTCACACGTAGACCCAACGGATAATCCACCTTCGGCCACGGCTGGCTTCTCCTCTTAGAAACCTATCTTAAGGACACTATGAATAGGCCCCATGAAGAAGATCATGATGAAAAGGTCGTTAAGCAGCTGCTCGCGGAAGCCCGTTTCTCTTTCGGTGTCGAAAAGAGCGGAGCAATATCATACATCGAACGAATCTGCTCGTCATTCAAATTTGGTCATGGATTTCAGTTCTTCGACATGGGAAGAGGAGGATTTGAAGTCACCGGACAAGGCCTGTCACGTAAGAAATTTGAGGGTGCCATCCAACCTTCAAAGCTTCTCGGTGAGCATGTGAGCGGAAAAGAGCTGTATGTATGTATGCCAGAAGCTATACATGGTTCCGCGTAACAGCCAAATCGACCGCTATCATTCGCGGTTGCATTATTCGTTACAATAGAATCGCACTGGATCAATTGAGCATGGTAATTGACTAATGTAGTGTAGCAGTAGATTTGCTAGGGTTATCCTGTCGCTGACACCTTACCTACGTGTGTCCCGCCCGGTTCTGTTGGGTGGTTTGGTGGTGGGCGGAATACTTCCGCAACTGGGCTGAGGGACTTCGCCGGTTAAACTCCGGAGATACTAGAATCAAATAGGATTGTTTACCCTTGTCCATACGTGCATTATGGAGTACTTGTGTGACAACAGATTACCATCACTCAACAATTACCCTAAAGCATGAGTGTCAATCAAGAGCAGCGAAATTATCAGCATCCCGTCTCCGATCTGACCTCCGGCTTCCATTCCTCACGGTCAATCTCTACCTGGATCCAGAGTACTCAGATTCCTCCATCAATATCTTCCTCCCTCCTGTCCCCATCTCCTCCCTTGTCGAAGTCTGCTCCGCTCGAACAAGATACGCCTACCCGCGGCCGAAAGCGTGCTCGGAGCCTTGATTCTCTCCCCTCTGAATTCCTGGGTGACGGGCCAAGGTTTCGCAAGAGCCGGAAGTCACAGCGCGAGGCGGGGGTCGATATGGTAGACAAACGCAGCAATAACTACCCCACGCCTAGTCAAGATGGCTCCTCTCCTGACCTAAGCCGACCCTCATCAAAGTCTGCCAGTACACCAAACACTGTCCCCCGCACCCCGAGTGCGAAGAGGCCGAAGCTCAGTATGGATGAGAGTGATATCGGTATCCAAATGGGCTGGTATGGTCTAAAGTATAACCATAGCGCCTACCGGAAGATCAAAGATTTTAAACTGCACATCGAAGAGATCGTCCTCGGCGAGCGAGGCTCTGCAATGAAGCCTGATTCAGTAAAGCATTATGAGGAGGTTCTCGATGTAAGTGGCGTTTTCGCTCCCATCCATCTTTCCTCTTTACTTCGCATGCGCTAACTCCGAAATCACAAAGACATACCAGTGGTCCAACGAACATACCTTTCTATATCACATAATACCAATCCTCCAAGGCCGGGGCTATCACGTGCCGAAAGAAGCGAAGGAAAAGCATGGGCAAGAGAATTCGCATGGGCAAGAGAGCTCGCATGGGCAAGAGAGTTCGCATGGGCAAGAGAATGCACCTGGGCAAGAGAATGCTTACCGAAGTGAGGAGAGGATATGGAGGACCTTTCTATCGGACGAGAAGGTGGTCAACATACTAGACAAGGACTTCGCCAGGACTCTCCTCCCAGGGGGATTTTCAAAACAGCCTTTACTGGTCGAAGAGATAACAAAACATCTCGAGAAGGATAAAGGCATGACCAATCCTCGACCAGACATGACATTTGGACTGAAGCGTGAGGAAGATTCTTTTACCACTAGCATTCCACAGCATATTCTCGATCTACTCTGGATCGCACCTGGCATACATCATCCTTTCCTGATACTGGAAGGGAAGTCACACTCAGGGTCGTCAGCTACGGCAGAGAATCAAGCCCGCCGCGGAGGCGCTACCCTTGTGAAAGCATCGCGAGCGCTGTGGGCCATAGTTGAAGGTGATATTTCTACTCTACCTGACCTATCCGATCAGGAAGCGAAGGGTCTCGCGGATCCAGATAATGATGAAACCTATCCTGTCGAGCCTGATCTGAGGTCCTTCGTTTTCTCCATTACCGTCAGCCCCACGAACTTCTCAATATGGGTCCATTGGTATGATATGGGCAATCATCATTACCATATGAATTTGGTGGAAAGCTGGAGCCTTCACAATTCCAAGGGTCCAGCCCAGATCCGTTGGGCATGGCATAACATCATTGAGTTTGGCGTCTGGACTCGCAGAGCTCAGAACGAAGATCTACTTGAGTTAATCAGAAGGTACGCTATTTCTGAGAAAAGCTGACTGGCCGAAGAGGTGAAAGCGGTCAAGTCCGCCACGAAGGGTGCGGAGTCGGTGATCGAGTCGCCCGTACAGAAGCGATCCTGTCCAGAATAATGAAGTCTCAGCTTCCGCATCTCCACTTAGATACATTGGGACGCTTGACCGAAAAACTTGCGAGCAAAATCAAGAAGCCCGACAATGGCACTGTTTCAAAAGCTTCAAGAGGCAAGATCGGTATGCCGTGCATTCTCTACCTGTAGTCCGCAATAGCAAACCGCAGCTGCGCCAGCAACATCGAACAGTAAAAACCCTATCCCGTTTAAGATATTCAAAGCACACTTATCGTGCCAGTATCTACCTCACACCATACTGAACGTGACAGGGATTTTTCAGGAAAAAAAAAATCAAGGCCTAACATCAGCGCGCAAAGGCCATTCTTGGATTGAAGAGATATTGGGCGTGCTGCCGACACTGCAGGAAATGCGGAAAGGATGTTACATCCCAGCCTTACAATCCTTACATTATTGCAGCTACCGAAAGCCTAGAGCTCATTGTCAAACCGTTTCTGCGGCGAGCACGCAGGTGAGGAGGCAGGGAGCGGGAGATGGATAAAGAATCTGCAACAATAAGAATCAGCAGCAACATGAATTTCCCGCACGGCTTCAATGCGCATGCTTGGGATGTTCTACTATTTAACATAGAAATAACACAAGCATCAGCGATGCAGGTGTGAAGCTATTCTAACACCTCAGCTAAATGGAAATGTATATAAAGCTGTCACCGTGCCACATACCATTGTGAACTTAAATTAGCATCTTTGAAACATTCCCTGCCCGTCTACTAATGACTACTTCCATTTCTGCCTATTCATTACCCTCTCTATGCCTTCCGCACGTGCCAATCCATGAATATCACAACGATAGACAACACAACACTCTGCTCGGATATCCCACGCCCCGTCACGCATGATATCAGTAACCGTTAATTGGGCACTCCCTCATGCCATCGTCTCACAGCTCGACCCGTACTAGTTCCGGTCCTATATCCATCTCAGACACGGCTCCGTGCTCGAGTCCTATCCTGAGATTTCTAGGATACGCTGCAATTCTGGTCCTCTAGTCTGTGTTAGTATTCATCCTTAGTGCGGACTATCATCGTTCAGAGGTCCTCTTGCCGAAAAGATTTGAGGCTACGCTTCTCAACGCTACAATTGGGTAGACGGGCAGAGGAGTCTTAGTCGCTTGTTTCGCCGTGATCAGTATGTACGGAGTGTATTGGAGTTATTGTTATACTAATCGTCATACTCAGTACTAGAGTCATACTGATCCGGGTCGATTTCGAAAGGAGCGTTCTAGAGATTCCAAAAAGAGCGTGTACCAGGAATGTCCGCCGCTGATTTGCGTTTCGCGCTGGGTATGCAAGGAGCAGGGAACGCGCTGTCGCTCTAGTCAACTTTTCTGCGCCGTCACTGGTATTTGAGTAGTTTTCTTCTCGTTTTCCAACGTTTTCTTTGATGGATTTAGGATTTCCGAAAGACTCAATCTGGCCTTTCCGCTTCTAGAAGTCCTTTCAAGCGTATTTCGGAGCTGTGAGAGTGAGGTGCCATTTCTCTAACGGATATTGACTCAGCTTTTGGAGTTATGTGCTATTATGGCAAGTATAAGTGTTTTGCGGACATCCAGCTTAATTTTGCGACTTGTTGGCCAGACATTGTAAGATTATTTTGAGCGAAGGCTGCTGGGGACAACATCAGGCGCCGAAGATCTGTCTCGCGATGACCCCCATCACAGACTTTTGTAATACTAGCCCGATAGCTCGCCAAGTGCTTGTGTGTTTTTCCGGGTGATGTGCAGAGGCTTACTTGATATCTCTCGGCTAAGCATCTAGAGTGCTTTGCTGCTATTCTTGAGTGCTTGACTTCGATCCCCGATCCTCTTCTCCAAACTTTTAGTAAATGCCCAAACGAGGCGATCTCATGAGTGCACTGCTCTTCGACTTCCTGTTCCCCATCAAATGGACATAAAATTAGCCACCGGCTTTTCACGAACAGTTCTACATGCCCTTTCAGAGCATGCAGAAGATCGGCTGTTAATGCTATTGATCCTTTCGAATCATCCATGGTTGATAGCCGATAAAATTAAAGCAGACGGGCAAGAATTCGAGTATGAGATGTGTGGCCTTGGGAGTAGGACTCTGCACCGCGTCATTGAATTGAGTCTCCAAGGACTGATGGTATGATGATGTGTTGTAACTTGAGTCGAGAGCATTCCGAGAGCCTATGTTAACACCGTGTAGAACATGATCATCCACTCAGTAATGCATTGTCATGTCTCAAGTCATAACGTCGTTAATTGTTTGTTTTAATTATCTCAGAAAAGTAGACAAGAAGCGAGCAGATAGTACGGAGCATACCGAACTTCACGCCCTCGACATGAATATTTGCAAAATGCGAAGAGGCAGACCGATATAACGAACAAAATATCATATCAGCAAAGCCCAATCATTCGGAGATCCAGTAATGATCTGCTATCTACGCCCAACCATAGTTGATACTTCATAGTACTGCTTCGACTAATACATACTAAGGTCCTCCGCTCGAGCGATAAGATATATAATGGGAGTCGTCGTAGAACACAAAGCAGTCAACGCAGGAAGCCAGCGGACTGGTTTTATTCGGACAGTCCCTATTTTTAGGCGGGCTTACCATCTAGCTACGGCGTGCCAAGAGTACCTAGCAAGCCGCTTCACGATTGCATGGCCATATGCTGTCGCATAGCGATGGGTGTTACGCGTAGCGGGACTGTTGCTGAGCTTAGAGGTCTGATTACCAGTAGGCTAGTTAAGCAGTTCACCGGCACTGCATAAGGAAGCAAATGTATTCCAAAGATTCATAGTGTGTTACTTGACTTACAACAATCTTTCTTGCCCGGTAGAATGGTTATCCTGCTTTATTTAATCAGTATTTCCGATAGTTAGGTCTCATGCCCTATCCAGCGCTCTGGGGGCCGGCGCTGGTCGGTGCGGAATATCATTTAGCCGAGGTATGAGAGTTTTTTTCCTCAAACAACAAACTGATATCATACGACTTACAACTAGCTAGGGACGGGAGTGGAATCTGCTCTAGGCCTTTGGCCATTATGCAGTACAGTTGAAATCATCACCATCATTCCGTTTCCAGGTTGTTATCATGCTATGTTGACTCAAAGGAGTGGTCTTCTTCCTGCTTGCAGTGACTTACCTTGTTCCAGCTATGTTTACATTCCACCGCTTCCGGCAATCCCCCCAGCGGCGCTGTTTGGAGAATGGTCCTCTGCACCTGTGATGCGCCCCCATAAAGATGTTCTTCTCTTTCTTTTTTTCTGTTCTCCTACAACTACCCACACGCCGAAGCCTCTAGTCAGGAACTGCCACAGCAATGCCCCGGCAGCAGGAGAAGGTACAGCGTGCCCGCCAACTAGACCAAGATGTCTACCCTACCAATCTCGGATTCCTCCACCTTATCGTCGCCTATCTTCGTTCATTCGGAACCGATATCATCACCCTTCTCCACGGAAATCGCGCCGATAACATAGCCCTTCTCCGCACACGCCGAGCCCAATTTTATGCCCATTGCCGCCACAAAGGAGCCGAGGTTTATGCCCTACCTCTCTGGCGAAAACTCTTCTACGGAATTTCGATTACCCTGTTGCTGGCTTCCTGGCTGTTTTACTGGATTTATACAGTGGAGCAATTCTATTGCACAAGTGAATGGATACTCGATACAACAGCACCCTACCACACCACCAATCAGCTCTGCGCCTTCGCTGATAAAACAGTTGGGAACTTTAGCTCCCCTGCTATATTAAAAGGCGCTAAGGCATATGGTTATGGCACCGTAAAGCTAGACCTGCAATACTTCGATCCTAAAGTAACGAACGGCTGTTGCAATCGCCGCCACCTTTTATACACACCGCTAGAACTTCACTACACCCAATACGTGCCCGAACGAGCAAACACGATATCACTCTCCCAATTGATGCAATATAACAACGGGGAAGCAATTGCAAATAGGGCGATGCTTGCGGGGTCATTAAGCCGCCAAATAGGTCTGCTAATGGGTGCGACTTTGAAGGACACAATCGTTTGGGCAAAGGACGTTAACGGACATTATGTTTTTAAAGCCAGAGTGCCCAACAGGAGATGTTGGTGTCCTGATATCAAAGAGAGGCGTATCTTCAACGTAAGTGGCAACTGACTAATTCTACTGTAACTTTAATGATGTGCTAATATTGCTTGTACATAGTCGCAAATCGAGGGCGCTACTAATTATGAGATGAAATGGCGTGAAATAGAATCACACATCAGGAATATGCTGAACGTTACCCAGGGTGCTCAGGCTTGGGCTCTGGCTCGTGCTGCTGCCTTGGCTGTTCAGCCAGCTGAAGGTAGCAGCTAATATCTAGTATACCGCCGGCATCCATTTACTCCCCACTAGCAGACAGGGGAATTTCAAACAGCAATGTCGTACTATTAGTATACTTCACCAACTATTTCCACTTATTAGAGATTCATATTTCTGCATCTTCAATCCAAGCTCTAAGCTCACCTCGTCCATTTATATCATTGGAACAGCTTACACCTCTACCGCGTCGGAACCCCCCAAAATAGCCCCACTGACCCGAAATAAGAGCGCCGGCCCCGGACCTCAGTTCAGCCCCCCCCATCATGAACCAGCCCAATTACACTGACCATTCCAAGCTCCAGCCCAAGCCCCAACCCCCATCACCCCCCTCCCCCCCCGTTCCCTCCCCCCATCTAGCGCCCAGAAACATAAATCCTAATACCCAAACCCAACACACATATTCAATAGCGAATAGATAGCCCGAGGGTCCCTTACGCCCAACGCTACCAAATTGGATTGTGATGTCAGAAGCAAGTGCGATGACGGGGGGTTGGATGAATGGGGGTGCATGGATGGATGGTAGGTGAGTTGCCCCCATACGGAGATTGCGCCCGGGGCCCTATGTAGAGAGTAGCGGAGGCCAGCCCCTATCACTCTTACAATTCCTCCCAATCAGCGAGCCACAGAGCTGGAGCAGATATTTGCTAGTATCATATGTCCTTGAATAATCATTTGAGAATTGTGTGCGGGGAAGAGACGCCTCTGACTTAGTATGTGGCATTGGTTGGTGTTGGAAAGCATTGATTATTTGTTAATTTATAATCTCCTGATGATGGATTTCTGATTCGTAGTTCTAGACAAAAGCGAACTACATAGATAAATTCACCGCGTCAACTCCTCATTCTTGTCTGCGCCACGTCTATGGAAAACAGTGCTAACGATACAAATAAATTCACCGCTTCAACTCTTCCTTTTGTGTCTGTGCCACGCCTTTGGGGAATGGTGCTAATGATACAGATAAATTCAACGCGTCAACTCCTCATTCTGTGTCTGCGTCATTACAAATAAATTCAGCGCGTCAACTCCTCATTCTGTGTCTGCGCCACGTCTTTGGAAAATGGTGTTATATGCGAAATACCAAGGCCTTGAAACCCCTATCAAACCAACACTCGGCCAACATGGAACCCTCGCGCGTCTTCATCTCTCACCGGACTAACCCAAGGCAAGGATCTTGGGTCATATGGTAGCGGCATCGAGTCATGCTTCCTGATTGCTTCTTGCAGCGCCTCTTCCGAACCAAACACCTTCGTCAGGTAATCTATGCTGGCCCAGTTATCGGCTTCATGAGGTTGATTCTCGACGTGGAAACGGTACTGCAGTTGTCTGTTGCGGCCTACGATGCGCCTGTGAATGAGCGTGATGGGGGTGTTTTCGGCGAATATGGCGGGGGTGTTGTCTGTTGGTAACTCCTCCTCTTCCTCTACTTCCTGTACTTCTTCGACTCGGGCTCCCGAATTGACATTAACTCTTCCATCATCACCTTGCCACCATCGCGGTCTATACCATTTCAAGAACCAAACTACTGCGAACAGGCTGGTTCCTCCAATATAGGGCAGGGCCTTCAACAAGTGCGGATGCTCCAGGATTAACTGCTTCGCGACGCCCAGCAGATCGAAACCCCCGGCATGCGCCATCGCCTCTTGCAAACCGTTGATTTCGCTCAACGGATTTGGATCGGTCACGAAATCAATTAACGGTCTTGCACTCAGCATTTGTGCACCGATAGTTTCCCTAGCATAACTACTACTTTGTAGGATTTTGTCAAGAGCAAGAACCTCAGATTGGAGCTCGCGGTTGGCGTGGAACAGCGCGCAGAAACATGTCTTGCAATTGTCACCACTCTGTAGATTTTGAAGGCAATCCATAGCTGCGTTCACAAATTTGCTGACTGTCATCGCGGGGACACCAGCACCACACCTCTCGATAAAGAGGCCCGGGACAAGTGGACATTGAAGCCCGGTAAGGGACGTCCAGAGAGAAGAAACGATTGTATGAGAGACAGCAGTGGTTGTTGGGTCTGCAACACGGGCGGCATCAGGGGCTAGTCCAGATGTTGGGAGACGATCAGTAGCTTCGAATCGGGAGAGAAAAGGAGCGTTGCGAGTACCGTTGGCACTGGTTGTTCTGTTGATAATATCGGCGGAGCTAGGGAGTGATTCACCTATGGGGAGAGAATTAGCAGCGGCTGCGAAGATGGAGTGAGAAGGAGCATTGATAGTACCGGCGGCAGCCATTACTCCACTAACGCTGGAGGCGAGCGCAGTGGGTAAATTACAAGCGGCGAATATGCCCACCGCGGGATTTAGCCAGCTTTCGGCGTTACGAGGGATCCATGCTGGATGATTCGCGACCTGGAGGGTTGGCTGTGCCATGAAACGGCCATCTGGTCCGCGCGCACGCTCATATGAAGCCGCGGGCGAGGCCGGAGATCGGAACCGCCCGTTTGAGTCACGTTCACGTTGCATATTAACCTTTGGAGACGGAGATGGAGATGAGAGAACTTCGGATAGGATTCTGAGATTGAGGTTTTGGGTTGGTAGAGCTGATAACGTTAGGAATGTAGGAGGGAAGTGGTGTTCTTATAGCCAAAGTCTTCTCATCCTTTGCACGTTGACAAGGCGAGAGAGAGAGAGAATATAGGTTGGTAACAGGATAAGACCACCCGCTTTGATAAAGGCAGTCTCATGTTTCGGGTTGACGTGGAGTAACCTCCCAAGGTTCCATATATCGTACAGTGTTCTTTTGTCGTCTTGCATATCATACAGCATTCTTTCATCATTGTTTGAGGTTGCTAACTTGTGCAATAATGAACCTATATTCACCACATAACATCGGAGCCTAAGCCTAGGTATCTTGAGACCTCCGAAAGACTGCTATAGATCGCAGGGCTTTATTTAATAAAGGTTTCGCGTATCATACAACGTTCTTTTGTCATCGTCTGAGGATATTTAGACAATATCGGGAACCCAAATCAAGGCATTTAGAGACTTTCAAGAGGTTCCCATAAAGTGCAAGGATTCATTTGGCAAAAAGTTTCAGATATCGTAAGTGCCCCTTTGTCGTTGTCTGATATTAACCAGATTAGTTCGGAGCCCTAAGCCTAGACGTCTCAAACCTCTGAAAGATTCCCGTGAAGCGCAATAATTTATTTGGCAAAGGTTTCATGTATCGTACGGCGGTCTGTTACCATTATCCGAGGCTAAACAGATAATATCGGAGCTCCAGCCTAGGCGTCGTAAGACCTCTAAATGATTCCCATGAAGCGCAATGATTCATTCAGTGAAAGTCTCAGATTTGGTGGTGTGTGCCTTTGTTGTTGTCTGAGGTTGCCACTCTTAGCTGACTTGGCCAGATAATTTTGGAACCAAAAATCAAGGAACGTTGAGACATCTGGAAGTATCCCGTGGAGTGCAACGAGTGCTTGATAGAAGACAGGGTCTTTGACGAGAGACCATGAACAATGAAGCAGTAAAACAGAATTTCTCATTCATAATCACCGGGCATTCCAGAAGGTCTGAACAGCCCCACGATGAACAAGACGATGGGATATGATATTCCGACATCACCGCAAAGGAGACTGCCGTTCGATTGTAGCATCATTCCCTGCCTGTATCCGCTGCCTATGGCTGACGAACCTGCTAGTCGACTGGGATTAAGGACCGGATCTGTCATATTATGGATTTTATTCTCATACACCGGGTGTGGCCAGCCCAGTCAATGGAGGTCTGACTCGTGGGAGTGGCTAAGATCTAGTCTGTGACCAGAGAAGAGTGTGTCTCTACTTCGTAATAGCCAAGTGAAGGATTCAGCAACGTTCTTTCGTAATCACGAAGGATAGTGACCGAAAGGAGACACCGCGGTCGCTACTGTGATAATTTGGGAGAGGTGGGCGGAATGTGAGATTGGATGAGCCCTCTCCCTATGTATTAGCCTTACATTCTTGGACGGACCGGATGCGGAGAATTTGTGAACTTTTTCCAGAGCCAGAGGCACGCTGATGCGAAATATGACTCTCCACTGGATACTAAGGACTGAGGCCAGCTTCACTATTGCCACCTGCGCGTCCTTGGAGTCCGAAACCATAATTGTAGTTGCCAGTAGGTTGTTCTTCTCTTCCTGAACATTCCGCACGTATGTTCTAAGGCTGCACTCAAGGAATCCCACGTCCTAAGAGCCAATAGCGCTCTTCTCACTCAACCTGCAGGATCCCGGGTGTGTGTTCAGTTTTCAAGACCTCGTTCACGGCCCACCATTCTCTCGGCGGTCTCGTTACCGGACTATGAGCGGCTTGTTTCAATTGGCTTGCCGGAATCGATCGCGCGCCCACACATACATATCCCGCCCAGCTCCGCCCCTTAGCTGGCGGTAGCGACGTTGATGTAGGTATGAATGGCAGTATTCGGAAAGCGTGGGCATAATATAGACGTAGGTACAGGCGTCACCGATGGATGTGGCATATGTTGTGCATTTAATATGTGCAGGACCGTGTAAGCAATAAGCGAGGGACCATATCCGCAGTTGAATTAAAGGCGAGGGAAGGCGTGGTGGCTTGTATCGCGAAGGTTGAAGAGGCTTCGGAGCAGTTCAAGCGTGGAGTATGGTAGGATTGTGAGAGTGCAAAAAGGTAGCTCTGTTCCAGCTTGTAATCCGAGATGTAACCAAAGATGCATAGAAGATACGGCAGTAACAATACCCAGACATTATTAAACCATACGTGTATGTGGCGTGAACCACAATTCGCACTCAAAGCACCATTTCCATACTATCCTATTGTTTCCTTCGCTCTTCTAATGCCCTTCTCTGCACGATCCGCCCCTCCCGCTACTACAGTTCCTATTGCTTCCACTTCGTGTCCACTATTTAGTAAATAGCTTTGGCTTCCTTGATTCCTCTTTTAATGCTCAAAAGCTCTACTCCATGTCTTTTGTAAACACGTCTTCTAACACGGAGATCTTGCCAGCTGGAGCTATGAGGGTTCGAAGGCATGGAGGGTGTTCGGCTGATTATGTTGGAAATTGTGGTGCGCTTGGCAGCTCCATTGGTGTCTTGAATGGAAATTAATGGCTGGAGCATTAGGTACTCTCGCGTCTCGATTGTCAATAGACTCTGTAAGATGATCGCCTTAATTCATTATGCATCTCAATGCGCTGTAAGGTACGAGCCACCAGCGACGATCTTACATAATCCGTCATTCCAGTCCTTGGGTGGGAAGTCTACGTAAAAGCTTTCAGATCTCTCCCTGAGAGTGTGTAGCTAGACATGATTGTGGCATACAAGTATGCTTAGTGCAGGTCTTCGGTTCGGTTGGGCAAGCTAAGATGCAAATCTTGTGGTAGTGCTGGGGCAGTCGTAACCGTCGTGATCTCTGCTGTGCCTTTGCCTAGAAGCTCAAACATGCCAAGCCTCCAAATTGATTGCCAGAACTAAGCCTATTCACAAAGAATTTAAATTATTTCTCTCTAAGAATACTAAGCCTAAAATAATTCTGGAAGTTGTCACAGCAGATGAACACACCGAATAGAGTGGCCTTTGTAAATGCTCTGACGCAGCGTCCACCGTCAAGGTCTTCCCGACGCCTGGTGTCCCACTAATGGCTACATCAGTAGATTCAGAGAGGAGTGTTAAGCTACTTACTATAAAAGTGTATTAAGGCTTCGTCCCCTACTTATTACGAAATCATCAAGACCCAAACGTGTTTCCGCTAGGGCTATGACGACCTCCTTCTGTTCGTCCAGAATTGTCAAGCAATCGAAAGGTGACGAGGACCATTGAATATGTTCAATCAGTATAGGCAACAGCAGATTCCACTACGCACCAACTAATTAGAGAGATAACCACATTACTATAAAAATTTAGGATCATACGCCATAACCTATCTCTAAGAGGAAACCCTAGTACGGTTGGACAGTAGATGAGCAAGTCGCTCTCCTTGATATAGGCCGGTTCAACGTTATTGCCTTTAATTCGGTCAAAGCTTCCTTCGCTAGAAGACTCTCAAAATATATCGGCCCACCCGTCGTTGTCTGTCTTCTTTTTGACCAGTTCTTTGGAATGCGGTCTGTTGTAGTCAGGATTTATCTTTCGGAAGAAGGTAGTATTAAGCATGACCCGGCTGTCGACTGATACCATAATAGCCTCTCCGCCCTTCATGTAAAATGCTGTACCTCGACAGCGACGATTGGGAGCTCCAAGCATGGAGACAAATTTCCGGCCGCAATCACCGAGGTGTGCATTCATCGCATTTATGTCTGCGTTACAGTTGAGAGGAAATGCGTTCAAGGTGCTGATAGGCTTCTTCCCACGGAAATTCGCAATAGCAGGTTAGATCGGCGATTCCCAAAACAGGTGACCATTATAATCCAAATACCGATAATCCATCTTGTAGTACTTTAAGCCGTCGCTTGTCTCTCCTTCCTCACAGTCATCATATGTAACGCAACGTGGCTTATCACTACCAAGGCAGGTCGAGTAGACCTTGCAATTTGGCTTAAATAGCGTCTAAAGCAAATCGCATACGATTTCACCACTCTTCAAAAGCGAGCGAACGCGCTGCGCCGTAAACTTGTACGTTGCTTTGATGAAGTCGACCAAGAGGTCCAAGTGCTTTATGCAGGTAGTAGCATCTGTGGGGCGTGTGTTTGCGTAGCTTTGATACAGTTCCAACTCGTCGAGGTAGTGGTACAGCAGGGTTTGTTCCACCTAGGCTTCGAGTCAGCGGTAAGCTCAAAATGAAAAACTCGACGGGAAGAATATAGTAGGCTGGTCCTCGTTCAAATTCACCGTATGGATGTCTCCTTCGTTGATGACGGGGCATTCAAGATCGAGGCCAAGACGTTCGCAGCTTAGCTCGTATAGCGGGATGGGCGCACATACTGTGTTAAGCTTCTGTTGGAACTCGTAGAAGTTCTGGCGCGCCTGTTCGGTATTGTCGACAAGCTTGGCTTCCACCATGTCCGCCAACTGCTCGTCGGCTTGCGCCTGCTCGGTAGCTTGCTGGGTTAAGTCGAATAGATCATTAGGTGGTGGTGGGTTAGGGTGTGTGAAGGGGTTATCACTTGACCACCCAACGAAATAAGTAACCGTGACTTGTTTGGCAAACTTGCCACACGCAGCTAAGGCGATCTTGCGATCTAGGGGTGGTCGTTTGGAGTGTGCTTTGTATAGGCCGACCGCGAGCCTCTTAACGTTTTCGTGATAAGCGTGCTGTGTCTGAGCCTTCTCCTCGGGCTTGGGTGTAGGGTCTTCCATGACAACCTCCCCATCACTTGACAATTCGAGGAAAGCCGACTCCTCTACAGCAGCCTCGTGGTCAGACTCGATGATCTCATTTCGGGTACCCCTGTATCGTTGAAGATACGCGATCTCCGAGGCCGGCTTAGGGGCCAGCTGCACGGTTTTAGCGATCAGTTTGGATTTATTGGCTTCGTAGAAATAGACGAAGTTGTACGCCCTCCAGAAATCTTCGGAGCTCGCGACGCCTAGGAGGAAAGGACCATCACACTGACTGGAATCGGGTCGAATGCAATCGAGCGCTTGGATAACCCGTACCAGCGTTAAGATAAGAGACGCCATTTTCCTAGGAGTGTTCGACACTTTCATAGTCGCTATGCCCCATTTAGTGTGAGTTTTGGTCAATGGTAGTTTACCCTCCTCCTCGATCTCGGCCTTGTTGATAACGTCCCCCTTAGTAAGCGCTTTGAACAAGGTGTCGACCAGAATGTTCATTCCGGAGCCCTTTCCCTCGACCTTCGAAGGGGTCCCATGACCGGGCAGGCTTTGACCGATAGACTGAGGCTGGCCGAATTTCTTGTCTTTCTCGTTGAGATATTCATCGACAATGCCACTGACCTCGTCGTTCTGGAGGAGTAAGTTCAAAGCTTCCGTGTCCGTAAGCCCGAGATACCCGGCCATGTGTTTCTGGTTCTTCCATATTGGAACCCTATGCGAAGGGTATTATAGTAGCCCGAGGATGAAAGTGAATGCATAGCCAACCCCTTCACTTCACACTAACACGCGTCATTAACACGGTCTTCTCACCGCGAGGGTGACTGCGGTGGGGATTTGTTGGAGGATCAGCAGCATGGCCCCTTCCCCTAGCGTCACCATTAGCTTGCCACTATTAGGTGTTATCCTATTAGCACTCCTCATCATATATATTAGCAGCGACCTCCATAGATTCTAGCACCTCAGGCGAGGCATCTTCTACAGGATTTAGCAGCGAAGGTCTATGAATTCTTACGCGATTTGGCCGAACAAGTGAGGGTATCATAACGGCGGCACCCCCAGCCCTCGCTAGCGGTCTAGGGTAAGCCTCACCCTAACGACCTGTTCCTGGTGAGGGCTGGGCAGGCTTGTAGGGCAGCAGTGAGGTGAGCTACAGCAGTCAGATTCAAAGCATCAAGGTCTGAAGACATTGAGAACTTATCTCGCAAGGATTAGACACACACGCGCGTTACAAGGAGTGCCGCTTAGCGCCCCTTAGTGTAAAGTCTTCAACATCTACTCCGATCCCAATCTAGTACAGAGATTGACATGATAAGTCTTGGGGGTTTACCATAGTCTCGTAAGTAGTTACCAGTTGCGCAATGCGGCCAAGTGTGGGAGGGAATACATTGTTTATGGCGTAGTGTTTCTTTTTCACTGACTCAGTTGTTATTAGTAGATCTCGAGGATGTCTCTCTTTATAGGGTCAGTGTTGAACAATTATCAATCAAAATTTCATTCAATCAAGATGCATGCCTATGTCAAGAAAAGAAGGTACCTCATAAATGAAGGCCACAAGCACTTTGTACCTACCATTCCTTTATCGCCGCGCCGGCCTGTGTATCACATAGCGGTAGCAGCTTCCTTGCCCACCTCATGACGTTATCTTGGAACCATTGACTGTACTCATTGGCACCCCACTCAATAAGAATATGCAGCCGATGAACGATCTCCCACAATCCATTCAGATCGCTTGTATTGCCCATACGAATCGGACCCATCATCATCTATATTGACAATCGTGAGCATAGCTTCGAAGAATCACGATGACGGACGCTCGTTGTAACTTACCAAGTCTCCCTTCATCTCAAAGAAGAGATAAAGAACCCAGGAGCTCCCATTGATAGCAATCGCTGGCACTGGAAAGCTAGTATCCCATCCATGTCGGCGCTTCTTGAGAAGGGTAGCGGAGTTCCAAATGGCGAGTTGGACCAGGGGATCGCGATTCGACAAGACCTTCTTGATCTCAAAGTCAACGAACAGCGACCACTCTTTGATGAAAGCTAGGGACTGGTTGAGGCTGCAGTCATCTTCATCGAGGAAGTTATAGGCTTGTGATATGATTTCGTTGTCTTCTTCGCTCACGACAAAGCCAAGGCACCAGTCAATCATTCTGGCCATGGTTAAACCCTGTTCGCCGTTGCTTGTAGTGGTACGTCCGCCAAATGATTCGGTTTCGTCCGGTAGAGGCTGGCCATTCTTCATTTGAGGACGGTTGATAGGGGTGATAGCGCAGCTTTCGCTGTACGTAACAGCAAAATCTGTTAGCAACGAGAATGGACCTAAACAACGCAGAAAAGTCATCTTACACATTGAGAAGAGAGAAGTGTTCATATTTGGGCCATCTTTCCAGCTCGCCGACAAGCAAAGTAATCAAGATGCCCCACTGTCTTTCATGCGCATTGACACGGTCATTTTTCACCGACTTCTTCAGCACAAGATCCAACGTCTCTTTCAAGTGGTCAAGCCGATCCAGTGGTAGAGTTGTTAAGCTGATAGGTAAGAACTCGTGATCGTCTGGAGCAAGCTTGGTCTTACGAGGAGTGTTGGCATCATCATTGTAGGTAGCCTGTTAGACGTCAGTGTCACCATTATTACAAGCGATTGCGAGGGACAAGGGTTTCCACCAACCTTTAACTCGGATGGTATTGCATTCTTAGCAACGTTATTAAGCCGCTCATAGAGAAGGCGGACTGAGTTAGGTATATCCCCTCCAGAACCAGCTTGATAAATCTCCTTGTAGGTCCTAAGTCTGACTCTGGGGTTGCAATGGAAGAGGTAGGGGATATCAATGCTGGATTTACGAGGAGACGTAGACCTACTACGTGTTGTGGAAGCTGGCCTCGCAGGTGGAGGAAGGATGGGAACCGAGGATGGAAATCCACGTAGAGGCAATGGCCCATCATTGCTAGGAGCAGGTTGTTCCTTGCGAGGACGACCTCGACTCCTAGTAGTAGGTGCTTCAATATCATCTGGTAGCTTGACCTTCTTGTTTCCGGCATTGGCTGCTGCATCTTTTGAGCCTGGCATCGTGCTAGGTGGTCTGCGCTTGCGTGGGCGTGAGTTGGAGGTGATTTCACGCAGGGTTTCACGAGGAGCCAATGAGGGCGGGTTCGTGCTATGACCCCTATGCTTGCATTGCCTGGTATGGCTTTCCACCTCTTGTGTCCACGACTCAACTCTTGTAAGAAGGTCCGACTGTGCTGAGAGCATGTAGAAGGGATCGTGCCGAAGCAGCATATATCATATAGAGGGTCGTGATACAAGGTGAAGGTGAAGGAGCTTTTAGTGTCACTGTTACAGATGTCAGTCACTCAACAGGAGCGGTTGGAGACGGAGGCTACCTGATCTGTCCCCTCTCGGCCGGGTGCCGAACTTCGGAGGACTTCTCGCGAATCACGGTCGAAGGCACTTGTTGATGATGTTAATGCTTCGAACCCACCGCAATCCTCCAGACAGCTGTATTAACGGCTTCTCTTAAGCAAGCAGAGCTCTCGAATAAAGGCTAGGTGAATGACACGGGGGTAGGAGTACTTTAGTATGTGTAGCTTCGAGTCGTGTTGTCGTTGTTTGTTGTCTCCTCAAGTGCCCGGTCATAAGTACAGCCGGGAGCTAAGCCCTACCAGGGGTCACCCATCAACCATACAGCCCTGCAGGGCTGATCTCTAAGGGTCCCCAGAGCCGGTCCCCGGAGTTAGCGCCCGTACGGCCCGATCCATAGGGCATTGCGTCTTCTACAGCACGTTGTCTGCTATTCAACATGACTCCCAAGTGCTATTTCAATCATCATCAACATCGTAGTCCTTGGCTAAGGTATAGAATCTGCTCATTCGCGCCTCTAACTCATTAAAAAACAGGCACCCACCCCAGCAGTCATCAATCGTGATCTTTCCCGTGCAATGCATCCTTATCCAGCGGATACCAGCGTTAAGCTGCTGTCTCCTGTCCCAGAACTAGTCGTTGTGAGCTATCGTTGGCATCAACTTAGAAGCATGTTGGAATTAATCAATCCTTGCTTGTTCCTTTCATAGCTACAAATCCCATCCTTGTCAAAGCACGGTAATACTCGCCGTTTACTATGTTTGCTTTTATTTCTTCCTTTTAGAAGAACTCCTGTTGAAGATTACCACACCGCGTTGCGGGCAACTTGAATTCTCGTACTTATTGTTTATGCAATTCGTCGTCATACATTCTGCCATTCGTTCGTCTTGCTGTAAGTAGTCATCCTGGGTCCAGAGAAACCAGTGGCTTGTAAGACTGTAGTCCTTGTATTCTTCCTTAACAAGTTATTCTGTGATATTACTTTAGATAAGCCAACACTGCCGTCGATAAGCAGAGGCTCGTTTTTGAGAGTAGTACTTCATAATCTCATTCACATACTGCATGTCAATCAACAGAGCCTCTAACATTTCCGCAAGACCGAGCTATTGATTGATTAATAAACTCATTATCTCTAAACTATGTCTTGTCCAGGTTTCTAAAGGTGCAAACGTTGAATTGCCGTAGCAACAATCTGTCGCAGGGGTTGGACCGGCAGGATAGATCGATGCATATGTCTAAGATGCTAAGATCTATAGGAGTGCATCTAATATACATGATGAGGAGTGCTAACCGAATTACATCTGAAGGTGGCAAACAAAGGTGACGCTAGGAGCAATCTCATAACAACAGGCCGGCACTCATACCGTATACATCACAGCCAAACACCCTAATTGCGCCAGGCCTCCTGAGCCTCTAAGGTCATTTCCAAGCAGGGACACCCGTTCCATAGGAACTCACGACAGACGCAGCGAAGAGGAGCATTCGGCGGCGTTGTAGGCATTGGTTGTGTCGCAATGTAGACCCAAACAACACTGCCAACGATTGGCGGCACGCGTCCCCTTCTTGTTGCAACAGTAGGCATTCTTGCTTCAAGAGTAGGCCTTCTTGCTGCAACAGCAGGCCTTCTTGCTGCAACAGCAGGCCTTCTTGCTGCAACAGCAGGCCTTCTTGCTGCAACAGCAGGCCTTCTTGCTGCAACAGCAGGCATCCTTGCTCCAACAGCAGGCCTTGGTCGTAGTTCTACCAGACTACCCAATATGACAATCATCAAGATCACATACCCCAACTTTACCATCCGTTTCGTTAGGACCTGTTGCGGTTCCAGAACCCGTTCGGCAAGAGGCGCAGATGTGACGATGGCGATGGTTTGATTCTGGGGGAGTGCCATATTAGTATTACAGACGGACGGGTCAGAGGTAAAGGGGACACGGGAAGCTGATCTGACAAATGAAATATAAGAGAGGCTTGCAAGACTTACGGATATACTGTCGCAATACTCATCTATAACAGTCCAATAGCTCTGCGGAATCCAATCGCGTTCTGGATCCTCGTTAAAGTGTTTCAAGAAATCCGCGCAATAGCAGACGTCGTATGGGTAGTGGTCAGGATGGTCTATGCTATCGTCATCATTGCTGGTATCTCCATCTTTCTCCTGTAATTCTTTGCTACTGCCTTCGTTCGGTTTACCTCTCCCACGCAAGTACCACGCAAGCTTATCTGTTTCATCAAGACATGTCATAGCCAATGCGAGATAGGTTGTTCGATTCATGTCAAGCACGGTGTCAAAGGGTGATGTGGTCGGATGTGGCGGAGGGGCAGAGTGAGACGACGTAGGTTCGCGAATGATAACATCGTTGTTGTCGGAATCGAAGGTTGCGTTAGCGGTGGTGGTGGTGAGGATGAAGATCGGTAGGAGGAGAAAGATTTGGATAACAGAATGCATTTTTAGGCTTGGTACCGCTGGTAAAGGTGGAGTGATCCGCAGGTATAGAAATATAGAGGACTTAGTCTGATTAAGATGTACTATTGGACAAGTGCGTACGTTGGAAGCGTTTCTGATGGGGTAGAATGCCGAGAAGATATGGGATTTGAGAGATGCGAATGGTGCTTGCTGTCACTGCTGAATCTAAGCCTGGGTTGTGGAAGACTATATAGCAGAGAGGGTGGTAGATAAAACGGAGATACTCCCAAGGCTATTCAAACTAGGGACAAAGCCTCTGCGACAGTCACAAAGGGGGAGTGAGATGTACCCTCTAGTGACATGTACATCTCCTTATGGCTTGTAAAACTGGGATCAGGCATCTGCAACAGGTACAAAGGGTGAGTGAGATGTATCATCTAATGACAAGGACATATTAACAACGTTTGTCAAACCTAGGATTAGGCCTCTGCGATTGTCACAAAGGGAGAGTGAAATATCTCGCCGTTAGCAGTATACCTTCGCGAGAGGGTGGAAGATGACACGTACGCACTCCCAAGGCTTCTCAATAAGGCCCCTACAATAGTCACAAAGAGAAAGTAAGACAGCACCGCGCCATTACCAGCGTACCTTCGCGATCTGGTTCATCAGAGCTGTGTTGCTGCGTTTTGAAAGTGAGAGGGAGGCCTTGTAATATGTCAATCTTTCGAGGGAGTAATCAACTCGTACAAAATACAGGATTGATACAATAAATTAAAGCGCTATTAGAGAATGAATTCTGGTTGATCTAAATTCTACTGAAAAGTCTTCCAATCCCCATCAAATCCTCCCATATCCCGACTTGCCCCTGGGCCATATCCTAGGACCGGAAGTAGACTCCGACAATGAAGGCGCTCATAGCAACGCCGATCCACACCACAAGCATCCTCTCAAAGTGGGTGAAGTTGTTATTCTAGACTGAATTAGTATAAGCAGTAGGTATTCATCATGCAAGATATGGGCCCACTTACATTGTCTAACTCTGCGTTGACATCCATGTTTTGAAGAAGCTGGGCGACATGATTGATGAATGCGCTACGAGCTTCAATCTCACGTCCATTGGCTGTGTTACCCGCTCCAAGCACGTCGTCTGGGACCATTTGGAATGTTCTACTAGCTCCAGAACCACGTTGCCTCAATCCGCCACCAGGTACCAAGTAGCGTCCATTGAATGGGTTTGCAACCACTCCACGTCCATCGTCTGGGACCGCCGTGAACGTGCTAACAGCTCCAAGACCGCGTCCATTGTTTGTGGTTGCATCCGCTGCTAATATATCTTCTGGGGTACATACAATTATCTGCGGGGTTTCGATTGTGTTGCCAGTTCCATGATCGCGTCCATTGCTTGTTGTCGTGGCCGCTCTATGCCCGTCATCTGGGCCAACTGCCACATTGTCAGTATGATGACTCCAAGAAGCGTCGATCTCCTAACTTTGTCCCGCCCCCGATTCACGTTGACGACGTAGTTCAGCTTTTTTGCGTGCTATGTATGAGTTTTCATGCCCTGATGTACCACTAACTCCACCGTCATCTAGGCCAACTGCCACATTGTCAGGATGATGACTCCAAGAGGCGTCGGTCTACTAACTTTGTCCCGCCCCTAATTCACGTTCACGACGCAGTGTAGCTTTTTTAGCTTCTAAGCGTGCTATGTATGAATTTTCATGCCCTGAAGTACTACCAGCTCCAACATTGCTTCCGTTGATTGTGGTCGTAGCCTTCCCATGCCCGTTGTCAAAGTCCACTGTCATTATCTCAGCATGATACCTCCTAGGAGCTGCCAGTCTCTCAGTCTACTAACATTGTGCTGCCAGCATTTCATATTGATGGATTAATTTAGCTAATTCATCTTCTAACAGCTTTTTGTATGGGTCTTTATGCCCTGATGTGCTGCCAGCTCCAAGGATTGGCCACTCGTCTAGGCTCACTGTCGCATTGTTAGTACAATAACTCGTAGCAGCTCGCAGTCTCTTAGTCTACTAACATCGTTTTGCCAGGTTGTCAATCATTCCAAGAAGTTCAGCTTTCTTGCGCTCAAAGCGTTCCTCCGTAGACACGTCAATAGCTCCCTTAGAAGACGCCATAGCTGTTAGCGGCATTTGCAGGGACGAATGATGGAAGATGATAGTAGAACGCTCTCAGAGTAAATTTGGTTTTATGGAAGTGGGATCGCTGAAGAGAGGGGAATAGGCATGAGCAGTGAGAGGTGAACATGAAATACATCATGGAGGGGAGATGCACTGTTGGACATTTGTTGTTCTTTGGCTGCTGTGACCCGAGACTGTAATTTCCAAAGATGGATTTTAGCCACCAGATGCACCAGATGCTCCCGGAATTTACTCTTTTAAGCCCGGGGCTTGACTCAGGGCCCGTATCGGCGCGGGTACCCCCCCAGCAAGCCGCTAGGAAGAGTTAGTTCAGGTGGGACCCCGAGATGGCCTTGTTCCTGTCTCCGCTTGAGCTGCCCTCCTTGCTTGATTGCTGCCTAGACATTCAACTTCAAAGAAAAGGTGAATAGCACGATGCAAGTATGCGCCTCAAATGATACAACAGAGCGAGGGTGATTGGACATCAGGAAATGTGGCGTCCATTAGGAGTAATGCGAACGCAGCAGAAATGAGCACCAAGATGATGGGATGGGAATGGAACAGGGGGTGGAGTTTGCCCGTGTGTCTATTGCCTAGAACCTAGCCTTGAGTTCTGATATCCAGAAGCGTCACGGAGAGAGTTAGGATGCTTCCCTATTCATTTCCGCTTCCTGATCCTCCGAATTCATAAACTCCTCATTTTCTGGATCTGAAAGCTCAGAAGATTCATCAAGCTCTTTAGCTACGACGATTGCCATTATCTGGGACCCTTGTCTCTGTGGCCGAGAGAGCCTGAGGACGCTCCGTCAATTGGCAATGGCTGTCTCGCCTGAGCTGCCCCACGTAACCAGGTTGGGGCCACAGGGAGGGTGGGTGACCGAGACAATGTAGTAATGCTACTGGTCGATGAGGTAGGATCAGCAGGAGGTCCAGGGCCGGGTGTCTTCAGATGATGATTGGATATCCCAACATCAGGACCGGACGACGCCTCCGTAGGCTCCGTGGGCGGCCCCTAGGCACGCTCTGCCTTTGCCGTTGACTCAGGTAAAGCCCCCAAGCCCAAGGGCCCAAATGCCAGGACCCACATCATCCAACCCCGTCTGAAAGGCCTCGGAGAGGGATTGCAGTTTGAGAGGGCGACCTTCCTTCTCCTGTGTCTGTGCCCTTTCCTCAATCCGAGTCCGGCGGTGCTCCTCACGTTCCGACCACTCCTGTTGATCAGCGTGCGCGACCTAATGAGGTGATATTCAACGCAAATGTAAACAGGCAGATAAAGAAAGCGGAGCTGAATTCAGGTGTACTGCGATTAAGCACGTCGTAGTGTTACAGAACATACTAGCAAGTTTTACTGTTCGAGTAATATCGAAAGATGTGGGAAGATATAGGAAGACTGAAGTTTTCTTCCTACCAGCTGTGGAAAGTGGTGCTAGGCGGCGGCGAATTCCGCGCTTAGGGCCCACGGTGGGAGGCCCCTAAGGTAGGTACCTACGGTAACTGTCGGTAATGCGCCCGGCCCCTAAAAATCAGCCCTAGCCGGCCCCAAGTCTACCTCAAGAGCCAGACAACTCAAGCACATCCACGAGATGAATTCAACGTCACAAATAGCCCATTCATTGATTGATATACGTATCTATTGCCTTACGTCGCATGCAAGAGAGAACTCGAGAATGCAATCTGAGGGAAATCAAATACTGCTGCGTCGATCCCCCTTTCCCTAGCATGTCGCCGGCGGCACTGCTAGCGGCCACCGGCGATGGCACCGTCGAGCACTAACCCCCAGCTAAACTGGATCCAATCAAGCATCATTATTAGCGACACGGTGGGTTATGAGGTGTGTCTTCTTAGCCACGTATGCTGTAACCGCTGAAGGACTCAGGTGCCTCTTTGTTGTGTTGGAGGATCAGCATCAGCACCTTATGCCCTAGCGTTACCCATTAGCTTGCCACCGTGTTATTGCCCTCCATCATGTATATTAGCATGCTCATTCCATAGTAGATAGCTCCTCAGACAATGCATCTCAGATCTCATCCATTTTCCTCATAGAGTTGACACTCTTTTGGAGCATGTTGATGTTGCTATGGATGTTTACATGGGCAGCAGTGGAAAAGATCTGGACTGCTGGCATGCTTCTTAGTCGAGTCGGTTACAATAGACTTGAAATCTGTTTGCAAAGCCGGCTCTCTAGCCCGAGAATCTGCTTTCTTATGAGTCTTGCTTCAGGGCTTCTTCTCTCTTCTCTCCATACTGTCTATTAGAAGGTATGCAGACCGGTATGGGTTTGCTTGCCTGCAGTACCAAATGAATAACTTTGTCCCAGCATCTTCTTCCTCTTGCACTCCTGAAGAAGAAACTGGAATCATTCGCGTCCAACTCACCATTTTGTCCAGCTGACCTTGCCTTCACTGGAATTACCGATGTTGCTACTCCTACCGCCATTATCCGTGCTGCCTTTATGGTCGTCACCGCCGCCGCCAACCGCGTATGAGGATAGATGTTCCTAGGGATAAGAGGTTGAACACCCGGGCATACAGGGAATTGCTAGGCTCATGGGAAAGGGTCAGGATTGGCAGTAATATTAGCGATTGAGGATGCATTCTTTCCAGCCATATTTTGGTTTAGGTGTAGTATGATCTCTAGCATCAACCCTCTCAGTCCTTTCAGGATGTGTAGCTGATTGATTCATCGTTTTCGGCCATGTTTGAGTTAGGTGGGTTATGGTATCTACCATCTGACTGACGGACTTATTGGTTCAAGCAATCTTTTCACTAGGTGCAGTGTGATTTCTATTGTCAGCCTTGTTACTCTTTTCAGAATGTGTAACCGATTGAATTATTGTTTCTAGCCATGTTTCGGCTAGGTGCATTATAATCTCTACTATCAGCGCTGTCCGTCCTTTCAAGTTGTGTCATTGTCGGATTCATTGTTTCCGGCCATGTTTCGGCTAGGTACAGCATGATGTTCACCATTGACCTTGTTAGTCCTTTCAGCGTGTTGCAAACCTTGCGTCGCCTAAATTAGCAGTGAACATCATCGCCATATCCTGGTTGCTGGTTCACAAAGAGGAAGCCACTAGCTGCTTTGCTGCGCCAAATCTGGTAATTCTGGCATAGGAGCTAGTGTCATGGTCTTTCGCCGTGTGTCACAATGTCTTGTTTGAGTAGTTTAACACGCGTCAGTCGTCCTACACGCCTTTGTTTCTTTGCTCCCAGAGAGGCAAAAGCCCGCCTGCGGTCAAATATGCTAGGTTTTCTCCTTTGACCTCTTTCACATTGGTGAGGCCGCCTGTTGGGCCATAAGAACATCCCCAGCATCCCCGTAGAAGTTATAAGTATCCTCTTTCCTTGCCGTCTACATTCATTAGAAACCGCTTGCCTCATCCCGTACATTCGCAATAAACTCTTCATCTCACCAAGACCTACCAGTAGTTGCATCCTCGAACTGACCTTCAATGGCGATTGTTCAGCAGAGCCCCACCGATCTCTCCCCAATCACCCGCTATATTCTTTCGCTACCATGGATGGACTATCTCAACACTACCGACGCGGCATTACAGCAAGGACGTAAGATGGGTGTGGCCATCTTGGACATGGTCGACCGCGCAGTCCTCTCCCTTCTTTCGGAGGACCATCTCGACACTGTCCTCACGGCACTGCAGCAAGCGTATACGATGGTTCCGGCAACCTTTGACACAATAAACCATGCAGTCTTCGTGGCCGACGGCATAATTGAACCCTTCGCTCCTGGAGATATGAGACTTGCTATCTGGATCTGGATCTTCCTCATGGTATTGATAATCATAGCTTGCTTCTTCTGAGGCGCATAAATGAGATTGTGGCATCTTGGAGACCTGAGATCAGGGATTTGGGGTGAGTCTCCGTCATGCATGCGTGAGGACTTGATGTTTAACTGACTGATCAGTTCAGGGCTACATACAGAAGCACCTACGAGATTCTCCTAAAGGGCGCCTTGGTTTTGATTTCGATCTGGTTCATGTAGCGTGACAGGTGGGGAAAACACAGATGGGCTGGGAGCAAGATTGGATGATGATTGCTAAATGGGAGACATGGACTTGACGTTCTGTTGGACTGTGTGCCCTTATTTCTTGATACATCTGGTTGAGCAACATCACCAACACTCCTTCAACTCTGCGCCACGCATCTGCCCCCTGTTATCCCATCTTCTATGATTTCCTGCTAGTTTCTACGCAGAAACTACGGGAGAATGTGCATGCAAGATAGCATAATGAAGTAATATACCTACTCCGGCTGTAGCATTTCCGCCTTAACCCACTCCTTGTACTCCCTTAGTCCCCACTCGGCACAGCGACAAAGCCACTCTAGGATCTGAAAGATTCCATATAAGTCTCGAGTGGTCCCCATATACTGCGGGCCTACAAATACCACCCCAAAGTCATGCTCGCCTTCTTTCGATATCCCCCTGGACGTTGCATAGGCTTCCCACAACTGCCACTCATCACCTTCAATTTGCACGGCGAGGATTTGCATATCCATACCCCATCCCTCGATCCTTCTCTTGGTGAACTCCACCGACGCCCAAAGGCCAAGCTGGATCAAGGCATCCTTATTTGTGTTCGGTCTTTTTAGTTCGATCAGTAGGAATTGTGGAACAAGCTGGGTAAAATTTTCGGCGGGATTGATGGAGGGCAGCCCAGGAGAAGTATAGCAGCGGCTCTCAAGAATGTCTATTTCTTCTTCAGAAAGACGAAGGCCAAAAGCACCATCGATTCGTTTCTTAAGACCAGTAAAATAATCATCATGTGAACTTGGGGTGAGACTTTTCTGCATACGAACATAGGCCCTGTTGATTAATTAGCCTCTACTGTCTTAGAAAAGACAAAATCTGCTTCGCATACATGTCATCTGATCGTAGCAGAGGGATACCGCTCGACGTCCGGAATTTCTTGAGACCATGCACAATTGTCAACAGTGGATGAACAACTACTGACATCCAATGTGTCTCAGTGCAATCTTCAGCGCGGTAGAGGTTAGCAACCTCGGCCGTACGGAGTACTGCTAACATTAGACCTATATGGTCAGCCTCTGTGTAAGGAGCCATGGCACCGAACGCTGTTTCAGGAACATCGAGTCTCCTGTTCGGCGTGTCTGTGATTGACATTATTTGACCCTATATAGAAAGAAGAAGATTGTGAGCGGGCTTTCAAGATGTTATGAAGGGATATGCATACTCGAAGTTCACGCGGAATTATACCAATACCTCGGCCGGTATTTTTTTTCGAATGTATTCCCTCCACAAACACTTGACGGGTTAGGTAGCATCATCGACTTTCCATTGAGAAGGCGTCACGTATTTCGTAGGTGGGTCTAAGTACTTCATATACGTGCGTTTATCCACAGCCTTCTTGCTTGGGGAGGATGAGCCTGTTGTGGTATTGTCCATGCTGATTGACTTGTCTTGTGTGATTCGCCCAGCTGACTTACGCGAAGGAGAACCACCGCGTGGACTCGAGCTATGCCCACCACGGTTCATTTGGCCACGGGTTGGTAGGAGTATTGGAATATGAGTCATCTCTTGTGCTTGTCCAAAGGACCTTTCCCCCTCAGCTTGCTCGTTGTCGTCGAGGAGTCTCCTTGAAGGTGGAGCTGTTGTGTTATTGTCTAAGCCCAGACCTGTTGATACATCTTTGGCTCGATTTTGAGCTTTCTTCTGCGTATCAACCCGTTCATTGAGCTGCTGTTGAGGCTTTTTGCCCCCTCGCTGTGGCATTTTTACCGCTGGTTGCTTATTTTGTCCTTGGGCTTGAGTGCTATCAAGTTGCCCTCCTATAGCCAACGCGTGTTGTTGGC
This sequence comes from Cladonia borealis, assembly GCA_018257855.2. Lineage (NCBI taxonomy): Eukaryota > Fungi > Ascomycota > Lecanoromycetes > Lecanorales > Cladoniaceae > Cladonia > Cladonia borealis. Next base: position 1,539,787 of record JAFEKC020000014.1, read on the forward strand.
TTCTCGTGACACGCTTCGAAGGTTTCTCTGGGTTCTCTGGGTTCTTATCATCACCCTTGTCCGCCATCTTTCGCTTGGGTCTTAAGCTTGTACGATTCGGCTCGACTGGCTGGAAGGGTCGACGTTTGCGTGAAGGTACGACCTTGTGTGACTGAATGTTCCGAGGATCGGGGGAGGGGATAGGATTGCTTGGATCTCCGGGTTTAGTTAAGTCGGCCGACTGCAGCCATTCTTCGAGTGAGTGCTCAAGTGAATGGGTGTTTGCTGGGAAGTGATTGCGTATATGATTAAAAGCACTATGCCGAAGTGAAGTGAAGGTACGCTGCCGTTTAGAGGACCCATTATGCGCGTTCATACTGAGAATGGTGAGTGTCGCAACAAAGCATTTGATTACGGTCTACCAAGTTCAAGGCGTTCGTGGCTGAGTCAGCGATACGTGTTATCTTATCAATGAAAGCGACGTACCGAAGTCACGTGAATTCGTAACGCGCTAAGTTTTAGCGTGTACTCAGTCTACTCGCGCCAAGAAGACGCTTGCCGCATTGCCTAGCAATGCGTAGATAATATACATACTTCGTAGTATATTATATAATTATAAAGGCAGTAGCACAGCAGAGCCATATCATTACCAGCCAGAGCAGCATTACTAAGAGTGTCCAGAACGATCTCACGGACATCAAGTCGGAACAACAGCGCGTTCAACATCAGTACGCCGAGCTCCAGGAGGCGGTTTTCTCTCTCCGAGCGCAAGTGGACGTCCTCTCCGCATCTCTCACATCCACGCGCTCCCCACAGACACAATCCTAGGCATCAGGTGCGTCCAGCCAAGGATCAACATTGCCCAGCCTTCTGGAAAGAGATGAAGAGGATTTTCGCTGTTCGATAACATACATAACCTGATACTTCTACCCAAGCTGATACTTCTACCCCCAACTGAAAGCGTGCTCGGTTTGGGGCGGTCCCATCGCGGGAAGATTTTCATCGCCTTGTCAAACACTCAAAGTTTAGAAGGACCTCGCAACGGACGAAAACCACTGCAACGCTAACAATTTGCCGGCATACCGTACTCGAAGATTGCCATGTGCGCCATTGCCATCTTATGCAGGGCGCCATGTACGATACGCTTTATGGGTGGGAACTTGTAATCAAACCTTGAGTACTTTTATGTAATACAAATAAGATGGAGACGTCCCGCTGACGTTTGGAGGAGCGATGGTTCCAAGTTTTCAAACTCCTAAGCCTTCGCTACCCCTTATTGGACCCAGTGTGCTATTAAGTTTAGTGCCATTAGAGAATTCCTCTCTCTTCTCTCTCTCAACGAATTAGTACGCTCGGAAACGTACTTCTGACCAGGCCTTCGTTAGCGCCGCTGCAGCCCGAGATTCAACTTTGTCATGCTTACACCGCAGAATGGTGCAGTGTCTAGAATATAGCGCTGGTGTCAATGTGACCAAGGACAGCGTATGGACGCATTGTGCTTCTCAGGCACTGCCATTAAGGCAACGAGTGAAGCAGGCTACGAGCTCCTAGCCAGTCGGAGATAGGCGGCACGCGTCAGCTCTGTAATGCATAGCTACCCTACGGTCGAAGTATGCATATCATAGACAATTTTGCTAAGAGAATCTCCAATGTAGCAATGAGGGGCAGCGCCAGCGTCGCTTACCCCTATTTTGGTGGCTTTAGTGGTGCAAGCCCCTGAGAGCTGCGGCCCTTTCTTATGGAACGTACCTCCGTACATACTATCACTTGCAGAAATGCTACCGCGGAGGCCCCCGTTTCGGACTAGTAACTACTGCACCGACAGGAGCAGCAGCAAAGATATCCAGTCAAAGGCTGGAGCTGGTACCCAAAGTTTGGCATCTTCGGGTCCCCTACCTACGACCTGCGAATACGAGGCAAGCAGAAAGTGGTGCCCGTGAGCGGAACATTACTAGAAAGGAAAGCTACAGGTTGCCCGCGTCGAGTGCTGCCATTTGGATGAAGTATAACATCGGCAAGCCCCGCAACCCCTTGTCCAGCTTCCCGATTAATTATGCCTGCCGATGGCGTAGGCACTACATTACAAGGCCACCATGGGCTCGGTCTAGGCGGTTGAGATACTATCTACCTTAGGTACCTTAGGTACTTTAGGTATCAAGACAAACAGGCAGGCAACTGCTGTGGGTGAAGGCAAGTAGTTTACTCATAATGTCTGTTGGCACTTGTCCCTGAGGATTCATACCTCATCTTTCAAACACTCGAACTCAAGCCATGAAATCAGCGCCCGATTCCCTTTGCCTACTACGTCAGAGCGGAGCTTCTCCATCAACCCTTTTGCCTCGTCGGCCGAGGTCTTAGCAGATTCAGCAAGCTTCCAGGCCTTTTCCATCTCGCCTTCGGTAGCCGCAGCGAGAGCCTGGTCGGCGAATGCCTGCGTGTCTGCTGCGGCGCTTGCCGCGGAAAGGGCTATGTTTGGCCAATACTTGACTGCCTTGGCCAGCGTTTTTACGGCCTTGGCTGCTTCTTCCGCGTTCGTTTTGGCCGCCCTGCGCCACGTTTGGTTGACCTTGTCGGCCTTGAGAGATCGGTCAATGGCTTCTTGGGCCAAGTGGAGCTTATTTACGACATCATTCGCCTTATCGAGCGTGTCCTGGGCCGTTCCGAGGAGGGTTTCGGCCAGCACCGTAGTACGGCTTTCTCCTTCGTTATCGTTGTTGTCCTCGTCAGGCTTCTCGGCCGCCACCACTTGATTGGCCGCGTCGATCAGACCGTCCGCCTCGGTTACCGCGTCCTGGGCTGTCTGTGTGACGCTGCCCATGGCTGCCCACGCCGTGGCCGCGCTGTCGAAGAAGTCGGTCGACCGGACGAGGTGCGCCTGAAGTGCGCCGTGGCGCGCGGCGGTAGCAGCAGCGGCAAGCTGCGCCTCGTAGCGCCCCCCCACGGCCGCGTCCTCCTGCGCCGCTGACGCAGCGAGCGATGCTCTGGCTGTGTACTTGGCGACGGCCTCGGCGACGGCGGCGCGCTGCCCGACGTACTCACGGTAGACGTGGATCCAGGCGGCGGCGGACATGGCACCGAGGCCTAGGCTCGCAGAGGGCAGAATGGCTGGCGAGAAGACGAGAAAGAGCGCCGCGTACACCGACCAGTAGTCAAGTAACAGGCGGTAGATGTTCGACAGGTGTGCCGCGTGGCGTAGATAGCCGAAGCGGACAGGACCGACGAACTTGGTCGTTGGGGAAAAGTAGCCCACAACGGCAATGGCAAACAGAACAAGTCCCTGGAGCCAAGGCTGAAAGGGTAGCGGCACGCCATGGTAGATTGGCATGTAGCCGGCCAGCGAAACCAAGAACCCAACTAAGTCATTGTTGAGTTATCTAAAAGGAAGCTCGCAGGTCATGCCGGATGCTCACCTTTGAAGTAAGCCCCTACACTGTTCCAGATGACGTAGAAAGCCTCGAGTGGCTCGGCGTACTCGACCGCCAAGTTGGCTGAGACATCGGGAAATTTCCACAGGCCGCTCAGGTAGGCAACAGCAAGGAGCTGGACAGGAACGATTGCCTGGGGCGCGATCAAAGCACCCGGAGCGGAGACGACGTGCGGGAGGGAGAATACGGTGGTGGCGAGGATGACGGCTTAGAGTATAATCGGCGGTCAGCGCGGTTCTTTCTCTCCGCAACTTTTCTGGCGTCAATGTCCTTACGCTTGACATATGGCTTCAAGAAGACCGACAATTTTTGGAGCGCCGGGAAAAAATCATCTCCGAATGGTTGCGTGATCTGTTCCATCTTGTGCTCTTGTCCAAATGTAGCCTTGCTATCTTCTGTTCTAACGGGCCATGGAACGAAAAGCGCGGGGTATTTGGGCAGTAAGTAGGGGGGGGAGATGGAGCTTTCTTTTTTTCACCCCCTTCTTTAGCCGTATTCCTCCCTCCCTCCTTCTCTGGTTGGGCACTGACTGTTATTGACCGACCGGCATGATACATACGTATACACTACACAAATGTGCAGATATAGGCTTGCGAATCAGCCACTAAATTTTCAGCACGTAGGGTTGGCTGCCTTATTCCAGCCAATGCGGGGTACTTGGGCAGTTAGTAGGGGGGAAAGACGGGACTTTCCTTTTTCACCCCGTTCTTCAGACTGCCGTACTTCTCCCTCCCTCCTTCTATGGTTAGGCATGGACCGGCATTAACCGACCAGCATGATGCGTTGTATCAATATACAAACGTATAGAAGTACATAAATGTGCAGATGTAGGCTCGCGAAACAGCCACTAAAACTTCAACACGTGGAGCTGGCTGCCTCATTCCAGCCAATGCGGGATTCAGCATCCCGAGCTGAACCTGCGGCCCGGTCAGGAGCGTTCGCATGGTTCGCAGTTTTTGCAGCTCCGAGACCGCGGAGCAAACACAAGTCTCCAGCTTTTGTGCGCTCTACTACTTGGAAGCTCGTTTCTTTACCCATCATCTATTTGACCTCTGCTGGAAATCACCCGTTATTCTACGTTGGTCGTGTGCGATTACACAGACATTATGGCACCGACATTGGTACCGACATTGGTAGCAGATTACTCGGAGGGTTTCACCAAGAATGGTGACAACTTCAACTATACAGACTTCGCAGTTTTCGGCCGGATACGGGTCAGTGGTGCCTTTCGCGTCGTCAAGGTTCAGCCCCTCCTCCTTCAACAACCAAGTCTCGAGGTTTATGAGTATCCCAGTATAAGATGGGGCGCTGGTGACGGCAGTTTTGCCTACATAGGGGGACTCAAGCATGCCACCCCCTATATGGCAATTTCGCACGTCTGGAGCCATGCAGATGACGTTGACAAGGTTTGTTTGTAGCTCCGCATTATACCGGGACACTTTTAACTGACTTCCATCTTAAGGAGCTGAAAAAGCAGGGAACAACTCTCGAGCCCTTCAAGGTCGATGTCGATCCCGATCCTCAGCACCCAAGTATAAAGTCCAAGTACGTGAGTTGGCATGGTTTGCGAGAGATGGCCCAGGCAGCATCGAGTTTGTCTTACCAATACCTGTGGATCGACTTCTTCTGCATCGACCAGATCGATAAGGGCGACAATGAGATGGGCCTGCAGATTTGCATCATGGCCGACATTTACAGACACGCTCGAATGGTCATGGTCATGATTGGGGGGGTGGGCGCTGTGGTTCATGCCCATAGCCGTTCGCAATGGATGGATCGGGCCTGGACGCTGCAGGAGTCTGTAGTCAATCCGAATGTCTGGGTCTTGGTTTCGTGGGACCATAAAATGCTGACCAACCCTAACCCTAAGGGGACTCAATGGAAGTTTACGCCGATAGCTAGTTCGCGAAGACCGGGCCAGGACAACTGCCTCATCTACCTCAAGCGCCTGCTCGACCTTGCCGACGCCAACCCCAAGGGCGCCTCCTCCAATATATGGGTTGTCGACGGCTTCCAACCGAAGGCGGGCGACGTGGCCCGCCGCGCCCTCCGCATGGCCTTAGCGCGGGAAAATCAGCAGCTACAACAGACAGGAGTGTGGCGCAGCATGTACCTGCGCACCTCATCCAAGCCGGCCGACGTTGTCTACAGCATCGCCGGCATCTTCCGCCTGCAGATCGACCCCTTCCGCAAGAACCGCGAACCCAGGTACCTGTTCAACGACCTGGCGCGCAAGACGGCCGTGAAATTGGGGCCGGGCTGGCTCACCATCGGCGGTGTGACAGGCTGCGACATTCCCCGCCATCCTGACTCTGGCATTATCCCCGAGTTCCCGCACGCCCTAAAAGCCGGTCAGCAGTCCACAAACGAGCCGCCAAAGATGGACTTTCGTACCGGAGGAGGAGTAGAGTGGGCGGGCTATCACGTCGGCGACTCTCCGTGGTACATTGACAAGTTCAACATGAAGTTTGGGTCGCAATCGCATCCCCACATTATCAGCGCTGTCCTGCTGCCCATACCGGGCCTCCCTGGAAAACTAACTACTCAGAAAGTCTCCCGCGTCATGCCTTCCAACAGGAAGTCTACAAAGAGGAATTCGGCTGGATTCAATATTGGCGGCTACCAAGGTACGCTCGTTTGGTGGAGCAAGGTGCTATTCTGGCCGAGCCTGCCGAAAAATCTGCAAGCCGTATTCGTAGGCCAAATCGGCGACGCGAGGCGCCCCGACCCAGTGACGGGATACGAGGCCATCAGCTTCAAGGAATCGAGCCCTAAAATATTCGGAACTCTCGGAGGCTCCTCCTACTTTCTCTTCATGCAGTACAAGAATCGCCGCTGGACCATCCTTGGCGACGGCGTCTTCTCCCAAAAGGCAACGACGTACGAAAAGAAGTCCCGCAGCGTCTTCACCATCGGGACCGATTCCCAAGAGGTGTGGCGCTCGTGGCCGACGACCTGGCGTAACAGGTTCAAGACGGAGCTCGACTCGCGCCGCAACACCTTCGGCCTCAGCTACGGTGTCGAGCCCTTGAAAGACTGGAAAGTCTACAGGAAGCCGGGGGAAGGGCAGCCTATACATTGGTTCGGCTTCAAGGTGAGGTTCACCATACCAGGACCAAACATCGTCGGTACCGACTTCTGCTAACGCTTTGGCTATTCGTAGCTTGAGAATCCGCCCGGAGATATGCAGAAGTCTCACATATTCAAACTTACCTACAACATCGGGAACCTCATCGCCGACCCAAAACTGAAATCACTCGACTTCCAGCTTCAAACCTTTTTGCACCCGCTTTATGTCGTGTCCACCCGCGCCCTCCGGAATGGCGTGCCACGAAACGCAGAGACCCCAACCACCTGGGCCATCTGGGTGAACCAGGTCATAAAAATCCCCTTTAGCTACGGCGGTTGGACTCAGTCCCAGTGCAGCGACCTGGCCATGGCGGGCGTCTGCGGGATCCTCCTCCACGATCCCACGAGCGACCCCTCCTCCAGCGTCGACTACCTCGTCTCGCTTCGCTTCGGGAAGCGCGTCGCGTACCTGCAGATGCAGCAGACAACCGACACCCCAGCCCGATGGGCGCAGATCTACGTCGTGCCGTACACCTACCGGGGGGCCAAGCTAGAAATTAGGAACAGCGCCTACATCAGCAGTTGTACGCCGGCTACTGAAATTGGTGCGCGGCCTGGTGCGTCTAATCGGGAGATTGGCGAGGCGATTGCTAGACAACTTATGCGAGAGTTTCCAGACCTGCCACTTGACCAGGCTAGGTCTAAAGCCATGTTGATGTGGGCGAATCCGTCTGGTAATATAGACGCGCGAGCCATGGAGCTACGGAAGATATACTGCTACCGCGGCTTTGGTCCTGGGGTTGTACCCCTGGGGGGCAATCCTTATGATTACATTCCCCAGTGATTTTTGTTCGGTTTAGAAAAGTGATTTCCAATGCAACAGAGAATGCTTCTTGTTTCCTCTTGCCTTCTCTTAAGGAAGACTCCTCGGATACGGGTACCTACCACACTACACCGCCGGCATTACCCCACTTGCCCCTGCTACCTGGTCGTTTCGCTGTCTATCCTGTTCTTCATCCCGCAGGCGCTCCTGTTCTGCCTGCTGTATCTGCCATTTCTCCCGTGCTTCAGTTAGCAGGCGAGCCCGTTCGACTGGATCTTGAGAATCCTACCAATCCTTCTTGCACTAGTCCAGCCTGCCGGGGAAGAAATCGTCCGTTAGAAACTTGCCATAGCCTTTGTGCTTCGACTCGAGCTCCATCAACGCCTATATGACCTTGGGCTCGGCGTATACACAATCACCAGCGTTATCATGAGCGACGAGCTGGATCGGCAGACCCATGGGGTCAGGCCTGCGCAGCGCCGCGGCGACAACAATGTTCTGCAACATGCCCAGCCTACCGACCCCGAGCAGGTACCAAGTGTTCGTCTTAATACCGGTGCAGGAGATCAGCAGCGCCAGCCACAGCACGGCCAACATGGAGGTCCAAACCACCGTGTATGTCGTGTCTTGGATGCGCGGGCCACCGGCGAGATCCTCGAGGTCGTATCCGTAGCCCGCTTCCGGGTTACCCTACATCCATGCGACCACTCCGACACAGGCCTGATTCCTGAACCAGCACCCCATTTTCGCTACTTTTGGCCTCAGGCGGTCCAGTTCAGCCCCTGAAGCTGACTTCTTTGGGGCTAGTGTTAAGGTCAATGTGTTGCATTCCACTCATGGATATCCACCATCCATGGATGGAAGGAACATCTATGGATAGAAGGTAATCTTATAGTATTATTCTATTCATCATATTACTAAGATCTACTACTAATAATAACTATTATTTATAGATAAGAATACTAATTATTATTAATATTAATATTTCTACCTATTTTTTATTATTTTTTATATTTAAATAAAGAAAATTTATATATAAAATAATATTTTTAAAGGGAAGAATTATTATTTAAGTAATATTATAAATAAATTATAAAATATTTTTTTTATTATCTCTAACTTTTTTATTATTATTAAATTTTTAATTTTAAATATAAATAACTTTATATATTTACTTATTTATTTATTCTTTATTATATTTAAGATATTTAACTCTATAATAATTATAGTTATTTAATTAATTATTATTATTTTTTATCTTAAGAATAAAGCTTTTATTTTTTTATTACTTAAATTAAATCTTTTAATATTATAACTTATAAAGTCTTTATATTATATTTTAAAAATTATTATAATAATACTTATAAGTATATTATTATTATTAAGAAATAAGAATAAATTAATTAATTAATTAAAAAGTAAATTAATAAAAATCTTAATAATAAATAAAAAAAAGAAAGCTTTAAATTAAAAAATACTTTTTTTAATTAATAAAAAGTTATATTAAAGCTTTATTAAATAATATAAAAATTAGGAAATAATAATTTAAAATTAGATATAAAATATTATTATTACTATTTATAATAATAAAAGATATATTAATTAAAAAATAATAATTAAGAAAATCTTAATATAATATTATAATATCTTTTATAAGAAAGTATTATTTTTTATTAAACTCTATAAAATTTATTATTATAATTCTTTAAATAAAAGTAAAGATTCTTTTAAGTTAATTATTTTAATATATCTTTTTAAATAAGTTTAAATAAACTTTATTAATATAATTATAATATTTAATAATAACTATATTTAAATTTATTATATAGAAGATTATTTTAATAAATTCTATATATTATTCTTTATAAAGAATAAAGAAATAATAATAATAACTTAATATATATATTATTAAATTATAATATTTAATATCTTTAAAATTCTATAAAATAATAATAATAATAAGTTTAAAGAAATATATCTTAAGTTTATAATTAAATATAGTATTAAGATTATTAATAATAGACTTTATATTTTATATATTTAAAGTTTTATTAAGTAAGTTAATAATATTATTAAATAAAGAATTAATATTTAAAAAAGATATATAAAAGTTTCTATTAAATAAATAATTTAAAGATATTAAAGTTTTTTATATTATTTTCTTTTTAATCTTAATAATAAATTATTTTATATATAATTTATTATAAAGTATTATATATTTATAGTAAATTGCCATGGATGGATGCGATGAGATGGATGGATAGATAGATGGATGGATAGATGCCATGCCATGCGATAGCGACATGCCATGCGACAGCGACAGCGACATCTTAGGGGGCATCGCTATGCTAAATAGGGCATAGAATAGGGGCCATTAGGGGCCTGACAGGGGCCCGTCGGGTTTTCAGGTTTGAACCCGAAAACCCGCTACTGGGTCGGGTTCAGGTCGGGTTTTTAATCAGGCCCCTAAACCTAACCCGAAACCCAACCCAACCTGAACCCGACCTGAAACCCGTTAGGTTAAACCCAACCCATTACGTAGCGTAAATAATATCAAGTTTTTAATTTTAAATTTACTTTTACTTAAAAAAATCTTTATTTATTATTATATAATATAAAAAAGTATTATTAAAAAGATTTTTATTTATTATAATTATTAAAACTAAAAAATATAATATTAAACTAAATAATATACTTATATTAAGATAAATATTAAGTACTTAATTATATATTATAAAGATAGTTATTTAAATAATTTTTTAAATTATTTAAATATCTTAATTATATAATTTAAGACTTAGTATTATAAATTAATAATTTAAATAAAGTAATATTAATAGTAAAATAATATTATAATTATAAAGAAAAAAACTATTTAAGCTACCTATAACTACTATATATAATAGGTAGGAGCTAGGCTTAATAAGGACTAGTCTCTATCTATTTAAAGTACTAGGATACTAAGTTTTTAATACTTAGTAGAATTATTAATAATAAAATACTAAGGATAATAATAATAAAAAATAATAATAATATAATATTACTAAATAATAGGTATTAATAAAGAGTTTATATTATAATATTTTAGTAGAAAGAAAGGAATAGTAAGTTATATACTTATAAGTAAGTATTACTTAATAGTAGTATCCTTAAAATACTCTTTAAAGTAAAAGAATAGAAATTATCTTATATTCTTCTAATAGAATCTATACTTACTCTATAATATTATAGTAGTAATAGTATTATAATTCTTATAAGTATTATAATTCTATTATAAGTACTATTAATTTATACTAACTTACTTATAAGTACTAGTTATACTATAGTATTATTATATTCTCTAATACTTCTACTATAAGTTATTTACTATATTACCCCTAATAATTAGATCTTTTAAGTCTAATAAACCTTTAATACTTATATCTTTTCCTTTATACTAAAATTTAGTCTTATAGTATTTTATTATAATAAAATTAATATTAATAAACTTTATTTAGACTTTATTAATACTTAATAATAATTATTACTATTAAATTATAAAGCTTTACTTATTATTAATAATAAGATTATTAGGGATAAAAGAATATTTATAAGAGTTAGAATATTATATTATTAATACTATAATTTTATCTTACTACTATTAAATTAATAATATTAATTATTACCTTACTTTATAATAATATAATACTAAGCTTTTACTTAAAAAGAAGTTATTTAAGTACTTATTAAAGAAATCTTAAAATTCTTTATTTTAATAAGAATTACTTACTTTTAAAATATTAAAAATCTTTAACTTATAACTTTTATTCCTTATTACTATACTATAATAACGCTTATAATTATAATTAAATTATATTTATTATTTTACTTAAAATATTATTATTATCTTATTTAAAGATTTATTTTTATTTAAAAAGACTTTATTTTTATTTTATAAAAGAAAATCTTTATCTTAATATTAAATCTAATTATTTAAGAAACTATAATTTTTATCTTTTAACTTAAAAAGTTTATTAAGTTAAATTATTAATATATTAATAATATTAATAAGTTAATATAAATATTAATTTAAAATATTATTAATATTAATTTTAAGTTTTCTTAAATAAATAAAGATCTTTTATTTATTAAAGTAAGTAATAATTATTTATCTAGATAATTATAATTTATAGAGCTATTATTATTTCTATATAATTAAGTTATTAATTAATTTACTCTATAGTTTACTCTTTTTAATTTTAAAATAATAATATAATTTCTTTATTTAATAAAAGTCTTTAATTTAAGTATTATAACTAATAAAAGATCTTTAAGATTTACCTTATAATTATAATATTTTATTATATCTTTAATTCTAGTAAATCTCTAAGTATTCTCTTAAATCTAGCTTATCTTTAGTTTTAAATATCTTAAAGTTTAATTTAATTTACTTTATATAAAATACTTTTATAAAGAAAGGTATTTATTAAGAGTTAATTAATCTAAAAAATACTTAGAAATTAAATAAAATAATTAAAAATTTTCCTTAAAAATTCCTTTTATTTATAATTAATAATTATTATTAATAATAGATTCTAATAATAAGATAAATAAAATAATACTATAAGATTATCTTCTATCTATAGAGATACCTTCTATCCATAGATAAAATACGGATATCTATAGATAGTAGGAGTCTACTAATAGAATATAACACATACAAAGGCGCGCTAGGTAGGAGGGTACAGGCTGCTCATTTTGGATGGCCATGAGAGCTATCTTAACCAGGATTTTAAGGACTACTGCCTAGAGAACAAGATCCTCACCGTCTATATGCCACCTCATTCGTCGCATATCCTCCAGCCGCTTATCTGCGCGTTAATAGGGACTCGCCCTGCTGTCTCAAAGGCCTTTGGACAGTTCTCTTCCGTGAACGCGTCCAAAAACGCGTCTTTAAAGGCTGGGAGAAAGCCTTGTTGATGTGGAAGACGCGTCGGCGTACCAAGTCTCGAACGCGTATCTGACGCCGAGAAGCAGACCAAGAGACGCCGTGGCAGTCAAAGACTCCAGGCAATTCTCATGACTTTGGATCCCAATCCAAGCTCGTACGCGAGTCTTTTACTTGGTTGCGTGTTACTGTACAGGCAGGCTTCTCTCAGCTTGCAAAAGGCGTCTAAACCAGGGTCTCGAGATATCCTCAGACCAGACCAAGACCAAGTCAGACCAGACCATTCCAATCACTGCTCTTCCCGCCGGTTGCGATACGTTGTATCGATCTACTATTCTAATACACGTAGTTTCCGTAGTTAGAATTGTATTCAACTTACTCTTCCGACATCCTTACGCAAGGAGGTCCAGACGCTTCATTAATCCAGACGAATGAGTCCAGCTTATGTTTGTGATTATGATTGGCCACTGGGTCCTGTACACTCATGGCATTCTGGGAGTTGCTGCAACAGCGGTAGGACCAGCGCCAGCTTGAGCTGCTTGAGTGCCGTCGTTCTGTCAGCTGTTATTTTTCCGGACTTCCTTCCATGCCTTCCACCTCTCCTTCGCATCCTTTTCCAGGTTGTTCCACGTCATCTGCTCGTGATCCCGCAGTTTGCCTCCAGGGAAGAACGTGTCAATCATGTTTATACCAGTATATGGGTACTTCCTTTCAACCTCAACGAGGGTGTCCATAACTTTTGGCAACCCGAGCACCTCAACCAATGTAAGTGGCATGCCGTATGCCTTAGGATGGCGCACCCTTCCTGCAGCAAAGATGTTCTGGAGAATCCCAACGCCGCCAATGGCCAACAAGAACCAGGTGTTTTGTTTGATGCCAGCAGCAGTGATCAGGAGCAAGATCCATAAAGTAGCAAGACCAGCCAAGGCAAATCTGGTTTTTCTGAGGTTAGAAACATCGACATTGGTTTGACCTGCAGCGAGATCTTCGAGATCGAATCCTTTTCGTTCCCCCAGGATGACGATGGCATGCTGACTGCCATTGCCTCTGGTCAGAATTACATCCTTATCGGACTTGTCACGACACGCCCACTTCTCCTCCTTCCACTGCGGAAGGCTTCCGGTCACAAACGAAAGTAGGATGCCGGCAATAGTAATCAGGAAGATACTCCAGTCACCAAAGACTCCGCAGGGGATCGCTGCAATGCCCAATTGTAGGATAGTTGTGCCAAAGCCGAGCCAGTAGACGAAATCGTACCCTGAAGTTCCGGCCTGAACTTCACCAGCCTTGTAAACCGAGACACAGAGACCAGCCCTCTTGGGATATTTCAATTTGGCTCCCGATCCAGACACCTCGTTGTTTGCTTTTTCTCTATCAAACTTGTCTTTGGCATCGAGCATGGTCTTGAGATGTTTGGATACCCTCTCATCCTTCCACTCGTCATAGTCCCTAACAATGCGACCGATAATCCAGGAGGTATTGTCACGCGTGTATCCCGATTTAGCGTTAATGACTTCGCAGGAGGTGTCGGGGAAGGGCATGAGCTTGTTTTCGCCAACCGCAGAGACGACTGCAGAGACCGCATAGGCGACCCAACCTAGAGCGCATTAGAAGGAATGCATGTGAACAATCGGCAAGAGAAGTTACCAAAGGAGAATGCGACTGGAGTTATCCCAGAACCAACCAGCTGCGCAAGGGCGCGAGCGACAACATCACCGCCAAGGATGAGGAGCACAGAGAAGACATCACTAGGGTTCTTCAATTGAGTCCAGAGCTCGCTTGATGGCTGGCCTGGGTCAAGATTGCGGCGAATGAGGTCCACTAGAACAGGCGGCATCGTGTCGGTTAATAGCGATATTCGTAGTAGGTTTGAAAATTTTGATGGGGCGTACAGAAGCTGAGGCAGTTATCAGGGCCAGCGAAGGGAGTCCACCTGTACGCGGTGCTGGCTACGAACCTTCTCTTTTTCAGAGGAGAGCTAAGAGACTCCTACAAAACCATACGGCCCTAAACCTAGCACTACATATATATAGTACACGACCACGCGGGCTAAAATATAGGCTAGCTAGTACCTTTTAGCTCCTGGCTTTTAGCGTCTAGTATCTAGCTTCTAGCTTCTTATTATAACCTAACAAGTGTGATATAAGAAACGCTTAAGTGAGTATATATTAAGGAACGGCTTAGTAATAAATTACGTAATAGTTTAAATAGTTTAGAGATTAAATTATATAAACTAGAAAATTTAAATAGTTTAGAGATTAAATTATATAAACTATAAGGAGTTTAAATAATTTATAGATTAAATCTATTAAATATAATAATCTTAGTAAACTTTTTTATATTTATATAATTAGAGCTCTTACCTATTTTAGATAGATCTTCTTATATTTAACTTTATAGTTAAATTAATAATTACTTTTAGCTTTTAAAGACTTAATCTTATATTACTAAATAATATAAAGTTATACTTAGCTTACTCTATTTCTTTTTACTTTTTAATTACTTATTTTTAGAAGACTCTATAATATTAATTTATAATACTTTAAATACCCTTAATATAAATATATTAAATTAAAGGAGTATAGCTTAATCTACTTTAAGTAAGACTATCTAGTCTAGGTATTATAATAATATTAATAATAGATCTAAAGAAAATATTAAAATTATCTAATTAGACCTTTATTATAAAGAAAAAAAGAAGCTTAAAAAGTAGTTAATATAAGTCTAACTTTATCTTTATTTTTATAATAATATACTAGTTAAATAATATATAATAGTTACTATTATATTTATACGCGGAGATATATAGAAATAGATATAATCTTATCTATAAAAGTACTTAGATAACTTATTAAATATACTAGAGATTATAAGATAGATAGAGGAGTTTATCTACTTTAAGGTAGAACTCTATAAAGTATTTATACTATCTAATAAAATAAACTAAATAATATAAGTTATCTAATATATTAAGTAAAAGAGATTTATAGTAGAGTATATAATATAGTTCTAATAATATATAGTTAAAACTAAATAGGATAATAATATATTTATAATAATATATAAAAGAGGGTTAAAAGAAAATATTAAGAATAAGCTAATAAGAATAGAAATAAATATAGATATACTTAATAAACTTTAGAAAAAAGCTATCTAGATTAATAATAATCTCTTTAAAAAAGTTATAGAGAAAAGATATAATAAAGAAGTCTTTAAAGCTAGTATAATATAATATTAATATAAATAAGGCTTTAACTTTAACTATAGTAAATAATTAATTAACTTATATAAACTAATACTAATAGAGATTAATATAATAAAGAGAAACGTATATAGAAAGCTAATAAAAAGGGGGAATAAAAAAGTACTAAAGTACTATAGCTATAGTAAACTAAGCTACTTTACTAAGGACTATAGGTTAAAGAATATAATATTAAGATTATAGATTAATATAATATAAGCTATTATTATAGAGAATAAAATAAGAATAAATAAACTATTATCTAAGTAGAATAATCTAAAACTTATAATAATACTAGTTAATTAAAGAGGTAGTAATAAATAAATAATTACTTAATATATTAGAGAACTAGAAATAGTAGATAATAAAGCTTAGAATAATCTAATAACTATATCTAAATAATAGAAATAGTACCTTTAAGAATTTTTATATAAAATATAAAAAAGTATAATCCTACTAATAATAATAGGACTTAAAAATCTAAAATAGTATAATAGATACTATAATAGGTTCTAAGAAATTAGAAATAAATAACTTAAATTAGGATAAGATAAGAAGGCTTAAGATAAGTAAAAGTATAATTAAGAAGATAACTCTAATTAGGAGTAAATAAACTAAGAAGAGGAAGAAGAACTTAGATTATTTATAAATTAAATAGAAGAATAATAGAAATAGTAAAAATAGAACTCCTTAATTAAAAGATCTTAAGATTATTAATATAACTCTTATTATTAATAATATAGTAAAATATACTAAAATAAATATATAGATATATTCTACTTAAAATACTATAATATAAAATAAGAGGTTAAAGAAATTATATATATATCTTAATATTACTTATATATATACTATTACTATAATCTAGATATATATATCTAGTATTTAATATAAAAAAGGGAAGTAGTAATATTCTTAGGATAGCTAGAGAAATAGTATATTTAACTTAGATAAGAACTAAGAATAAAGTATTAGAAGGAGGAGTATAGTTACACTTTTTAGAAAATATATTTACTTTTAAACTACTATATATATATAAATAAGAAAATTAAAGCTAAATTCTACTCTATAGAATATTTTAACCTAAAGATAGAAGAAGTAGAAAAAGGTTATTCCCTTATAATAGGGGTAGTTATAGAGAAATAAATACTATAATCCCTATAAGAGAATTAAATTTAGTAGAGTATAGTTAATTTATAAAAAACTAGTTAAGATTAATAGCTAAGAGGCTATTATAATAATAGATTTAGGAGTAATAGAAAACTTTATATTAGAAGTATTAGTACGTGTTTAGAATCTACTAATAGTAGGTAAGAAGAAACCCTATAGACTTTAGATAGTTAATAGGTTAGAATCTCTATTAAGAAATATTAATAAGGAAATAATTCTATTAAATATTACTTTTTAATAATATTATAAGGAAGTTATCTTTAATATAGTTTAGATAGCTAACTATTATATTATATTAAATATATCTTAGTTAAAGAAATAAAATTTAATAATTAATTAGAAAATAGGAATATTTATATTAAGGGAGCCTAGTAATATTACTAGCTTTAGATATATATATTAATAGTAGATAATAATATATAAAAAGTTAAATAAAAGAACTACTATAAAATATAATATTATAACTTCAAATAAAGATAATCTTAAAAGAGGATTTAACTTTATAGATATAGAAATAGATTAACTAATTAAATAGTATAAGAGAAATAAGAGGAAAGATATATCTCTTAATATCTTTAAAGAGTATCTTAAGTATATATAACTTTTTTAGAAAAAAATAGATATAAAGATATTATCTAAATACTAGCCTTAGAATTATAAAATTAAAATTAAAATAGATAAAAAACTAATATTTAGACTAATATATATATTATTAAAAAAAGAACTCTAAATACTTTATAAATATATTATAGAGAACTTAAAAAAGGGATTTATTTAAAAATCTAAATTACTAGTAAGCTATCTAATACTCTTTATATTAAAGAAGGATAGGAGTTTATAACTATATATTAACTATTAAAAGCTAAATAATATTATAATTAAGAATAGGTATCTATTATTAAATATTAGTAAACTTTAGAATTAACTTAAAAAGGTAAAAATCTTTATAAAGCTAGACCTTAGGGGGGCTTATAACTTAATTTATATAAAGAAAGGTAAGGAATAGAAGATAGTATTTAGGACTTAATATAGATATTATAAGTATCTAATAATACTATTTAGCCTAATTAATATATTAGTAATCTATTAAGCATTAATTAATAATATATTAAGATACTATCTAGATAAGATAGTAATAGTTTATCTTAATAATATTCTAATTTATTTAGAAAAGAAAAAAGAATATATTTAATATATATAAGAAGTACTTAAATATTTATATAAAATAGAACTACTTCTTAAACTAAAAAAATACGAATTCTATAAAAAGAAAGTTAACTTCCTAGAATATAATATTAATATATAAGATATTTAGATAAGCTAAGATAAGATTAAAGATATATAAGAATAGCTAATATCTATAATAGTTAAAGAAGTATAAGTATTCTTAGAATTCCTAAATTTTAATAAATAGTTTATTAAAGAATTTTTAAAAAAGACTTTATCTTTTATAAAACTAGTTACTAAAAATATAAAATTTAAATAAGAAAAATAATAAGATAATATAGTTAAATAGTTAAAGGAAGTATATATAAAACTACTAATACTATATATATTCTAAGTTAATTAATTAGTAAGAATTAAAACTAATATATTAAATCTAGTTATAGAAGCGTATCTATATTAATAGAAAGATAGTAAATAGTATTTAGTTATATATTATTTAAGAAAAATAATAATATTAGAGTAAAACTATAATATCTATAATAAAGAGCTACTTATAGTAGTAAAAGTACTTAAATACTAGAGAGTTTATATAGAAAGCTATTTAAAACTTAATATCTTTATTAATTATAAGAATCTCTTAAATTTTATAATAATAAAAGCGCTTAACTAGAGATAAATTAGATAGGCTAAACTTTTAGGATAATATAAGTTTAAGATTTACTATATTTTAGGTAAAGAAAATAAATAGGTTAATATTTTAAGTAGATAATTAAACTATATAAATATAAAAGACTTAAATAAACGAGTAATTCTATAGAAAAATAACGATAGATTATTAGGGCTAAATATATAAATACTTATAATAATTATAAGGGTTAAGGGACTAAATATAATTAATAAAATAATCTAAGCCTATAATAATAATAATAAGATAAGGGAATTATATAAGGAATAGAAAGATATAATAATATTAATCTATAAGGAAAAGATATATTTACCTAAAAAATATATTAAAGAGATAATTAGTAATTACTATAATAATTTATAAAATAGATATCTAGGAATTACTAGAACTATAGAACTTATTAGTAGAAACTATAATATACTAGGACTTAAATAGTATATAATATAATATATTAAAGAATATATTAGTTATTAAAAGAATAAGGCTTTAAGATATAAACTATATAGGGAAATATAGTTTATATTTATATCTAATATACTATAGGATAATATAATAATAGACTTTATTACTAAGTTATTAAAGTTTAAAGATCTAATAATAATAGAGGTATACGATATAATTATAGTTATTATAGACTAATTAACTAAATATATTATTATAGTATTATTTAAGGAAAAATATAAAGTTAAATAGTTAGTATAATAACTAGTAGCTAGTAGGGCGGCTTAGTATTAGTAGTAAGCTAGTATAGATATTATATTAACGCTACGCTAGCGCGGATAAGTAAAATATATTATATTACTCTATCTTATCCTAATAAGCTTAAAGGGTATATATTCTATAATAGTAGGATCTTTAATAATTAGTTCTCTAATATAATCTAATATCTACTACTACTACTTTATATCTTTAAGTAATTTTTAGTAATTTTATTATATAGTACTAATAGTATATAATAGGCCTATATTATAGTTCTAATTACTTTAACCTTTAAGATTAAAGGCTTAGAGTAGAATAAGATAGTATCTATATAAAGTTCTATCTATAGGGGTATATAGGAGCTTATAAATAGACTATAAATAAACTTATTAGAATTAATTATTAATATAAATATATAATAATAAAGGATTTAGTAGTTAGAGTTATAAATAAGAGAGCTTTAAGTTACTATAGCTAAATAGACTATTAAAGAAATACTAAGAGATCTTAATAATAAGCTAATTAGAAATTATATAAATAAGCTAGGTAGATCTTTAAGAAGGGAAACTTTATTTAGTAACTTAAATAATATATTTACGCTAGTACTAAAAATAATTCGCCCTAAAAAAATATATCTATATTATAGAGTATTAGAAGGGGAATATATCTATTAGTTTATTAATACTAAGATTAAGTTTTTTTTAAATTATAAATATTTTACTATTAATAGAAATAAAATTCTCTATTATATATAGTTACTTAAAGATAACACGCTATTATAATAGTAAAGTTAATTTAAGCTAGAGAATATTAATAAATATATCTTTAAATATTTCTATAATTTTTTATTAGACTTAGTAGTAGATCTAATAAATTATAGGCTCCTTATATATAAATACTAGAATAGTATAAAGTAAGATAAGAAATAAAAGATTTTTATTTTTAAGATTTACTTAGAAGAGTTAGAAATCTATTTAAAATCTTTACTAAAGATTTTTAAAGTAAGTATATTTCTTAATAAACTATACCTAAATATAAAGGAAAAGATCCTAAGTATTAGTAATATACTATCTATATAAAAAAATATTTTAGCTCTTATAATTATATAAGAGAGAACCCTTAAATAATTTTAGTAGAAATCTACTAAGCCTAATTATAAAGGTAAATTCTTAGAGGAGTATATCTTAAAATATCCTAATAATAGTAATAAGGAGCTATTATTAAAGCGCTTTAAGAAGAATAAAAATAAAAATAAAAATAAGAATTATTAAAAATCTAAATTTATTATAAACCTCTTAAATAAATTAGAAAATAAGGCTAATACTTATTTTATATATAAAGGAAAGAGATATTAAAAAAAGGATTACTTATAGAGGGATAATTTAAATTTTATTTTAATTAATTTAGTATAGTTAAAAAATATTAATACCCTATTATTAGAGTAATAATAGGGTAAGAAAGAGAAAGATTAATAGAAGCTTTTAATTCTCTATATCTTAAGAGCTAGATAATAGCTTAGAATATATCTTATCCCTTTAAAAGACTAATTAATTCTAGAGCTAAAATTAACTTAGTTACTTAGTAATTTATAATATAATATAATTTATAGCTAGAATATATAATCTTATTAATACTAGTATAGCTAAGTAGATAAGATACTTATTATTATAAAGTATATTAGTTAAGCTATAAGATTACTAATAACTAGGGCTAAGAAAAGAAATATAGCTCCTTATTTTATACTATAGACTAGGAGGGTTCTAATTTAATTATTAGAATATCTATACTCTATAAATTAAATATTATAATTAATATACTAATATATTAATAATAGTACTAAGTTAATACTAAATAGCTATAAATTAATAAGCTAGCTAAATTTATATAAATTCTATAATAGGAATAAGAGGTATTTATTATAGTTTATATTTATACTATAATAACGAGGTAATCTTAAACTAATAAGTTTAATATAGTAAATATTCCTTATTAATTAAAAGAGTTTAAGGATATCTTCTTAAATAAGAAGATAGGGATTTTACCTAAATAGAAGTAGAGAGATTATATTATTAAGTTAAATAGTAGGGAGCTACTATATAGTCCCCTTTATAATTTATTAAGGGTAGAGTTAGTAAAATTATATTACTACCTTAATAATACTCTTATAAAGGAATAGATAAAATATTTTATTTCGCCTATAGAAGTATCTATCCTTTTTATATTAAAGAAGGATAGAGAGCTATATCTTTATATAAATTATTAGGGATTAAATATAGTAACTATAAAAAATAGGTATCTATTACCCTTTATTACTAAGATATTAAACTACTTATATAATATTAAGAGATTCTTAAAGTTAGATCTAAAAGATATATATTATTATATTTATATTAAGCGTAGTAATAAATAGAAAATAGCCTTCTATATATATTATAGTTACTTTAAATATCTTATTATATTATTTAGGCTTATAAATACTTTTACTACTTTTTAAGTATATATTAATTAGGCCTTAGTTAGGCTAGTAGATATAATATATATAGTATATTTAGATAATATACTAGTTTTTTTAAAAGAGTTAGTAGACTATTAATAGTATATTAAATAAATATTATAATAACTTTAGTAATACTAATTATATATAAATTTAAAGAAGTATATATTTAATACTACTAAAATTAAATTCTTAGGATTTATTATATTAATTATAGGTATAGAGATAGATTTATATAAGGTTACTATTATTAAAGAATAACTAAGATTAAAGACTTATTAAGAGATCTAGGTCTTTCTAGGATTTATAAACTTCTATTATTATTTTATTTACTAGTACTCTATTATTATTATATCTCTTATTAGTCTTTTAAAAGATAGTAAGAAAGATAGAAAAATAAGATTATTTAAATAGTTAAATAATATAGAGTAAATATTTTAATAGTTATATTAAAGGTTTATAAAAGTATTATTATTATAATATTTTAATTTAATATAGAAAATTAAAGTTAAAACTAATATATTAGCCTTTATAGTTATAGGTATTTTATTTTAATCTAATAATATAGGTTATTAATAGTCTATAACCTTTTAATTATATAAAATAATATTAGTAGAGTAAAATTATAAAATATATAATTAAGAACTATTAATAATAATAGATATTTTTAAGTAATAGTATTATTATCTAAAAAGAAACTTATATTTAATTAAGATATTAATAGATTATAATAATCTATAAGAATTTATAAAGTTAAAAGAGCTAATATTATAATAAGCGCGTTAAGTACTTAAGCTTATAGTATATAATTTTAAGATAATATATTATATAGGGAAAACTAATCTTACTAATCCTTTATTAAGATAGTCTAATTATAAAGGCGCTTCTTCTTATAATATAACTTTTCTACTAATCTTATAAACTAAGTTATTACTATAGTTAGAGAAGAAGTCTAAGCTATATATACGCGCTAATAATAATATATTATAGATAGCTTTTATAGTTATAGATATTTAAGTAATAATACTAAGAAGAATTATAAAGGAATTTTTTAAGGGTCTTTATAAAAAGTCTTAGAAATTACTAAAATAAGTTATTTATAAATTATAAGATCTTAATAAATAAATTATAAAGTTCTAAAAAGGTGAAGACGCTATTATAGTATAATATTATATAGTTTATATAGATTAGTCTTTTAATAAAAAAGACCTTCTTAGATATAAAGAATAATTATATATATTAAAAGATAGTACTTTATAGTAAGAGCTAATTAATAAGTACTATAATAATCTCTTAGTAGAATATTTTAGTATTATAAAAATATTAGAACTCTTATAATATAAATATTATTAGGCTAATATTATAGAATAGATATAAAACTATATTAAGACTTATAATATTTATTAAAAAATAAAGATTTCTTAATATTATCTTTATAAAGAATTATAATTTCTACTCTTATTAAAAGAGTTATAATAAGAGTTAATTATAAATTTTATAATAAAATTACCTTTAAGTAAATATAATAGTATTATCTATAATTCTATTCTAATAATAATTAATAGATTTACTAAGATAGTCTATTATTTTATTACTAAGAAAATAATAATAATTAAAAAACTAATAGAACTTTTCTTTTTTAAAATATCTTATAAGTTTAGTATACTAATAGAAATAGTAAGTAATTAGAGTACTATATTTACTAGTACTTTCTAGTTAAGTATTTATTATTATATTAAGATTAAGTATTATATAAATACTATCTTTTATTTATAAATAGATAGTTAGATAAAAAGATAAAATTAAATATTAAAATATTTCTTATAAATATTTATAAATTTAGAGTAGATTAATTAAACTAAATTATTATTAATTACTAAATTTATATATAATAATAGCTACTATAGTAGTATTAACTACTCGCTATTCTTTATAATATATAGTTATAACCCTAAAATTTATTAGGAAGCTAGGGATAGCTTTTTAGAGAAGAAGATACTTATAATAAAGAAATATATAGAGTAGTTATAAAGTTATTAGAATAAGATAGAAGTATATTAATAATATATTATTAAAGTATAAGTAAAGTATTATAATAAAAACTATTTATTAAAAGAATATAAAGTAGGTAAATTAGTAATACTATTAACTAGAAACCTAAAATAGAGATAATCTAATAAGAAGTTATCTTATTAGTTTATTAGCCTATTTAGAATAAAGAATAAGATTAAGATATAAATATACTACTTAATATTACCTATAAACTATTAAATTTATAATACCTTTTATATATTATTACTTAAGCCCTACTAATTATATAAGAGCGTAGAGTTAATAAAATTTATATAGCCCCTTAAACTTATTAATAATAAGGAATAGTAGAAAATAAAAAAAATTATTAATAAGATATAAAATAAGGAAGATATTTAATATAAGGTTAAATAGATTAGATAGGGTAATATTTATAACTAATAGGTATTAAAAATAAAACTTAATATTATACTAATATTAAAGCGTATTTATAATAAGTAGATATAATAATAATAGAAGTTAAAAAAGAAGTTAACTTAGATTATATAATATATTAAGCTATTTTATAAGCTATCTAATATAATAAAACTATATTACTATTATACCTAGTTAAGATAAAAAAATAATTATAAAGATTTAGAGTAATAAATAGCTATAAATATAGTAATATTATAGAGATAGGAGGATAGTATAAATACGCTAAGATATAAGCGCTATATACTTACTAAGATATAAGTACTATATACTTACTATAGAATATTAATACTAATAAAGGATAAAAGAATTAATAATATTAAAGAAGTATATAAAGGATTTATAATATTATAGTTAATATATTAATATTATATATATAATAAGTAATTAGTGAGTTATAGCTATAAAAGTATCTAATATTATAAATAGAAGACTCTTATTATTAAGAAAATAACTTTAAAATATAAATATTACTAATACTAAACTCTAAATATTAAAATACTAAATATTAGAAAAAATAAAATATAATTAGGCCTATATATAAGCGGTTAATATATATAGTAACTATATAGAAATAACTTACTATTAGGCTAGTATCCCTCTTTCTTTTCCTTACCCTCTTTTTTTTCTATCTCTCCCTTTTTTTTTTCTTCCTCTTTTTCTTTTTCTTCTCCCTCTTCCTCCTTATCTTCTCCACCCTCTTTAGAGCCTAATCCCTATAAATCTGATTATATTAGTATCGGACTATAAGCGGTATATACGCGATGTAATAGTATATATAGAGGCGCTTCTCTCTATCCTTCTTATCCTCCTTCTCTTTCTTTTCCTCTCCCTCCTTCTCTCCCCTCTCTATCTTTCTCTACGGGAAGTTAGTAGCGAGTATAATATAGATATATAGATAGGATAGGAAGAATAAAGATAGGTTTAAGAATAAAAGTATAGAAATAATTTAGCTTATTTTTTATAGTAAGTTAGTATAATAATATAGAATAAAAATATTACTTATTAATACCTCTACTCTCCTTAATAATAATACTAGCTACTAGGCTAGCTACCTCTTAAATATCCTTAGAGTTAGAGATTTATCTTTATACTACTAAGTAACCTTTTTATAAAGACTCTTAATATATAAAGCTATTCTAGATAATATAAAGGAGTTAGCTAACTTAATAATTAATATTACTACTTTTTTAATAAAAAATAAAGAGATCTAAAAATATTAATAAATTATAATTATAGATTATAATAATAACTTATCTTTTAGTACTTCTAAAGTTTATAATATATCTTTTTATACTATTAGTAAGGCGATATAATATTATAAATATATAATTTATAAGCTTAAAGATAGTTTATATATAGTAAATTATCTATTACTATATATTAGTAATAAATAATATATAAGATAATAAAGTATTTATTATTAGTAAAAGACTTTAAAATTATTAATATTAATTTAAAGTAATATAATACTTTAATATAAAAGATATTTATAAAATATATTTATTATTAAAGAGAGGAAAATAAAATAAAATTAATATTAATAATATATTTATTATAAACGCGTTATATAATTACTATATAATAATCTATCTTTAATATAGTTATTATTATAATAATAAATAATCTATAATTTATAAGTATATTATATAATAAGATTATATAATAGATAATATAAAAATAGGTTTTTAGATAGAAGACTCTTTTTTTTCTTTTTTTTATTAGATTTTAAAATTTTTTAATAAACTTTATACTAATAGAAATACCTCCTTCTAGAATTATATTAATAGTATAATTATACGTAATAAAAACTCTATATTAGTAGACTAATATCTAAGAGAGAGAATAACTATAATAATTAGTAGTTAATAGGGTAGCTTAGTATTAATAGTAAGTTAGTATAGATATTATATTAATACTACGCTAGTATAGATAGATAAAATATATTATATTACCCTACCTTATTTTAATAAGCTTAAAGGGTATATATTCTATAGTAGTAGAATCTTTAGTAATTAGTTCTCTAATATAATCTAATACCTACTACTACTACTTTATATCTTTAAGTAATCCTTAGTAATTCTATTACACGGCACTAGTAGTACGTAATAGACCTATATTATAGTTAGCGTTTATACTATTAAATAGGCTTATTAGAGACTATAATATACTAGAATTAATAATATTAAATAGAGATAAACTCTTTACCTTAAATTATTAGAAAATACTATTAGATATAATTAGAATAAAACTATAAATATTAATAGTCTACTATCTATAGATAAATAGATAGATAAAGTAAGTAAATTAGATCTTAGAAATATATCTAAGATACTATATAAATAGGAAGTAAAATAATTAGATATAGTTACTACTAATAGTATAACTTATATATAATAATAAGATATTATAGATAATAGGAATTATACTATTTTTTATAAATTATAGAAAATATCTAAATAATTTCCTAATACTAAGGATGGGACTAAATATAAATAAGATACTAATTAAAGTTAAAGAACTTAAAAGGGTTTACTAATAACTAAAGGAAACTATTATTAATTTTAATAAGAAAGTTAGAAAATAAGCTAATAAGAAATAGAAAGATAGTTCTTAGCTAAAAGAGAAGAATAAAGTATACCTTCTAATAAAGAATATAAGAATAAAGAGATTTAGTAAGAAACTAAACTATATAAAAGTTAGACTATTTTTAATTATAGAATAAAGGGGATTAGTTAACTATAAATTAGAATTATTAATAGAATCTAAGTAATATTCTATCTTCTATATATTATTACTTAAATTAGTTAACCTAAATATACTAGTATAAGAAAGTTTTTATTATAAGATAGAAGAAGAAAATAAATATAAGATAGAAAAGATTCTAAATTAATAAGATTAGAAATATCTTATTAAGTAAAAAGAATATAATAATACTAAAGATACTTAGAAACTATTTAGAAATCTTAAAAACTATTAGACCCTTTTATAATAGTTTTAATAAAAGTAAGGATAAACTAATTAAAATTAAGAGAGATTTTAATCTCTTTAGAATTAAGATTAAAGAGAGAACTTATATTATCTATAATAGCTTTATTAATCTCTAGCTTTTTAATATTTTAAAGCTCCTAATAAATTAGCTCTTTCTTCTATTTCTCTAAACTATTAGCTTTAGTATATAACTAAGACTAATAGACTACTAGCTCTTAAATTTAGATTACTACTAAGTAGGTAGTCTCTAATTTTTCGCGCCTCTTCTTTTATATATAATATAGCTTAGTTTTAAAAAAAGTAAGCTTATATAATAACTTAGCCCTATTATATTTAATATAAGAATTTAAGTTTAATCTAATTTTATAATCCTTATAATAATAAACATAGTTACTATAATAATATATAATCTTATCTAAATAGGTACTTTCTAAAATTTATTAATAATATAAGATAGACCTTAATAAAGAATTTAATATATAGCGTGGTATAAAGAATAAATAGTTATTTTTAGGATAAAGATATTAGAGGAAAGGGATAATATTATAACTTAATAAATATAATATAAAAAACGCTTAAGTAAGTATATATTAAGAAATAGCTTAGTAATAAGTTATATAATAGTTTAAATAGTTTAGAGATTAAATTATATAAACTATAAAAAGTTTAAATAGTTTATAAATTAAATCTATTAAATATAATAATCTTAGTAGACTTCTCTATATTTATATAGTTAGGGCTCTTATCTATTTTAGATAGATTTTTTTATATTTAACTCTATAATTAAACTAATAATTACTTCTAGCCTTTAAAGACTTAATCTTATATTACTAAGTAATATAAAGTTATACCTAGCTTATTCTATTCCCCTTTACTCTTTAATTACTTATTTTTAGAAGACCCTATAATATTAATTTATAATACTTCTAGCTTTTAGATCTAGCTTCTAACGCGTATATAAATCTATATAAAACTATAATCTACGCATCCTACTATCCTATTAAAATAATTATATATATATAGATATATTAGCTACTAGTAAAAGGATAACTAAGTCTAAAAGACTATATACTACTTACTAAGGATTTATTTAATATTCTATACTATAATAATAACGCTATAAAAGATAATAAAGGCCTTTATTTAGAGCTTAGACTAATAGCTATATATCTATCACCCCTACGCGAGGCACTATATATATAAATAGACCTAGTAAAGATAATACTATATAACGCCTTTATAAGCGCTAGAATAGGTTATAAATTAATTAATTAATTAATTAATTAAGGTAGTTATTAGTATCCTAACTTTATAATAGACTTATCTAGGTTATAGCTTAGCTAGAGTAGAAAAAAGTTACCTTAGTCCTTAGACGTATTAATTTTAATAGTAGGCGGAATACTTAAAGTACTTCTATAGAGAGGGCTTAATACATCTAAGTTCACAACCCTATATTTTTCCTAGATCGCCTTTTTTAAAAAATATACTTTTTATTTATAGCTAGTATTCTATTAATATATAGCTATTAAATAATATTCTATTACTTAATATTCTATTTATTAAAAGTCTAGTATTAAGTAATAGTATAATATTAAGAAAATTATAAGATATTATAAATTATTAAAGATAAATATTAATTAACTTTTTTAAAAAAAAAATTAAGGCGTATTAAAAGTTCTAGGCTTAGATGTATCCTAACCTAACTATAAAAGAACTTTAAGTATTCCACCCACTATTAAAACCACTTACTAGGATATACCTCTAAGGACTAAGGCAAGAAAAAAGGTTCGGTAGGGTAGAGCGGGTAAACGTTAAGTAGGGTAGAATGTTAATTAATTAGCATATACTTAGTATATAATCAGTATATTTACGAGCCTTATCTCTAAATTTTAGCGACCTCGCCCCTAAATTTTAGGGACCTAATTCCTAAGATACCCCTAAGGGACCTGTATATACTGAGTATATACAATTCCTCGGGGGCGCGGCCCTGGAACTTAGGGCTGGGGTCCCTAATATTTAGGGGTATAGTCCTTAGATAGGCTGAGTACACACTGACTATATACTAAGTATATAAAGATCCTCTAGGAGTATTATAGGAGTAAGATTCTTAAGATTTAAGAATAAGCTTGAGTATACTATTCTAAGGGTGTGTATTAGGGGTGTATATACGCCGCGTAACGGGTCGGGTTCAACCCGACGGGTTTCGGGTTGGGTTGGCCCCAGACCCCAAAACCCGACCCAAAACCCGACCCATTGCGCGGTGTAGGTGTATATATTAGGGGGGTGTGTTAGGGGTGTAAGCCCCCTAAGGCAGTACAGTGCCAGGCAAAAGCTCGTATAGGGTAGGATTTAACCAGCGGGACTTCGGCTTAATTCTCTACCCTACCGGACCTTTTTTCTACCCTAGCCTGTAAGCCCGCTTGTGCCCGCTTTTGAAAGAAGCTACGATTTGCTTAGGTAATATTCGGAGTTTAGGTATCAATGTAAAGGGCTGATTACGGTAACGTAATGATAATTCAATTAATAATTATTCCTTCGTAATTATTAAAAACTTATTTTTACTTTACTAAATAATATATAGTTATACCTAGCTTACCCCCTCTATCCTATTTTATTAGTTACCTGTCTTTAGAAGAATCCCACACGACGTTAGTTCGTAACAATAGTCTAAGCTAGACTACCTAGCTATTCTAAGGTAGTGATTATATATCTGTCTGCCTCCCTTGCTCTTTGTTTATAGTCGCCTCCTCCTCCTGTGTATGTAGTTCCTCCTCTTGGACTTGAGTACAGGTCTTGTAGCCACACCCGTAGTTCTAAGAGTCTGGTGGGGGTAAGGAGAGGTACTGGGTTTGGGGCGAGCGTTTGCGCTTGCGGCCGTTGAGATTGATGGTCATCAGCTTGCTGATAGATGGACGCGTGGGTGCTTGCTGGGCGGAAGAGGAAGGGGAAGAAGGTAGAGTAGGAGTGCATTTCATAATGTGGCTATTGCTTTAACAAGTGAGTGTAAGGTTGTTTACCATTGCCAAAGATCTCGCGTTGTGGCGCCACGACGCTTGCAGCACTGCCTACCTTAGCAATGCGTAGATGATAGTATATGATACAATTATAATAGTTCATTTACTACATCTAAGTTGGTCAGGGCATTGCTTCGGGAAATCACATCTTCCATTTTCTATACTACTCTCTTTCGTGGACTCCTCTCCCGCTTTGCTGGTGAGACTATCCCTTTTTCTAGTACTCTCCTGCAGTTTCTGGGGTGAACCCCAATCATCAGGGACAAGAACCTGTGCAGCCTCCTTTGCCTTTACCTTTGCCATAGTCTTAATGCGCTTCGTTGTATTCGTAAAGATGCCCCAGTCTATGATATTGTGTATATTATGGCGGAACTTAGCCACCTCGGTTATACGACCAACCATAACGTATCGGCCTAAGAGATATATGTGGAAGATGCTTAGGGAGGCTGTGCTTTCCACTTCATACTAATAAACCTACAGCTCCGCAATATTAATATCCTATATACACGAGAAATAGAAGGAGTCGTAATCCGGACCTAATAGGTGTTGGAAGCCTGTATCGTTTGTAAGCGCATTAAACGCTCTACGCGCGTTCATGAGTGCTGAGCTATCGCGTAGGGCTTAGTTGCGTGTAATAGTAATAGGCTGTTGGTTGCCTTTACCTTCGATAAGAAAGAAAGGGTGCTAAAGGCTAAAGCCTAACTCGAGTAGATTATGAACTTCTGGCGAAGGCGCCTAGCCCGCTACAAATTTGGTGGTCATAGTTATGCCGAATACCTAGTTAGGTTTAGGATCTATAAGGCTGATGTTAGATTTAGCGGTGTTGGTAAGCTAGCCTAGAAGAAAGCCCCTAGCTATTTTCTAGTCTTTCTATAGCTCGCTCATACTATCATCTTTAAAGCGTTTCTAGTTCTAGTGGATATTACTATTAGTACTTTTACTACCACTATTAACGGACCGTCCAGTCTTAATCACTTACTCCACTAGATAATAGAAGTATGTAGCCTCATTAGATAATTCATTCTCTTCTATATTATTCTAAATTATCTTATAGGACTCCGGTCGCAGACTCGAGCCACGCTGCGAATTAATGATTTCTACGATGAAATCTTTAAAGCTAGGTAGCTCTCTAGCCGCCTAGCTGTGTTGTACCACATGCTATTTGCTTCAAGTAATGCTTGAATAGAGCGAGCATTCTTAGTCTATTTCCTTATCTCGGTAGAGACAATTGTGCTGCTCAAGGTGGTTATAGTTGCTGCTTCGAGGTCGTCAAGCTCGTCCTAGGAGGACTGGGCCTAACGGTTGAATGGCGATTGAGGCTTATGGGGGGTAGAAAGAAGGGGTACTGATTTGACGGGAGTAAAGGATCCTAAATAAGCGACCTATTATATATTAGTTATAATCGTATTGATAGGAATCGCTCACCGACATTTTGCTTACTCATATTAGCGGTGATGGAGCGGAGAGCCTAACGAGTGAGGGGCCGTGTTGACCGTGGCCTTTTATCGCTTGTGAAGGATGAAGGATCATGTAATACCTTACGCTTTACGGCGTGGAGCTTAACAGTGCCAGCAGCTGGAAGAGTTAAGGATTGGGGTGATGGAGGCGTGGGAGATAGGTAAGGTGAGGCATGGGGTATTCGAGACAACCAACTAGCTATGCTCAGCTGATCCTCTAGCGGCATCCGGACGCATGCATAAGAATAATTGCAATTACTTGGAATCAGTTGAAGCTTGAAAGAGTAATGAAAGTGATGAGGTAGTAATAAAAGACGTGACCTTTTTATCCCCGTTTCGCGTTTCTGCTGGCTGATTTTGGTGGTGGGCGGAATACTTCCGTAGCAACATAAATAAGGTAAGGTAGTGAGGTTGACCCCCCAACCAAATAGCTGTACAGGTACCTTGCCTTATGAATGGACGCGGTACAAACAAAACTACAATACTCACAAAACCTACAACCTTCCATTGCCAATTCACTACAGTCGTGATGAGCTTGCAACAGAACTCGAATTCACTCGTACGTATCGAAACTTGGGTAGATGCGGTAGCTTCCGCAGCGCAACCGGAGCAATCGAGCACCCAGAGATATCTTCGCCCACGCCTCGCACCAACAACCTTAAACTCTCGACTGCGCAAGCACATTCTAGTTGAAGAAGGATCCGAGTGCATTAAGACTGCCCGGAAAAGAATCAAGGGTATGGCGGATAATACTACACAGTCACACGATGAAGTCGTGCGTGGTCGCGGGCGCGGACGACCACGAGGGTCTAGATCAATGCGAGGGCAGGAATCAATGCGAGGGCAGCAAGGGCAGAACTCAAGAGGACACCTAGGCTTGATAGG
Source organism: Cladonia borealis (assembly GCA_018257855.2). NCBI lineage: Eukaryota > Fungi > Ascomycota > Lecanoromycetes > Lecanorales > Cladoniaceae > Cladonia > Cladonia borealis. The sequence continues at coordinate 1,572,318 of JAFEKC020000014.1, forward strand.
GGAGTCGGGCTTTGCTCAAGAACAACGTAGCGTGGACCAACAAATCTCTGTACTTACACCTCCCGAAGACTACGCTCCAACCATTCCTTCCACTTTGCCCTCCCGATCTCGTTCCCCCTCCAAACAGCTGTCCAAAACACCCTCCAAGCGCGGCAAGACCGCCGACAAGCCAAAGTCCGATGCCAGCATCGACCTGCGTTACCTTGAACGTTGCAGTCCAAGTGTGCGGCTCCGGACTCCAGCAATTGTTAGGCAGAAGGCTCCACTGCCGCCACTGGTTCAAGATTTATACAATGCTCTAGTGGTAGATGTCCCTGTAGGATTTATACCACCTGCGTTAAAGGTCAACAAAAAAAACTCTTTACCCTATTCTATCACGTGGGGCTGACATTACAACTCACAGTCACACTACAAGGCACAGGCAGACACACCTCGAAAATCACAAGATGCACCTTCCACTCATCAATACCTTTCCACCTCCTCCAAAATATTCCCTACAGAGTGTATGGCCAGCCTCAAGAAGACTGTGGATCAAGTTGTAAGAATGGCTGGGTGGAACAATCAAAACAATGCGCATGAGAGACAATGGGGAGCTACCACGGTCAATCCGCTGCTGAATGAGCTCTTGCTGTTTGGACATACACAGGATGTAATTCTTTTGAATGTGTTGGTGCCAATAAGTTGCTTATAATTCAAGACACTGCTGATATTCTGCAGTGAGCAATGTCCGATTGAACCTATTGAAATCAAAATGAAACGCCCTAACTGCAAGGATCCTATTGACGACGAGGCCCAGAGTTCTGCAGGTTCAGCCACAGAGAACGATGCATCTACTACTTCGAGAATGATCGACCTCCAGCTCGGACTTCTTCTGGATGACTGCGACATGGAGATCCTTATTCAGGCCTTTGCGACTATGAACGACCATGACCAAAGCATTAATCAGTCCAACTCGTTCATTAGCAGTGTTCCAGCAATAGTTGACTTCGAACTGAAGAAGACAACCTCGACCCGAACGCCAGAAGTTCAATTGGCAATCTGGCACGCTGCATTACATTCGAAGAGACAACGCCACAATTGGGATACATCGATGCCTATTCCAGGTGTTACAATCAACGGCTATGATTGGCAATTCTTCATAACGTTTGAACGAGATGGACATTTGGTCAGTAACGCTGTATGATACTCGAGACTATTGCATTAACTTTGGGGTATAGATTATGATGGGTCCCTCGCGTTTAGGGTCAACAAGAGATATTAATAGTACCTATGAGATCCTCTATAAACTCGAGATCTTTGCGAAGTGGGGCACCGAAACGTTCAGGCCATGGTTTCAGAAATCTATGTTGGGTTGGTTCCGCGGTAGACTTAGCGGAGGGTAGTTGGCCTTACAATCAGATGTCAGAGATCTTACAATCAGAAATCAGAGGTCTTGCAATCGAATTAATAGCCATACTTGTCTTTCTGTCCCACTGGCCTTGCTTCCTACTTGTCTTGCTGCCCTACTCACCTTGTAGCCCTACGTACTGGGTATCATAACATGGACTTACAGAAAGATTGTGGTGCAGGCGATGCTGCTGCTGCTGCTGTGGTTAATCCAAATGCTGATGCTGCTGCTACTACTACTGCTGCGATTACTGATACTCTTTCGAATGGATCTCGTCTGAACGGTGCTTATTTGGTAATGAGAAGTAAACAGGACTCATTCGAGCGGGAATCAGATGTAGCTTGTACTACCTAAGGTGTATCAAATTCTGCCATAAGAGCGTAATATCTTTCATATATTGTTAATGACTAAAAGGACAAGTGCGTAAAGCGATGTGTGAAGTCTAAGGTAGGCAATAGTTGTTAGAATAAAGGTAAATTACCTAATAGGTAGGCGGCAAGCTCGCCGAGGACCGTTGCCATGACCAGACTTGGGGGTTCTTCCGGGCCCGCTTGACTAGCTTTACCTAGGTCCGGCCCTACGGGGCTATAGAATTGCCCTTGCGGCCCGTCCCAGCTCCGAATAGCATCTACAGTCACGTAAACAACAACGCGAGGGTGGAACTGCTCGCCAATCACTACCAAAGGACCAGTGCAATATTCAGCCCGGCTGAATTGCGATCAATTACACTTCTGTTCAATTCTTCTTAACGCTCAGTATCTCGCTGACCAATACCACGCTCATCATGCCGAGAGCCACAGTAGCACTTCACAAATTCCACCCCGCTATCAGCTTCACTCCCCTTCCTTGTACTACCTCTTCATAGCCAGCCGCCTTCCACATCCGCCGCAATGCCCGTTACCAGACAGCAACTGTCGGTGCTTCCGTTTCCCAAACCACTCGCTCGAGCCACAGGCGTTGAAGACTGGGTACAAGAGGTTGCTTCTTCCTCTAGGGGTAGAGGTCACCGAAGACTTGTCGAAATCTCTTCGAACATCCAAACACAAGGCCCTCATTTATATCCACTCAAGACACGCCAAGCCAATACAGCTCAAAAGAGAGGGAGAAAAAGGAAAGACATGACGGATGATAATGCCGATGACACACCTGGTAACAAGCATGATGCTGCTGTGGACCCTCCCATTCTGAAGAAGGGAAGAGGGCATCCCCGCAAAAATCCGATGCAGGAAATTCCTATCCTGCGCCCGGCTCCACAACTTGATGCGCAGACAACATCTTCTAGGTCACCGTCCAAGTCACCCTCGCGCAAATCACCTTCCCGTAAAGGAGCAAGATTCTTCGACAAGCCTAGATCTACAAACATCATTGACATGAAGGTACTCGAGACATGCTCTCCCTCAGTGAAGCAAAGATCCATTGCAGACGCGAAACGAACCTGCGAAATCCCCTCCGAAGTTATAAGACTCTACACAAGATTGAAGAGCGTGCCTCATGGTGGAATACCGAGGCGCTTGCAGGCAAGTCCCGCTCTTCTCTCTTTTCTCAGTCAAATGCTCATTATAATCCAGACATCATACATTCATTCGACAGATACTCCGCGCAAGACACAGGAGCCGCCTGAAGAAACACACTACATACCTGTTGGCCAAGACTGCCCATATCCCGAGGAACTCCTCTCTGCGTTGAAACTGCGCGTAGAGCGAGTCTTGAAGGGTGCTGAATTCAACCACAAGCGCAATGCGTATGAGGGTCAGTGGGGTCTTTTAATGAATACATTACTGGATGACCTCGTGTATACTGCATCTGGAGAAAGGTGCCGAATACTCAATCTGTGAGCGTATTCTCACCACGTTGGGCTTCGAGTGGTGGTGCTAATACTGCGGCAGAGAAAAGTGCTCCATTGAGCCTGAAGAGATTAGGCCTGTGCTCCCAAACGGCACCCCGCTGAGAGCTTCATTGACCGAGGGAGAACCTTCCTGTAATGCGACAACAATCACAGAAGACGGTGAAACGGTGGGCAAAATGGTTGACCATGGTCTGATGGTACCTCTATCAATTGAGGAGGAAGATACCATTTCTGCTGGCTTTGCCACTCTACGACACAATGAGCAATCGCTAAATCAGTCCCTCAGCTATATGTCCGACTGTCCGCTTTTCCTCAGTATAGAGTTAAAGAAGACGCAGTCAAACCGCGATCCGCAAGTCCAACTCGCGATATGGGCCCTCGCTGGACTGCGGAAAATGCAACACCACGGATGGGACACGTCCATGCCAATGTCTGCCATTTCCATCCATGGACACCAGTGGTATTACTATATCTTCTTTGAGACCAATGGAAACTTGGTAAGCATTTTCGACCACTTTCTGATTCTGTCTGTAGCTTACATGTGCGCTTGACAGATTATGCTGGGAGGGTACCCAATGGGTACAACTTTCGACCTCAACGGCATATGGCGTATCCTCTATCACTTGGATGTCTTCATCGAGTGGGGCAGAACTGACTACAAGAAGTGGTTTCTTGAACATGTCTTGGGTTATCTTCAGGACCGTCTGGCGCCAACTGCGTAAGCGGCGGATGCGAAAGCCGGAGCTCAAAGGATGCAGGATATGGTAGATAGATAACCCTAAACTAAGGTATGTGAATTTGTATCTACTTTTTGACAAGGTCCTTCAGCCCATTATATCCGCCTTGCTCGTTTCCTTATTCCCTACACAAAGACAACTGTTACGTAGACAACCCTATTCCCTAGGCTGGCTGTCCTACCTCGTAGGACTTCGAACAAGAGCAAAGCTCGAGAGGATCTACACAGGTTGTAACAATGTCCCGTCGATGTTTACTTGAGGATGCATTTGCATGTGCTTAATAAGAATCCTGGCTGCCTTGGAAAGATACGACACTTGGTGGCTATTACATAGCAGCCTGGGATAGCAGCTGAGCCGGTTATATTGATCTCACTGTAGACTTTTGCTGACAATTATGCTGAGGCCTTCGACATCTAACCTTTAGATATTTTGTTTACTAAGGAACGCTTTCTTTCCAAGGGATTATCAGTGCTTTTAGGAAAACCACGATATTTGGGAAACCTAGGTTGGAGTTCTCTTAATATATCCGGGTCCTTATACCAGCTCATAGTCCTTCTATCAAATGGTGTTTCAAGTCTAGCTGCTAGAGAATCACCCCAATGGACCCCTAAAGCGATGCGCCTAGGCCCTATGAAACCTGAAAAACACAACGAAAGCACCAGAATCAAAAACCAGAAAAACGACTGAAAGGGTCAACCCACGTCTACGCTGCAGTCAAAGTCGGAAAGTTCCAATTCATGCTTTTTTCAAGGTCTGATTATAGGCTAGTAGAAGCTTCACCGCCGTCTTTTATCCTTTCATAGCAATTCAAAAGCAGATATTTAGCATTTTTCCTGTTTGGACTTAATTTGAGCAGGTATTTTTACATTTCCACAACGTACGTAAGGATTTCCATTGCCTTGGTGAATTGATCGTCGTATATATACGTCTCCGCAAACTCTTGCTGGGATAGAAGGCCCGTGATATTATCTAGTGCAAGAGTTTGCTTACGGATATTGACCACTTTATCAAGGCTTTTGCTGGCCTTATCAAGTTGCCCGCTCTTCCAGTAGTAATAACCGAGTTCATGCTCTGTTGCTAAATATTTCGGATGTGTCTCTAGCAATCTCTCCTCACAGATTTTAAGTATATATCGGAAGCGAGCAAAAGCTTCTTCAACCTGGCCAGCATGCAAATATGTACGCGCGAGTTGGTGTTGCGAAATCAGCAGCTCTGGTTATGCCTCTTTGCTGTAGAGCCGTCGGCGGACGTTGAAGACGTGTGTAAAAGGCTCTATAGCCCTTTTCGTATCGCCCTACAAGCTATAGAAATCCGCAAAGTCATGCTCGGCTGCTAGTTAGATAGGATGTTCCGCATTAAGGCACTTTTCGCATTCCTTAACGACCCTTTAAAGTCCCATAACTGGGCTTTCGCGCTGACCTTGGAGGAACATGGCCCGCGCAAGCTGATGCTGTGATTCGAGTCGGTCCGATACTCTTGTTCTAATTCGCTTTTTTTCGGCTTCTATGATGTTAGTCCACCAGGCGATAGCTTCGTTCACCCGTGAAAGATCGTAAAGATTTTTCGCCTTGACTTTATATAGAGGCAGCGATGTTTCCATAATCCCTTTGCTGTACCTTTGGAGCTCTTTAAAGACTTTGTTGAGGCATTGTTCAAGCATCTCATCTTCTCTAAGTATTTATTACGGCTCGGCGCAGAAGAGGACTATCTTCTCCGCCATGTCCGGTTATGCTCCAGAGATGTCAAACGACTTAGGGTTTTCGGTAGAATAGCAAGCATGAGGTCTCAATTGTATTTCAGGGTCCGCCCAAATCCAAGAAGTACAGTTAGAGAGTACAATAGTCGAGCCCGCTCTAAGCCACGGCTGACGCTTTGTCTGGGGATCCTTCATTCGTTCCTAGGGCTAGGAGTTTGTCAGCTTGTGCATTGAAATGACCAGCTTACTATTACTTTGTTTCGGACTTCTAGACTAAAGCGAGATCCGTGAGGATAGCGAGGGTATCATATATTCGATCGGGTTCACATTTATCTGAAAGAATAGGGAGTAAGTTAGAGACTTAATCTGCGAGGAGCCTAAAAACTTCCTGTGCGTCAAGATTCTGTAGATAATCCTACCTAGCTCCAAGCGAGCGAGTGCGAGCAACGTGCGAAAGCCCTTCGAAAATCACTCTGCGTGTATCACGGCTGTGCCTTGCCTAGAGCCTCGTTTAACTAGCTGACGAGTTTCTTCCTAAGTATATTCAAAGACTTCTAGAGGAAAATTAGTAAAATGTAGCATGTAAAGTATGTCTAGCAAGCGTCTCGCATTATCATTTACCTTTTTTGACGTTTCTAATATAGTTGCGGTCACTTTAAAGGTCGTTTAAACATTGAAAAATCGTGAGCCTTCTTAGGTTATGTGGAACTTTAATAGCTTTTAACCCTTCCTTTCAAATATCTTAGGGTATTCCACCAAAGTGCAGCGCTTCGCCCTGACGTATAATTCAGCCTAGATGAGTGCTAACGTATGCGAGCCTAGACAATCTACTATTCTTCTCGTAAGTACCTCCTTAGCTAGCTAATCATGTTTAGGGATGTTTGCAGCTCTAAGCAGGAGCTTGAGTGACTCTATCGGGTCCAATGACTACAGATACTAGTAGCCAACCGAGCTATAGCGGCTGCATTGAACATTACGGGATGTGATAATTACATCCCAATTTTTTACAAGAGGTGCATAGCCCTAATAGTCCTTGTTAGGCTCATCTGCGTTGTCCAATACAATAAGACAGTCTCCTAGGATTGAGGCCGGAGCGTTGCTTGCATTGTTCAGATTACTAGTATGTAGCTTACGATTTTTAATAAGGTCAATAAGGGATTTCTTAGCTCCGACCCTCGTGCTTACATCAATCCAGGCGGTTATATCGTGAATGAGCACTATAAATAAGGAAGAATTTTTAAGTTTGCTTACTACTTCCTTATCTTATTAATAACACTAAGGTAGATTTCGCTTCTACTTATACCGCTGATACTCGTAATCATGTATCTCTTCTGCAATTCAAAATTGCCCTTTGAGAGCTTATTTTAAATATATTAAGCGCATTGATACGACTAACAAAACTCCCTAAGGACGATCTTAGAATGCCCACTGAAAGAGAAGTGGTCTACTAGCAACTACGCCTTCTTTACCTATACCCTCCTTCCCTCTCAATGTTAGATTAATTCCTAGCGTACCTAGCCGCTATTCGCTAATTTGTCTGTTGGCGCTTAGTAAGATAACAAACACTTCTATGGGTGTATAGAATGCCGTACGACCTACCTTGGTACTTAATTGACTATGTTTTTAATTACTTCTTTTAACTATATAAAATTATTATCTTTAGGGTTTACAAACTTGTTTAAATCAAAATGATTGCGAGACAACGGAAACTTATAAGTGGAGGGCGATAGATTGAGGTAGGCTAAGCTCTCGTCGACCGTGTAATCCTATCCTGATTATGAGCTATCGCGCCGTGTTGCGACGGCCTCTTGAATTACCACCGTCATAACACTCCAGCCAAACAGCTTGCCAATGGATTTAGACTTTTATTCGTGGAAGCACACCACTATCGTATCTTGCCGCCGCCCTTAGTAGAATTAAGTTATAAGATTGAGCAACGTTTCATTTCTAGATTGAAGGATCCGCAAGGTTTCTCCCTGGATTTGCTCGCTCGAGTATTTAAGCAGCGCTGCCTCACGTATCTTAACCTCGTTCATCGCCTGGGCTCCTCGAAACGGGGTGCTGAAAAATACTAGGCCTGTTGTCTATTTAAATATCTCAGGCTATTCCTGGGAAAGGCTGCGCGCTGCAAGCAATGCCTGGGGATTCGACTTTATTCAGCCTTAGGACTTAGTCTACACGTCCAACGCTCGACATTAGAATATACCTGCAATACGACTAGCTCGCCATAATAGTGGCAAACAAAAATTATCGGGCGCGGCGCCCAAGATTGGCCTAGTGCAGGGCTACTAAGTATAAACGTTGAAGCTCGTAGTCCCGCCCACCTCCCGATGTCTGCGCAGGCTTCCTAGAAGTCTTCTTGTAATATCTATTACCTTTATATAGAGAGCGTCTTCGTCGAACCAATTTAACTTATAGCCGTACCGTATGATGCATGCATTAGGTACTACCGATGGGAGCATCCGATCATCTTGCAGCTAGTTCACAAATTTACCTCTAGCTCCTTGTTCTTTGATGCCGCTAACGCGTTGGTAGCAAGCGTGGTCGAGGGCTACTCTAATGCTATAAATAGCGATAATGCTGTCCGAGTCAGCAAGGGACAGAGATGAAGAGGCGAAGAAACCCTATACTCGACAATTGGCGAATTATTCTTGATGCTATTCCTAGTGTCAGGGCTACGTAGCATTCATAAGCCCGGAGCATTCTCAGGAAGGGTTGGACTCTGGCACGAGAGGTCAGTCACAGTATATAGCTGTGCGGGGGAAGCTCCATACCATGCTGTCTAGAAGAGATTCTTGGACATACGACTAATCGTCGATCTTTTCCGGTAGAAGTAAAGTATCCAACACAACTATTCGAGCTTTAGAACGGTGGCTCGTTACTCGGGGTGACCTATAATTAGGTAACCCCTTCTCGTGGGCCTGGCTAATCGCCTTTAGCTATCTGGCAATATGCGCCGTTAAGGGCGGAATGCCTCGTTTGAGGTTGATTAGTTGCCTAGTTGAATTCTAGTAAATGGTATCGATGGCTAACCAGCGCCTGTATAAGGTTGCACTAACAGCTTTACTACCCTAAGACTAAGATAAAGGAGTGCTATTAATATATAGGTAGAGTTATTTATAGAATAATGAATATATTTGAGCGTCGTAAAGGATAAGAGGACAAGAGTAGTGAAAATCTTAGGGGTAGAAGCGGGTATTATGTCGCCAATCATCTATAGAGCCTACCCTTTCAGCTGTGACAGCGACCTTGTGCGCGAAACTGACAGCCAAGGGTCTAAAAGCTAGGTTAATTCGGCGAGTGTCAGGACAGTCCCCGGTTAGCCTCTACTCTCTTGGGATACTTATTGAGGAGTTACTTCACTGCTTGAACGCTAGCTACTCACACCAGGACTGGACACAATGTCGCCGTATATATGGATGATAGCCATCTAATCCAGCGCGAATATCAACGCTCTAAATCGATAAATCGTTAAAGGCCGGAAGATCACCATCACTGAAGACGACCCGCAACGGCATCTTATATAGCTACAAGACCGCATCCATATCAAATCGCTGCCAAAATGCCTGCTCTCGCATGCCTTCTAGAGTGATATGTTGCTGACTCAATCCCCTTAGAATGGGCCCCCTAATCAGAGTTCGTGAAGGCTGTACTAAGCTACTTGCGCTCCTACTATTACCTAATCCGGCATAAGTCCGACCTACATATCGCGTAGCGGGAGGACCTACGACTTGTACCTAAGGAGGTCACCTAGGATTAGATCAGTCGATTCCTTACCAACCTAACGTCGATCCGTGACGATGCTGTAAGCCCACGATACATGTTTGATAAGCTGCGGCTCTCGAGATTAAACTCCTACGGTAAGTTCATCTTGCGCCGTTTTCACTATGAGCGGCTCCACGTGTAGTATAGTTCCCACTTTGGGCAGTTTTTCGCACCGCTTTTGTTCATCTTCGGACTTTTTGCCCTTGCGCTGAATGCAGTACAGGTCGAGCTAGCCGTTGAGTGACTTTCTTGCACCACTATCAACCTACAGGAACTAGCCCGGGTGCTAGCTTTAATGGCTCTGGCGTGGCTTGCTTTAACCACGTCAGGTTTGCTGCTACTCTTTCTATATCTGTTTGTAGATGAGTGGTAGTGTGCAATTAGAGATAGGCTACGCAAGAGTGTGATTAAGGAGCCTACCTAGGTGTACGACGTACAACGGACTCCTATAACATGAATAGCAGTATCGAATATAACAGTATCAAGTATAGCAGTATCAAGTATAGCAGTATCATGTTAGGGACTTTCGAATAGTAGGATGGTTCACGATCATGACACCGGTTTATTTTTCGCGCTGGCGCAGTAACGATGTTTTCAGAGCCATTAAGGAATCTAGAAAAATGTTTCGCTCAAACGCATAAGTTGAGAAGAGGAGATGTGCGATTCCAGGCTTGGGGATACTATGGTTGATTGACCGAGCAGCGCCGAAAATCATCGATGTTTAAAGGGATTTGGCGTTAAGTAAGATGCGTCGTTGAATAGCATTGAGTCGTTGTGGTATTGAGAGATAAAGCCGCGGTACTAAAGTCGTCGTCTTTCAATACCCCCCATTCATGGTGTTAAAGTCGTTTTGGCGGAGACCGCCTTAATATCTGCGAACTAACAATTGGATATTCTTGACATCGACTCAACTTTACTAGCTGGGTCGGGAAACGGTCTGAATAGCCTGGAGATAAATAATAGTATCCACGACAAGTCCAAAGGGCGTCTGTTATGGATAAGTGGACAAGATAATGAATTACTTATTGCAGCCAGCTCTTGATACTGCGGTTCTCCAGACTTTCTTTAGATGTCGTAGCACGGCATTATCACTTCCTCTGCATAGCTGTGGCCGGCGAGATGAGTATGATGAGCCTTTCTGTTGGAACATTTCTGCTAACGAACAGACAACGGACGAATTCGCAGTTTCGCAAGTTATCGACATAGTCTCTCAGATTGGCGTGTCACCGCTTTCCTATACCCAAAAAATCTAACACGACGCTCATCAAGATCCTCAGCAAGACAAGAGAGCTTACACCGTGTTAGGATGGTTATGTGCATTCAAAGGAGCTTTCGCTACTGTGGCTGGTGAATTGGGATAAAGAAAAACCATATGATGAAGACCCACCCGCCGCAGTCATTCTTCAATTCAATAGAAGGTGCCTTTCAAGGGTAAGAGAGGAGTTCACAAATGTATGGAAGAATACCTGGTGCTGACACATGCTATATACTGGGAGCTCTTCCTTGAAGACGAAACTGGAAGAGCTCGTCCTGCGAGAAGGGCTGGGGAAGTGGAGGCCAACGATACTAAGGTTATAGCATTAGTCACCAAACGCTCTAAGCGAGCCATTACGTGGCGATTTAAGACTACTGACATTGACTGGTCAGTTGTAGAGAAAAAGTGGATTACCGCTGGCAAAGAACCTAGACTGGAGCTTCCGTCCACGTATGCCTTGGATAATCCACGATCAATGGGCAGCTGCCCTAAAATGACCGACAAGAGAAGTCGTTCGTCGGCTACTCAGCGCATGCTGTTGGAACGAGCCACGCAGCGAAATACTGACGTAGATAGGTTAGGTCAGGCTCTTACATAGGCGCACGAATACCGCGTTATGCGTTGTTAAGGACCATTATGTTAAGCGAGGCTTTTACTTTTCGCTTGATCCAGGGGTAAAGAAGCATCACCTATTGAAGGGGAATCCTTTTGTAGACTTACGCTGACGTGTGCCTCTCAAAACCTTTTTGTCCATATTGATCGAGATGAATGGAGGATTTTTTAGTCAAGATACCGTATTAAAATTCATCACTCACGCTAGGTTATAATACGTCAATTTCATCGTCGTTATCATTACCACTATCGTCAATAGCACTCTTATCGTTGCTCTGTGGAAAGAATCTTTCACGCCATCTCAAGCAATAGTTTCTAACTCGGAGATGAATTAGTCTCGACGCGTGAATAGTATCTTGGTCGATCGGGTCACGGTCCAATATACGTGGCTAAGTGACGGAAGATGACCTGGTGAGATTAGCCCGTCTTAGATTATATAATAGATACGCCGCTACTAACCGGGATCTTTATACTTCATCAGATACTTCTTAAATCCGTTAAGCTTGTCGAGAAGCTCCTGATGTCATTCTAGGACATCCATTAACTATAAGCTGCTTGTTATCCTGCCTAAGTCTGCTACAACCTACCTAAGAAACCCAGCACTTTGTTAGTCTTTTGGCAAGCCATATCATCTCGACGAATAGTTGCTATCACCTCCGACACATCGTCTAGCTAGGGAAGGCACAGACCAATCAAACTGCATATCTCGTCAGCTCTAGAAGTAGTCGCAGTAGGAGAACTTGTGCATAGTATTACGCCCGATAATAGTATATTGTTGAGATTTGATACCTAATAATATTTTATATAAGCTTCGCAGATGCCGCTTATACTCGACCCTAAGTATATTAAAGCGAGACGGTCGCGTAAAACCGAGTAGTTCGGAGATAGACCATTATAAAAGTATATGAATTAGGTTTTCGAGCGTCTCCTTGTCAAGACCACGAGAGATGGACGGCGTTAGGATAGCTATGTTAACTAAGAGCCTAGTTACTGCTCCCACCACATTATTACGTCGGTCGTTGTTGCTCGGAATATAAATGTAAGCTCCAGCCTAAGTTCCTAAAGTAGCTTACACCACCTAATATCGAACATATGGATGCGAAATTAAAGAGGTATAACCTAGTGCTAAGTCCAAGGCGTCTTCTCTAGTAAGGAGCGCGCTAGTGATGTTCGCATTAGTGTTAAAAGCACCCTTAAGCTCGCCGGTGCTACTAGATGCGAAGATAAGATAGAGTATATCGGACGGGTGTATTATCGGTAGCGTTCGACCTATATTTAGAGTCAATCTATCCGTTAGCTGCTCGTTAACTACAGCCACTAAGCTAGTAGTTAAAACGAACTTCCTTGCCATATAATGCTAAGGAGGCTCTAATCTAGCTAGGCATAATCATAAGCGATTGATATACCAACAGTTTTTATAACCACAATTATAGCTATCAGCATTTATTTCTAACTACTCAATGCATGGAGGTACGATCACTCTAGGGTTAACTCCCTAGGCTATAATCGAGTGCGTTAGATAGGTTAACGGCTCGCCGAGCTTATAATAGGTTCCTTCGCCAGTCCACGCGCATATTACTTAAGTTCCTAGTTAATATTTAGTTCTTTTAGTAGTTAAATCGTATATAATAGTACTCTTAACATTAAGTAGTAGACTTAAATTCTAGTAATAGACTTAAATTCTCGTGTTAGATCTATCTAAGGGCTTGTTATAATACTAAGTTAAATGCTATAAGCTTTATTTAAGTAAGACGAGTATTATATAATTAAGATACGATATACTCTAGCTACTATATAAGCGGGACTACTTACTTACTTCCTAGCACAATAGGATTAAATCGCACGGATATCCCTACATTACTATAGTGCAATTAGTACTCTAGAGATAGCGTATATATACGGAACTTTACCATCCCCTTATTAGATTCTATGTATTTAACTTGAAATTAGAATATAGTATACTTACTTAAACCATCACCTATTTCTTTACCTAGCTTATAAAGACGTGAATAATTAATCAATACCTTATAACTACCTATAGAACTACTAAGCTCAAGTTTACTATTATTACTTCTCCCTGTATCCTAGTAATCTCCCCCTTTAGTATTCAGCCTCCTTACCCCCTTGCCAAGCCTTACCCTCTAACTCTCTTAACGTAGTGATATCCACACCGAGTGGTCCACTTAACCTAATAGGATCCCTACTGGGTGGTCCACTATAGCTCTGCCTCCCCTTTATTACATCCCGTGAACGCACGAAATAAGCCGAGATTTGATTAGCGAGCCAGCCGCGCTCCTCTTTTAAGGCAGCGTTGTCAATTTCATCAGATTCAATAGGATGTTCGAGAGAGGTGGGTGCGCACGGAGCGGTAGAAGAGGTAATGACTGTGTTGATTTGTGAGTCCAGAGGCTCGTCGTTGGAGCTAGAGCTGGTTTCTGGGATTAGGATGTGTTCCTCGGGGTTGGCGATGTTTGATATAGAAACGGCAAAGGGGTAGGTGAGTGAAAAGTTCGAAGGCAATGTAATGGCTCGATACAGAAGATCCGGGAAGAAGAGTATGACGTATGGAATGATAGCTAGGAATCGGACGCCTTGGTATAAGAGACCTATGATAGCTAGGAATCGGACGCCTTGGTATAAGAGACCTATGATGAATCGGATTTGGAGGTAAGACATGACGGACGAAAACCGCTCTCAAAGAGACAGCTATTCTTCAACTTTAGGAAGTTTGTAAGGGCTTTGATGAGATGGAAGTATCAAGGTTAGTGACTAATCCTCAGGATACTGCTAGTCTTCAATTAGTGTAGTGTCAAGTGGCGGGGTCAGGGGCAATGATTCGCGCATTAGTGGTGGGGAGGAGGTACTTTTGTAATAGATCTCTTTGTACGTTTATAAAAGGCACTTTCTAGGTGTATGAGAAGGCTCTTTTCACGTTTATGATAAAGCTATCTGTTCGTTCAAAAAGGGCTCTTTGTACGTTTAGAATTGGGCTCTCTATGCGTTTATGAAAAAGCTTTTGTGCGTTTCTAAAAGGGCTCTTTGCATCTTTGTGATTTTGTAATAGGATTCTTTGTGCGTGCGTAGTAAGCAGGGTTCTTAGGCATGATAGGGATTCGAGCGGGTTGTGGCTGCTGGTAGGGATAGGCCCCAAGATACGAAAAAGGCTTGTCAAGCAGGGAAACTTGGGACGATGATAGTTTCAGGCTAGATTAAGGAAAGCGCGGTGGAATAACTTTGTAATAAGACTCTTAAATGAGTACTTATCGTAAGACTAGAAATGCAGACCTGCGAAAGATCTAATACGTAACGAGCCACACTCATTTAAATGCATATAAATGCATTTCTACCGTTTGAGAGGGTCCTTGTGGCAATTCAAGCTCTGTTCATAGGTACAAGCCGTCTCAAGGTCGGCTGAGATAAGCTAGCTTTGCTGAAAGGTCGGTAGTATGCCAGGATGACAGGTGTCACGGAAGGCAGGAGATAGAGCGAAGGACAGAAGCTGACTATATGCTTGTGCATCTTTGACATGTGAGGAGAGAGAGCTTAGAGCTTGAACAGCGATGGTGCAGTGAACTGAGGCGATTTGGGGGTGGGAAGATCACATTAGAGAGGTGTTGAAAGTATTGCAGGTTGATTGTGACTGAATTGCCTAGCCTGAGGGGCCAGAATCTAGAATTATGGGAGGGAGCTTCCCTATGATAACAAACATGTTAGGATAACACTCGTGGGTGGTAAAAATTCGGTGACGTTGAAACCAAGATGGTGGCAATATGCGCCGAGATGCGGGTATGATTTGCACTGTATTTGACAGTTGCGCATGCTTGGATGTAGTGGTTTGGATGGTAGCTGGTCATACGCCATCGAAGAAGTGGCCCCATCCAGGGTATGGCGTTGGCGTTGGGGCAATCCCCCACCCCCACTGCCACATGGACACTAGAAACCCTGTCGTATCACTGCCACCAAGTGTCGGGGTACTGCTGAGTGTCAAGTTACTGCCCAGTGTCGAATTACTGCTTAGTGTCGCGTTACTGAAACAGCCCTTCTCGAAATCCATAGCCATCAGTCTGTCCCATAGGCCCAAGCAGTCTTTGTATTCCTTCGGGTCCGTCACAATTGGCGCCCGAACCATTTCCCCTATGATACTCGACCACCAGATGTTCCAGATCCAGTCCAGGCTCCAGTAGATGAAGGACCAGAAGGGAAGAGAGTGAGCCTATGGAGAAAGAAAAAAGAAGAGTTAGCTGGTGTGATGGATATGCCATCGGGGATACGAACGTTTGTGATGGTTGAGTTCGATGCGGACCTTGTCGCTGCTTTGACTTCGCGACTCCTTGCTTGGACTTGAGCCATGGCGCTGATTCCGCGGACTTGAATATGCGGCGAAGCCGATTGGAAAATTATCTAGCAATGGTAATAAAGAAGTTATAATCAAGAATTTCGGACATGGGTCTTTATGAATGTACGTTGTTGTTTATTTCGTCGCGTCGCTACGGGAGACTGCATTCCGCAAAGGACGCGAATTGGAATGCACTCTCCCGTGGATAGTAAGCCTAAACCTTACGGCCATAGTTGACAATGGAGATACAAGCCGCCTTGCTGGGGTTGATGTAGGTGAAGCAAGCATCGTAAAGTCATGAAGAGCTGCCTTCTATGGGCCTATTGTGATTGCTCCCTTATCTATGTAAGCCCCTAGCAGGAAGAAGCAGTAGATGAAGTATCCACAGAGTCCGCAGTGCCAGAAACAATTTCGGCCCTGATTTTCGCGACAACCTCCTCAGCGGCTTGCCTATTCGTCAGAACACCCCAGTCGATTATGTTATGTAGATCACGCCTCAGCTTCGTAAGCTCCTCCTCCCGACTCATAAGATAATCAGCCACGCGATTCATGTGGAAAACTTCAATCCCGTCGAGCGCCACCTGGCACCAATTAACAAAGATCTTAGCCAGATCGGGATTCCAGCAGCACGAGAAGGCAAAGGAATGCTCGTCGGGGGCGGAAGATATTGCTGGTAGGTGTGGAATGTTGGCTACTCGTTCTTTTGCCATGCAATTCAGCTGTCGACGCGCATTGACCATTGTAGAGCCATCGCGTATAGCCTGGTTCTCTGCGGGACCGATGCCTTCTTCTGCGGATTTAGTCTCGATGACGAGGAATGGATGGTGCATACCCGGGCAGACTCCCAGGAGAGAGGCAACTTTCTTAGGGAGTCGGCGATTTTTGGGGTCGGGGTAAGGCCCCTGTTTGATGCCAAAGGTCCAATCGGGTTGAGGATCACTAAGACCCATGGCTTTCTCGGTAGCTTTGGAATAACCTGGGAGAGCGTTCTTAACGAATTTGTTGTTTTGTATCCAGTGTAATCCATCATCATCGTAGTCTTGTGCGGTATAGACCACTTCATCATCCAGGGAGCGTTTTTTGGTGGGCACGTCGCGGCTCTCTTTTATCACCTTAGGGATCACCTTCCCGCTGAACGTTGCTTCATTCTGGGTATAGTTCTCCTCTATCAGCTTCATTATCTTGCCCTTCGACCCATTAGCCATTGTTGAATTACGATCCCTTGTAACAATGTTCATAATCTTCGTTCTAAAACCGGCAGGACAGGCGTCCCAGGCCACGCTATCGTTGATTCGCATGCCACTTTCCGCCAGAGAAGCTCGGATGTTGTGAAGGTTGTTTGGGAGTTTGAGGGAAGCGGAGCTAGAGTTCGTGTTGGATTTGGCGGGGGTCTGAGGACTCTGGGTCAATGGGCTGGGTTGCTGTAGAGGTAATGCAAGGTTAGCTGGGATCTAGGGAGTAGGAGTATTTCGAGTATACCTGCGGATATCCTAGCGTTTGAGACATACTCGCTTCGACAGTAGCTCTTCTCAAATCCGAGCTTGTGAGCTGAGAGTTAGCTTCGATACGAGGCTGTTTATTAGGACGGCGTCCAGGCTCTGAGTACTGCTCCTGGTTCAATTCCGGATTTTTGGGCTGCTCAAGTTCCAGACCGCGTTTGCGCTTCGCACAATGCTGGATTTGAGGTGGTGTATTGTGTGAAGTCCGTATTGGTTTCAGTGCATGACCAGTCACGGTGTCAGTGTCAGTGTTGGTCTCACACACTCTCTCTGTCTGGGGAGGAGTGAGAGGAGCGACGCTAGCGACGACTGGAGACGAAGGCGAGGAGAGGATATTATCAAGCCAAGCCTCCACTGTGAGGGTTCGAGTCATGGAAACGGATGTAGATTCAAGGGCGATTACGAGTGTGTGTTGTTGTGAGTGAAGCAAAATAGACTTCCAAACATCAGCCTTGTTTTGCTTGGCGCTTGAGCCGCGCTTACGGCGACAGTTACGGAAGTTTTCCGCGCACCATCCTGGCCATCTGAGAAGCTGAGGCAAAATCTGTTCCTACCGAATGTCATGCTGCGTCTATACAGTATGCATAGTGGGAATTTAGCTCTATCTGCAAGTAATCCTTGGTAGGTATTGGTATTGGTGAGGCCCAATCCTGTGGGATGGAATCCCATTCGAGCAAAATAATACCATTTCAGGTTGGGAGGTTGAAGATTCACGTGTAGGATACTTCCAATGTACACAGTCAACAGCGGCCGCTGTACCTTATGTACATTTACATTAGTTTCCGAGCTGCGTCTGCATCACCTCCCTGTACGGTTGAGGCTTCTTGCTTATTTCGTGTGTCCACGCCCCGTTATGTATGTTGCCATCATGTTACATTCCCTGCAACCACACTGCAATCATAACACATGAAACATATTAACATACTTCAAACGGTTTTTTAGGCAGCGGCATTAAAGTAGTATGCCACTAAGGCATTTTATTTACCTAAATCGTGTTATTTGAGTTATTGAAGCTGCGGCATGGCGGTCAGTGGTACGGATTCAGCTTTGGACATGACAGCACTGGATACTATCGGGCCTAGCACTACCTAGCACTGTCGCAGCGCACATACGGCTTAGGGGTCTCTGGTAGAGCTTATCGCCATTCGGTCATGCCGTTAGGTAGTCCTTGACGTGTTGCAGCTATCCTTCTTAGACTAAGTAATGCCCCAGCGAACCTCGAAAGACCTAGTGATCTAGGTGCTCTGTGAGATAGACTTGGTGAGTCTTAGCGGCCGTAAAGGAGGGTTTCCAGCTGCAAGATTCCTGCCTGAAGGTCTCCACCTCAGTAGCGTCCAGGTCAATTGGAATTCCCTGTTATTGAGCCTAGATAATAGGTAGATCGGGTGGCAGCGGGTGTTGAGAATTAAAATACCAACTACCTATATTTGAAGATACATCAGATCCTTACCTCCCATCCACCGAATTCAACCGTGTTCCCAAACCCTCATCATCAGCTCGTATCCTTACCTATTAGCCAAGTTCACCAGTCCTCCCAGATCCAAACACCAGCGCAATAGATGATCCTTTAACTAGGCAGTTCATCATACTTTACCATTACCTCGCAGAACCACCGAGTCCGAATCCCTATAGATGGTTCCAAAGCCAAGTGGGAGCAAAGGTCCTACCTCTAGAAGGGCATAAGGATTGCAAATAGCCATAGAAGATCACTAAGTTCTGCCGGTTCAAAGTTTCTTTCCCCGCTCAACATATCCAGCTGTGAGCGCTGCAGACTACCAACCCTGCTCAACACCGTCAAACGGTAAACTATGCCAGATTGCGCCCAGTCCAGCTGACGATCGCCAACGTATATGTTGCTTGCGATCCGCTGCGCGAAGATCACATTCTGTTCAAAATTTCTAACTTTTCAGCAATTTAATTCTGAATCCAATGGCAAGAAGTTGGTCGACAACAGGCTAATTTTTTTGTTACCCGGATCTCTCTCGTCGTTCACCATTTTCTATCCGATCCACCGGAGCTTGCATTCACAAGTGATTTCCTACATCACTATCGCTACATTGCTGTCGCCTGATATTCAACTTGCGGAGAAAAGAAGCTTGGCATACTGCACGGACTTCCCTGGAAGTAAGGAGATATGTGATGAAATGCGGGGAATGAGCTTTCTGATCGGTCGAATTTATATATAGGTTAGCTGTCGCATTAGGTAGTATATGCGCAATGCGGACGTTACTATGTTGGCGGGGGGAAAGTATCACGGATTCAGCGTAGGCAGCTAGGCATCCTTTCTTTATTGAAGCACAACTTTCCTTAGCAGTGATTTCATTCTATATATAATACATTTGGACTATAGTATTATTAAATTCTAGGATAATCGGATTTCATAAATCAATGTTTTTAGGAGGATAATGGGTTGTTATATTTAGTACTAACCTAATTATCAACCAAGATACTAAGGTTATATCGATCGTGGCTATCTTCTCAAGCCTCTCACTCTTCACACTTACTTCGCGTCTAACATCAGGATAGCTTAAACAGCTCGCTTGGACGAGGCTGATACCTTGTTGGAGCGAAGAGGTCGTGTTCTATGGGTACGATTTTCTCACATAAGGATGCAAACACGTCTATCCACCTAGCAAGAAGATGAACAAGAGAGCGATCTTTTAACCCCGCTGCATAATAAGGCCCTGAATAATCTTCTACACGGTTAAATCCAGAATAATGTGGTCTATGCCAATATTGACTACTGTATTACCGATGAAGAAATATTCCGTGTTTAAACACTTAGGCTTAATAGTAGTTCTAGCCTAGAAACCGTTGCCTGACTTACGAGTAGAGATTGCCGTTAGAATAAGAGCTGTTGATTAAGCTACCACCATTGCCTTTATAATGTAGGCTACCGGCTTGAACTTTAAGAGTAATAAGATTCGGCGGTACAAGGAAACGTATCCCTTTATCATAGAGACCCTAAGGTTAGTACGGCATGCTCCTCCTACCAAGCGAAAATCTCTTCCATACTAAGGTTATCGGAGGACGATCTTATGATGATATAGCTATAGATGAACGCTCCACCATTCATATAAATAACGCGAAAAGTTAATATTGATAGTAAACCCCCACTAGAGCACGCCTAATACTTCAAGAACCCACGTCTGCTCTTTACGTCATTGCTCTCATTAAGATGCTAGTACGCAATTAAAATCTTACTAAAGAATTAGTTAGACGCTAACACATCTCATGCAATGTAACATTGTATATTCTATAACCCACTTCTATTAATAACCTACCTAGGGCCGAAACGACTAATATCATGCCTAAGCTTCCGGATTACCTCGCGGTCCTCGACTTTCAAAACCCTAATGATAGATATAACTCGCTTTTTAGCTACGCTTAAAAGACGGATGTTAATATGTATGAGTGATTGGGAATTAATCCTAAGAAAATACCCCTTTTCAATGATTATCACGAAGCGAATATATAGCTAGACGAGCAAAATCTACTGGTTAATCTCTAACACCTTCTTAGGCCAAATTGTGATGATATTGCTATAGGAAATTTAGAGGAAGTAGAGAGAGACTATTACTTGTTAATATCGGCTATCTAGCACGCTAAGCTTGGCGTCTTATTGTCGAGAGTAGGTATCGTTGGGGCATACATTTACAAAGCGTTAACAATAAGAAAGTTCCGAAGACTTGCAGGTAAGTACTATAGCTTCCGTAGGGGGTCTCATTATGATTAACGTACCCTGCTCTTACCTCCCCATACCTCAATTCCTTAGTATCGTCTTTCCCCTCAATCTTTCATCCCGCCGTCCCTAATTATCCTTTCAATCTCAGATTGCCGTAACGATAGGAGGAGTGTTCAATATTCGCCGCGAAGAGGTTTATCCGTCCCGAGTAATTAAGAGCGATCGATGTTTCTCTTATGCCGTGCAAAGCTCACTAGTAAATCCAGCACACTTGAACTCGCTAGGATCTGTACGAAGCGTTTTTGTCTTCATTAAAGCAAGAGTATTGGAATTAGTATTACTTCTATTAGAGGTGTGCGTAATATAATAGAAACTAGGGCTATCTTCTTAAAAGAGTTAAGGAATGCTACTATAGAGTCTTAATGGCTACGAGTAGTAAACTATATATATTTATTCTCTTTAGTAGAGTACTTTAATTAAAGTAGAATAAGAGGAGCCGTAACTAGTAATCTTAAGCTCACTAAAGAAATCGTACTTAAATCTAGGTTTTTGTTATTGTGCGCTTACTATAGAGTAGCTCCACTAAACTTAAGTAGATATTAAAAATACCTATATAGAAATATTCCTGAGAAACTCTTGAAGACCAAAGTCTATGTAAAAAATGTTGGAACCGTCCGGTTTTGGATTGAACTAATATATATACTAGTTAGGAGCGCGAGGTAATCTTAGTAGAAAAGATCCTTAAAGAAAGTCTCTGATATCAATAGGAGAGCTTCTTGAAAAAGGGGATTGGCCACTAAAAAAATCAGCGAGCTTTAAGACGGTTTCATTAAGACGCTAAATAACTGTGATAACGCTGGGAAGGGGTCCGATTTAAGGTAAAGGCAGAGAGGCTTGTCCAAGATTCATTATGCCTTCTTCGAATAGCAGCCATGGCTGCGTGAACGGGACTTCCGGCCTCTGGGAAGTGTAGGTCAAACTCGCTGTGTCCAATGGACGACGAGGGAGATACCAAGATTGCCTTTAGGCTGCTAGGTTCAATATACAATTATGTTAGAACCTGTCGACCACACCAAAAACGCGTGACTACACCTTAGTTCATAGAGAAAATTTTGCGCAGCGTTAGGTAGAAGTCTCCGCCAAAACGACTTCAATGCTACGATTGTGGAATAATGAGAGCGGACGACTTCAGCGCCACGGCTTTATCACTCAATGCCACAACGACTCAACCGTTTCAATGAAGTACTTTACAGCTCGTTCATACTTGCTGCTACAGTCTATATTAAATATGGCATTACTAAATCTTAGTGGTGAGTAAGTAGATTCAGAGCCAGCGAGTTTTGAGCAGTAGCGACTGCATAGAACGATCCAGCACCATTATATTTGGAAACACCATCCAAAACACCATCCATCGGATTCAATTCGTATTTTGTCACCCGAAGGTTTTCTAGATTCATAATCGCAGTTTATCATGACCTCTCAAACTCTCCGTCGTCACGGGCGTTAAAACCGGTCTCTCGAGAACCCTTCTACTCATTTCGCCTTTTTCGTATCTATCAATAGCTCCATGTACGATCAAATACTCTGCGATCTCACCATAGCCCTCCCTACGAGCCAAGTGCAGCGGTGTTTCGGGCCCGCTGGTGGCGTTCACATCGGCGCCGTTGGACACTAAGAACTCCACCATCGAAAAGTCCTTCTTTTCTATGGCGCGGATTAGTGGTGGCTGCAGTGTTCTGGGGTGCTTCATTGCTTCGATGGGAGATGTTTTGGACCCGTTGATATCTGCGCCATGATCAAGCAGCAGTCGAACCTGAGGGATCGTGGGAATTTCGTACCAAAATTGACAACACCCATGGCGGAAGAGTGCGGCAAGGACGCTGTCTGCTAGGCCTAGATCGTCGGGATCTGCGCCATGCTCGAGAAGGAACTTGATGGTCTTCTCTTCCTGGTCCAGGCGGGCTTCTAAAAGCATGTTTGTATCATATTCCACATCAAGAAACCACCGGTGTCTTCGGAAAGTAGCGTTAATATCGCAGTTATAGCGCTCTAGTAGGAACTGAATCATCTTCAGATGATGATCATCGTCATTGATAGACCATGCCCAGAGATGAGAGAGTGGGTTAGGCAAGAGGAGACCACTCTGAGCTATTAGCAATTTCAATAGTGGAATATTGCATTCTTGAATAGCCTCCTCGTGCCACCTCATCATCTTCTCCGACGGCAAACTGATGGTGATACCGTGTTTGATGAAGAGCTTGACGATTTCTACATTCTGACAAAGCGGAATGTCGGGAACTTTAGTATAGCGGTATAAGAGGAGATCGACGATTTCTACCTTTTCTTTTCTAATCGCAGCGTGAAGCGCAGTCGTATAGTCATCCATCCCATCCCAAAACTCTAAGAGGATCCTGAGTACGTCCCAATAATCTTCTGGCCTCCAGGAGTAAGCATTCTCTGTAGCGCGCACCGCCATTTAAGTAGCCGTCTCCTCTATCAAGCCGCCCCCACGGAAAAGATCCAGGGAGACTGCCTTTTGACGAACGTCGACTCCAATTTCTAGCAGGTATCGAAGTACTTCCAATTGACCTCCAATTACCGCAGCATGCAGCGCGGTTCCAAGCAGAAAATACTTCTTTGGACAGTAGTCGGCAGCGTCGAAACTCACCCCGCCGTTTACTAATCTTTGCACACATTCGAGACTGCCTCGTAAACATGCGACATGAAGGAAGCTGACAAGGCTAGGGTCACTAGGATCGAATGGCATACCAAGATCCAGAAGAAATATGATGATCTTTTCCCATTCTGAGTATACGATACTTCGGGCCTTGGGTGAAGCCCGTGCGATATTCGTGAGGGATCCTATGTTCTCCTTTTCGATTCGTGATTGCAATGCAACGCTCAAAAGGTTAGATTTCTTTGCATCTCCAACCCCCGAAACAGTCGATATAAGGCTATCGCTTAGTCTTAAAGCATGTTCAGTCCACGGGCTCGCTTTTGACTCGATCAGTATATCGAAAACCCATGGTATCGGATTGGAGCATGCATAAACGAGCGGTGTGTTTCCTAAGGAATCAAAGCTCTCAGTAGAAGCCCCATGCTTGATGAGTAGGTCAACGAGATCTCGATGCGTGAGTGAGTCTCCGTAGTTGCCGTTGCTAAAGTCATTGATCCACATAGTACGGATGGCAAAATGCAAAATGTCGGTCTCTGTCTCAAGAATGCGACCGCTTTCATCCTGCTCTAGCAAAAAGCGTGCTGCCTCATATTGACCAGTTTTCAGCGCATCTCTGAGAGCGTTGACTATGAAAATAGTGCAGAGCTGAGAGTCCACCCTCTCTGAACTTAAGCGATCGAGAAGCGGCTCTAGATAGGGAATAATATTACTTTGAACTGGTCGCGTGCTCGCCATAGCAGCCAGTTCGAGCCCTAATAAGCGATGGCTATCGAGCGGCGGAGTCAGGGCCAGCAGATCGACCAGGATCCCGTTGTGACCATGCATCCGTGCCTCACACATAGCGATAAAGATGTACCGAGAGCGTTCGTAGAAACTAGATTGTTCCAAAAATACTTTCACTATATATAGATGGCCGTTTGCACTGGCCTCTCGAATCGACTGTTCGAGAAGGAAATCGCTGATAATTTCCGAGCCGATAGAACCATTTGTGGCACGTCCATATTCCATGAATACATGTATCATCCCCTCACACCCGTTGCGAGCTGCAACAAGCATGGAAAGTCCGATTTCTGGATGCCTTGACTTTGCCTTGTGCCTTAATAGTGCCGAGACTATCTCATCATGCCCCCACTCGACAGCTATAGCCAGCGGACTTCTATTAGACATGTCTCGGCGAGGCGTGGGCAGGATCAGCCCCTGGGGCACAGCGGGTTCGACAGGGTCAACGACCCGTTGATATTGCCCTTGGAGCTCGACAGGGTCAATAAAGCAGTCGAGCTCTGCTTCAGGCCGGTAAGCCAGTATTAGACGAACCACGTCAAGTTTGCCATGTCGGACTGCAAAATGCAGGGCTTTGCCTGAATCAGCACCCCACCTTAGTAGTAACTCGACGATTTCTAATTCAGACTTCTCTGCGGCGACTTCTAGAGCCGTTGGCTGATGAGAGAGATTTCCGTTCACATTACCGACTTCATTCAGTTCAAAGCCGCAAGCCATTAGGTGCTCAACCATGCGCTTGTTGCCTTGCCCTGCCGCAATCCGAAGTAAGTACTCCTGACCTGTGGGAGTATTTGTAGCGGGGATAGCGATTTTCTCTTGCATATCCACTCGCTTTGTCAGTGAGTCCCAGTCGGGAGGATCTTTCATAGAGTCACGAGGTCGAATGCAGGCAAAATCAGCTCCTCCATCCTTGATGCTGGACGGTGACTCAGGGCATGGTGTTGCTCGTGTCTCAGGCGGAAGTAGATCCAATGTCCCCGGCAAGCTGCAGCTTACCACCATAGTACGTCCAATCGTTCGGAGTTGTGGGATTTCCTTGATCAACATATTGACGACACTTTCTTGCCCGCTAATCACAGCTGCTTCCAGAGCCCTGCCCTCAATATGGTCGAACTCCATTCCGGATCTCCAATGTCTATTTTGAAGCAGGAATTCTACAATCTTGAGGTGAGCTTTGTGACCATTAAGAGCAGCTGCTTGCAAAGCGTTATATTCTGCCTCGTCCGTTCGTGCACCACGATTCAGCAGCAGCCGAACAACAGCGTCGTGACCACCAAGCGATGCGGCCCTCAAGGGAGAGCCGTAGCGGCCTCGCACATGTATATCTGCTCCCAGATCAATCAACCAGCGAACCATTGTTTCGTGCCCGCCAAAAGCGGCAGCTTGTATCAGATTCCCAAAGTGGCCTCCTGTAGCGTTCACGTCTTCACATTGAGCTAGCAGGGTTCTTGCAACAGACGCTCGGCCTCTATACAATGCCAGTTGTAGACCTTGGTGTACGGGCTTGTAGGCTGAGATATTTGTCAGTTCACTTTGTATCTGAGGATTTGGACAGACGTACACAAGTTGTCAGGCTCTGAGACTGCGGTTTTGAGACTGTCTCGATCTAGTAAAACACTTACCGCTGAGTGATGTCCGGCATAGCAGAGACTCATCAAAGCTGCCTTTACATTGCATCTACTTGCAATATCTTCGCGTGAAAGAAGGCGTAGAATTAAGTCTTCACAACCGCCAGCAATTGCCGCTTGGAGTACGTCTTCAAACTTTCCCGGTCCAAGCGGGTCAGCGCCATGGTCCAACAAGATTTGCAAAGCCTTTCCGTGGCCGTGAAAGGCTGCGGCTTGCAAAGGATTACCATAACGGCCTCCAGATGTATTAACGGAACAATGTTGCGCAATCAGATACTCAAGAATAGCAGCATTGCCGTATCTCGCACCCAAATATATTGCAGAGGCACCATCGAAGTTTTTTTCATTCAAGTCAAATTGTCGGCCATGCGCTAGTGCTCGCATATTCATATGTTCGAGAATTGGTAGTAGTCCGTAGATAGATGCTGCAAGTAGTGGTGATTTCGATAAACTCTGGACAGCTGCAAGCTCTCGCCACCGCAAATCCCATGGTGGAAGCGAGTGTGTTAATTCTTTAGCATCGTCTAGCCATTCTTGGAAGCAAAATACCCTCGTGATCGAATGCGAAATTCAGTAGAAGAGTATTAGATGCGGCTTGAATCGCTACATTATCAATCCTTGAGTAGTGCAAACCCCAATAGGATGCTGCATAGGTTCGTATATCCATCTGTGCATCCTCCGAAAGTGGGCTGTGTTCGCTTTGCTATATCAGCGCGAGTGTTGCCCATAAGTCTGGCACTGCCGACATACCGCTGGACCTCGACCCCGTTCGGGGCATTAACATAGTACGCGAGACATATTTGAAAGGCTAAATGGTGCGTATTGGACATTGAGAACTCAGGACGTCGCTCTAGATATTCAGGCACAGAAGGATGAATAAAGCGAAAAACCATCTTTTTATCGTCGAACATCAGTAGATTACAACAAATGTCTAGCATAATATCTACAGAGGGAATAGACTTCTGTGTTAAGCGTAAGCAATCTGCGTTCGCGGTCACAGGGGTGGACTCTGCCCGGGTACCTTCGCGTCATTCCGAACGGAGCTATTACGCCTGATCAATGATGCCATCATATCAGATGCTGATATAGGGGCCTGCGCCACCAGTAAAAATGCAAAGACTTGCTTGGCAATGCTCTTCGCCTCCTCTTCTGACTCATTAACGCTCTCGTAGACTCTATCCAGTATCTGCTCGAGGGTAGGCGGTAGCTTTCCCAAAGCGGCCATAACATCTTCCTCAAGCTTGAATACTCGACCACTGCATAAGTGCTGTAGCTGCAGGGATGCCCACAGAAACATTTCACCAGCACCATCGATAATCTTCGTAGTAATGTCTTCCTGCAGGCTACTAGACACCCGTCCACCCATAAAAAGCTTCTGCTCAACGGCTTTCGAGACGTAATGGTTCACGAACACTGTGACGTCCTTGGAATTGTCTGCTGATGTTACGCGGATAGACCTCGCACCATGTAAACTTTGCGCAATTGCGGCCTCTTCTCTGCTCGACACAAATATTTTGAGTACGCTGGAAGAGTTTTCGACGAGGTACCGAAGAGCATCCAAGAGATCCTGACTGAAATTGCTAAGTTCATCGACGCCGTCGATCACAATCGTTGCAGGAGCTTCCGAAGTCAATTCGAGTATAAGCTAAGTACATTCTGGGAAAGCGAGATTTCTAACTTCCAATCCATCGCGTTCTGCATCAAGACGTCTTTGCTTGTACTCTGTCGCGATTACATGTCGTACTTGGCCATCGGGTCCGAGACTGGAGAGCTGCTTCAAAATGGCTCGCAGAATCTCAGTAGGATCAGCTCGACATGATTCGCTTTTCTCTCTTGAACAGTAAAAATACGCTAAAGGAGCAGAATTTGCCACGCCAGCTGCGTCATCCAGAAGCTTTTGAATCACTATTGCGGTGAGCTTGCTCTTGCCAGCTCCGGGAATCCCATGTAGAGAAGACGAGCTTGATGACTGCTATTCAAGAAAGTCAGCTTTGTTAAGCAACCACAGACCTGTATCTGGTAGAACTTCACAATATGTTGTGTCATGATGTTCACGACAAGGGATACAAGAAAGCCAAGCAAGCAAACCTCGCCGCTCTTCAGTTTTTAGATGATCGTGCAGATCTTGAACAGTTCCCACAGTCCGCACGAGAGGCTCATCGAAGGCTTTAATTAGCTTCTCCAGATCGTCAATTCTTTTGATGGTATTATCCTGTAGGGAGGTAACATGTTGAGTCAATACGGATGTCATTTCCGCGTGGACAATCTCTGCGAACTTGTCGACAACCATTTCCTCACTCCTGACCAGGTCTAAAGTCTTCTGGACAGTATCTACAGGCTTAGCAATGCTCCTGGCCAATCTTTCCACGGTAGATTGCTTATAGTATCGTCCAGCTTGCGCCAGCCATGTTAGGATAGCCGAGTAGAGTGAGACTAGTGCCTCGGAGAGCATTTTCTGCGCTTTAGACGGCGTATGATTACTTGGCTGGAGGTAGGCCACTTCGAAGATAGCATACCGGAAAATGAGGCGTGAGACAGTCTCTACACCTTCCGCTATGGCACCAAAAGTTTGGGCATCATTGAGCGTAATCTGGAGCAGGAATCTGACAGCGGCCCATGGAAGTGCAGCATGGCTCTGATCATACTGGACTGCTACGTCGCCGACTTTGATGAATTTGCCAACCCAAGCAGCGATCTTGTCGACGAAGTCTCTGACGATTAATGTTTCACCGGAATCTTTCTTAAACTTCCAGCGTTTCTGTAAGCAGGTCGTTTGTTTTGCTCTTACCAAAGAGAGGACGTCATCTAGCACTGCGATCTTCTCCGTACGGTGAACATCCAATTGGGCTTTGTCATCATCTACCAACCTGCTGACAGCGATAGTCCAAAGATCTTTCGTTTGAATTGTAGACGTCGTTATGATTTCTTACCGTTGTGCATCCAAAGGAACAATTTTGCGGTCGAAGACGGTGGAACGAAAGAGTTTTAGGGTTGCTAGAACGAGGCGTGGTTGCCTGAAACACTGTATTTAATTACCGCACGGCACTCGTGCCGCTGCTCGCGCGACGTAGTTCTTGGCCTCGTATTACGGGTAGCCTCGTATAGGTCTCGTGCTGGGCTACAAGGTACGCAGGTGGTGGCTAGATTGAAAGACTCCTGGTGCATTGGGAAACTAATTGAGGAGGAGACGTCCGAGACGATGCTACCAGCTGATCCACATTCTGTACATCCCACCCACGTCTGTCCATGGGTGTTAGCCCGGGATATTGGGCTGGTGGGGTGGTACGGCTGGGGAAGCGCTCCAACTGACTAGTGAGTTGTGATCCTTTAACGGAACAGCACGGAAGCCGTTAGCCAATAGGGCAATTGCTCCGCAAGATCATTCATCCCAGCAAGACGCAGTGTTGAGGTATGATGCTCAGCCACCCGGTTGACCACTCTGTATATGTTGCCCCCCTAGCAGTGTCCGTGGCTCAATTTAAGCTCAGGGGGATCTGTTATGTTGATACCTTCGTGCTTTGGACCGCTTGCGACGTATGCATATGACACCGTCTGTTGTACGGCGTCAGCAGCCACTGCAGTCAAGGCAAGGCGACTTTTGACGATCATATCAATGTGTCAGTCTTGTCCTTGCCCGAGTCCGTTTCGGCTTTCAGAACCGGAGGCCTGATCATCCCTGCAAAGCGACCAAAAGATTTCTACTTAGCAAAGACTAGGGCGTATCGTATATCGATATTACGCGCCATAGTAGGCACGAGTGAATGAGAGGGGCAGGAGGAGGCGGAGCAGGCTTTTCCACGCCTTGTTATTGTCTCCATTCATTCTAGGAACCTTACCTCCCCCAACTTGCGTCTATCCAATCCATGGCCAATTCTACTTCTCTTTATTGTCTTTTATAACCAATTATAGACCTCACGTTAACCCCCTCTTCGAATCTCTGAATGCATAGCGGCTTCAGTAACTAGGTGAGGACGGAATTAATTGGGTTAGGCCGGGAAGGATAGGTGATGTTGAGGAGTACTGAGGGTCGTGTTAAGTCAATGGCACGATGGCTAGAATATGATTATTGATGAGTTGAAGAGCTGTGGGGCATGTCTTGAAACGCACTGCAATAGAGAGCAGTAGAGTAGAGCGCTGTATCAGCAGTGTTGTGCGAAATGCGATGGGGTATAGAGGTACAGAGAGTGACACCAAAAGTCCTGATTTGTGCCAAGAGTCTTGGCATTCTGAGACCTACCTCAGCCCTACAACAACCCCCGTAAAAGGAGCAACTGCCGCTCGGGCGAGGATAATAGCGGGGTCCAAGCCCAACAATATTCCTTAGATAGGGGCTCTAGGGCCTAGCTCCCCCATAGATAGCCACTGAAACAGTAATTTAAAGACCCCTAAGAACCCTTAAGTTCCCAGCATCCTCCAGGGAACCGATGTGAGGCTAGGGTTAGGGTTGGCCGATAACAGCTTAGCGCAAATCAGGACTTTTAGTGTCACTCTCTGTAGAAGTACGAGTCGCTGAGTGGCGCTTCGAAGGGATCACTAATTAGCTAGCAGCCTTATAGGCTACCATTACGCTGGCTATGCTAGAGGCCGATTTTAGGAGTTAGCCCCTTAGAATAACTCCTATGGATCAGGTGATTTACGCCTAAACTTCGGGATCCAGAGTCGCGTGATCCGGCCGAATTTTATGCGAGGGTATATACAGTACCTTAGGTATTAAGATACTTGATAGTATATCCCTTTACGTAGTAATAAGTCGACCCTAGCGAGAGCTAAGCCCTATAGGGCTATATAAGTAAAAAAGGATGTTTACTATTCGTAAAGCTTTATATCTTTTCTAATTCATAACTATTAACTATATAATATAGTTATATAGATAAATAAGTAAGAGATAAGTGGTTTATTAGATACTATACTATTTAGCGTAAAAACTAGGGCGTAATATTAAAAATAGATCCTCTCTAAGTTTCTTTAAGAAGTAGAAAGCTAATATTCTTCTACTTATAATTATATATCTATTAATAAATAGCTACTTAGCTTAAAAAAATTACCCTAGAAAACTTCTATATTACTTAATCTCTTTAGTATCTTCTTTTTAACTTATCTTCTTAAAAAGCTTACGTAATTTATTAATAAGAAGGTAGAGAATTAATAAAATAACCCTATATAAGTAAAATTTATATATACTAGATTATAGAAGGCGACTAATACTATAGAAATAGGTATATAGCTTAGTATTTATCTACTTATAGGTTTAAACTAATCCCTTAATTATTTATTCTATTAGAATATTAATCTAACTAAGTTAATCTATATCTATATCTAGTTAATAATAATACTCATCTACTTTTAGTAAATACTACGCTTTTTTAAAGCTAGTAATCTAGATAAACCTAAAAATATTAGTAGTTACTAAGATTTCTAGAAGAAAGTATTACTAGTAACTTAATACTTTTAATATAAAGTAAAGTAATACTATAAACTAGATAACTATATATCTATTAATAAATTCCTTATTAAATTTAAGAGATAGTCTAAGTATACTATAAATATTACTACTAAGATAGGTAGAAAAGAATTTAAAATATATAGGATTAGTTATAATAATTATTTAGTTAATTTTTAATTTATCTTAAAAGTTAGTATTTTTTTATTAATAATATCTTATAAATAAATTATATTATAATAAAATTTAGTAGTTAGTTATTTACGTATTAATATTATAAGAACTATACTTCTAAGCTTATTAAAGCTTACCTAGTAACTCTTTTTTTTAATTATTTTTTTAACTATTTTTTTAATTAATATAAAATTTAAAATCTATATATATTTATTCTAGTCTACGTAAAAACTATATTATAGTAAAATTTAGTAGTTTATTATTTATTATTATAATTTATCTAAATAAGTAATAATTTAAAGTTCTAATAAGCTTAAAAATTAATATTTTTTTCCTATTAAATATTATAAAACTATTTCTTAGATACTATATATTTATATTATATATAAAGATATATTAATATCTATACTAAAATATATCTAGATCTTAAAAGTATTAAAGTTAAAGATAGTTAAGTAATTAGGATTCCTAGGAATCTATTTACTAGATTCTACTTATATTATTATTTAATTAATCTAAGCTCTTTTACCTCCTATATAGTACTAGTACTACTTATTTATAGATAACTTCTTTATAACTATTTACTATATAATCACTTTTTATAGTCTATATATAGTCTATAGTAGAACTTATAAAGCTTAGTTAGAATATTTAAATATTCTATTTATTATTTATGAAAAGTTAATAAAGAAATATAACTAGGGGATATAGATAAGTATATATATTAATAATAAGATTCTCTACCTTATCTAGGTTAATAATAATACTATATAGTATATAATTACTAGTTATTCCTTTAAAGTAGTAAAGAAAATTTAGTAGTTTAATCTAAAGAAGTATTACTATATTATAGAATTCCTTTTATATTATAACGAATAATATTATATAATAATAGATTTAGGCTAGATAATAAGCTAAATCCTTAAATTAAGTAGGCTAAAGCTTTACTAATACCTTAAATTATCTATAAGTATAATTATAATATAAATAGTATTAATAGAATTACTTAGATAATTACTATCTATTAAGATTATTATAGAAACTAATAATACTAGATATTACTATTTAAGTTTTTATTAATATTAATAGTTATTAATATATTTTATATCTATAATATTTATTATTAGAATAAGCTATTTAGATAAATAAACTATCTTAACTTCCTATACTTTATTATAAATATATTATGAACTAATATTATAGAGTCTTCTAAAAATAAGTAATTAAAGAGTAAAGGGGAATAGGGTAAGCTAGGTATAACTTTATATTACTCGGTAATATAAGATTAAGTCTTTAAGGGCTAGGAATAACTATTAGTTTAACTATAGAGTTAAATATAAAAAGATTTATCTAAAGTAGGTAAGAGCCCTAACTATATAAATATAGGAAAGTCTACTAAGACTATTATATTTAATAGATTTAATCTATAAACTATTTAAACTCCTTATAGTTTATATAATTTAATCTTTAAACTATTTAAACTTCCTAGTTTATATAATTTAATCCCTAAACTATTTAAACTATTACGTAACTTATTACTAAGTCATTCCTTAATATATACTCACTTAAGCGTTCCTTATATTATACTTATTAGGTTATAATAAAATACTCTAATTAAGAACTACTATTCTTACTATTATAGAGACTCTATTTTAAAACTAACTAATTAAGAACTTCTTAAATCTAAGTATAACTAGTAGAAATTAGTAAAAAAAACGTTTTATAAGCTCTATAAAGATAGATAAATAATAAGATCTATAAATTAGCGTACTAAAAGAAAGTCCTTAGAAGATATTTCTAGGAATATATTAAAAAAGTAGAAGAGACATGTATTAGAGATTAAATAGAAGTATTTTACTTACTAAGTACCTTACTATTAAAAAAATCCCTATTATTAGAAGTAGCTATATAAGTAGTATAAAAGAGAATAGGTAGAGAATATAGATAAAGCTTAATATTAAGATAAAAGTAGGTACTCTTAGTATTAATACCTATAGACTAATTATTTTTTTAGACTTAGATAATCTATAGATATATAATTAAGATATTAATACTATTATCTATAAAATTTTATAATATAAATATTAAATATAAAAAAGATATTAAGTTTTAAAAATATAGGAATTTATATTTTCTAGCCAAAAGATCGAGGACTAGTGCCGGATATCGGAGCTTGGCATGGATTTTTACCCTAATAGGCTTAGCTCCCGTGGGGTCGACTTACCACCACGTAAAGGGATAGGGGGTGATGCGTGAATTGCGCCCGGTGCCCGAGACGCCCCTGAGAGCTTTCCCGTCGGCCTCGAGCTTCCACGGGCCGACCCGGGGCCGAAATAGCGTAAACGTCCCTAGAGCTGGATGAGGTAGAACTAGAAGATGGTTAATACCTGGGGTGGGGGACTCCAAAACCTCATTTCCTCTGCCTGTCCCATGGCCGCGTGGGCTTGGTGTTGAGATAGCCAAGTAAGGTCGCTATCATCATTGCGATGCGACACCACCAAAGTGTTTCCCATGCGTACAGGAAGAAATGAACAATTTCATGTACTACGATCCAGACGCTTATACCAGCATACCAAATATCTCAACAGATGGATATTGCATTGAATGCTACAGTGCATAGCTATTACATCAGGTAAGATCTGCGGTTATATGTTTGACCAACTGGCATAGTAACAAAGACGTTGCCTTGTTATATTTTGGTGAGTAATATTAGGGGAGTAGGACTTTCAATTAAGTCCCCGCCCTTCCCGTGGGATTGGGCTATTACAGGGATTACGCCTGCCGTCTCTAGCCGCTCTCAATTATGGATCATTCGTGAGTAGTGAAGTAATCATTATCTCTAAAATATAGCGCGCATTTGAACTGGCAAAAAGAAAACATCAGCCAACCCGCCGCAGGCGCCAACATACTATTACAACATCTCCACAACATAAGGACACAAAGAAATTAGCTTCAGGCCGGCTATACCATGCTAATAACACACACTATAGCTGAATATCTCAAGTACACCAGACCTCGAAGGTCGCTAAGGCCTCTCCTAACGCTGCAAGTCTGCTTAGGTGCATGACTCCTCCTCAGCTGTGATACTGATTTGATGGGATTCAATACCTGGAGCGAGGCTTGCTAACATGGCGAGGCGTTCTTTTTCTTTAGCGGTCCGGCAATAGGGGCATTTAGACAGATCGCGTATGTTCCCATGACATGCGGGGCAGCGATAACGACGATTTTGCGGCTCTGTAGGCGTTGGCTGCCCTTCTAGGAAATTCCAGACCTGTAGGCCTACTACGCCTGTGATGATGATTGAGCACACAGCCACGAACATCAGTTGAATCTTGTCCACCCAGAACAGTTTGGGCATGCCCGTCCATCCCAGCTTGGACATGCCCAGTTCGAACACGCGCATCCACCCTATTTGGGCAATGCCTTTTGTTGATACCTGTGTGTGTGCTTCCGGCATTCCTTCTAGTGATACCTCGGTATGCGGGTCATTCACCCATTCTGCGAGCGGTGTGGATGGGATGGTGACGGGTTGATCCTGTGATGCGAAGAGAGTCGAATTAGTATTACAAATGACGGACGGCAAGTAGGCAAAAGGAGGTAGTTAGGGGGAAGCAAGACATAAAAAGTCGTAATATAAGATGGCTAGCTAAGACTTACAGATGTATCTTCGGCCATAGACTGTTGCAGAGCCCATGCACGTTGCTGGGCGTTGTTAAAGCGCTGCCGGAAGTGCTCGCAGAGGCATATCCTGCATGAGTTGGGAGGCTCGTGAGGATCCATCATCTTGTCGTAATTGCTGGTATCTTCCTCCTTTTTGTTGGTTTCATTGATAGGTTCTTCGCTTGGCTTGCCTTCCTCATGCAAATACCCCGCCCCAGCATAGGTATCATCAAGACATCTCATAGCCCATTTGAAATAAATCGTTGGGCTCATCTCAGGCACGGCGGGACAGACCGATAAGGGGTTGTAGGGATAAAGAGGACAGTTGTCGCGAGACGGTTTGATGACATCGTTGATGTTGGAAGTTGAGGTGGTGAAGAGCTCGGAGCCGGAGGGGGCGCCGAGAAAGGCGATGGAC
Organism: Cladonia borealis; assembly: GCA_018257855.2. NCBI lineage: Eukaryota > Fungi > Ascomycota > Lecanoromycetes > Lecanorales > Cladoniaceae > Cladonia > Cladonia borealis. The sequence continues at coordinate 1,607,913 of JAFEKC020000014.1, forward strand.
CCAATGATAAGTACGACGGAAAGTGGGACGAGAACGAAATCCATGTATTTCATGGCAGATTGCATTCTGTTGAACATGATACCGCTGGTGAAGATGGGAGAAGGCACAAGCACAAGTCAGACTATGGCTAAGAAGATTGAAGGCCAGAGAAGCTGACTTACTGATGCTATGAGCGGCCATAAATATATTAACAGTCGGGGCAATAGGGGTCCTGAAAGGGCAAAAGGGGCCTTGAGACATACGATCCTAATCCCGAGACATGACGCTCCATATCGTCCAAACGAGGTAATCAATAACTGTCGCAATGCTAGGGAGCAGTTCTATGGATAAACACTGCATTGCCTGTCTTCCTAAGGTCTATAGAAGGTGCTCTATATATACATGAGGTCTGTAGCGCAATAGCTATCGGAATAGGGGTAGAAGGTGCTAGAATAGTTAACATAGACTAGATAAGGATAAATAGAGGAACTAATTAAGTAAGCGATAGGAATAGGAATAGCAATATTGTAATAATAACCTGAAACCCACTATTACGTGGCCAAACGAGGATATGCAGGCTACCAGATGAATTTTCAGCCTCGCCCGAATGAGATGCACTTGTCTTGGACATAGGTAGAAAACCGAGACATGACACTCTATATCGTCCAAATGAGGTGATCAAAAACCCCAAAACCCACGACTACGCGGCCAAACGGGGATCTACAGGTATACAGATATACAGCCTCACCCGATTGAGATGCGCTTGTCAGGGACCCAGGTGGAAAAACATTATAGTGGTGATACCTGTTGTACACGGAATCTAATTTATGAGGATCAAATATTGTCGCTTTTTCTAGGATTCAGCCCTGTAGGGCTTTTGGCGTATTCATAAAGGTCTCGAATCCTTGGCGCCCGAAATCGAAAAAAAAAATCCCCCCGCGCATGATTTCTGACTAAATCGTATACAAAATTAAATATGTAATAGAACACTTTTTCTAACCAAAATTTTTTCTAACTTAGTATTATTTATTACTCCTATATAGCTCTATAATTACTTAAGCTAAAAAAAAATTCCTTTAAATTTTGTTAAAGCTTTATTTAGATTTGTATAGGAAAATCATGCGCGAGGTGATTATTTTTTAGATTTCGGGCGCCAAGGATTCGAGACCTTTGTGAATACGCCAATTATCGGCCCGGCAGGGGGACTCCACCAGATTTCCCTACCAGGCACAACACCTCCAGACAATAGTCTCTGAGGCGCCGCAGAATCAAAAGTAGGCATCCGTATGGGCTAGAGCGATCAATGCCACCAGTGACAGCACATCTACTGTTACCGTCAATGGAGTGGAGCTGCAACAACCCCATTTTGTCAGCATGACTGGAGACAACCAAGTTATAGAAGCTCCTTTCACAACCACTTTGGTCGGTGCAAATTCAGACTAAAGCCAAGTGGATGCAACCGTCCGCGACGCGCCAGCTATGCTACAGCAGCAGCGCAAAAAGCTCAATGATGCCGCGCCAGCCGATTCGACCAAGTCCAGCATACAACCGCCTCCAACGCTTCCGAAAGATGGGATCACATCCAATTCGGACTCCCTCACACCTCATGGCTTTGTCTTGGGTGGTACTATCAATCTCTTTGGACTGTTGGCTGCTCAACTTTACACATTCCATGGGACAGCCTCCGACGGAACGACGGACATGGCTATCATTACAGGCGGTAGCACCACCGAGCCAGGGACAATATCGGTGGGTTCCATTGTCCTCAGCCTAAAATGTACTGCTATGGATGATATTCAATTTCGCAAAACATACCTGAGTTACTATGAGATTCCGTCTCCAATCAACATGCGCCTGGGATTATATCTTGAAGCAGATGTGAACCTCGGATTGCTACTTAATCTGTCAGGCTTCTACTCATAGCAAGGAGGCATGGGGTTCCGTTGCATCTCTTAGACATTTTCAGTGGAGCAGTGTAATTGTGCTCTACAAGAACCTCTTCGATTAATATATTGATGACTTCGATCATCATGAAGACATCTCCGTATCCAACCTGGCTCTACCTTTAGCTCCGTGGTACGCGAATTTACTATCTCAGCCTTCATAATCCATGACTATTCGTCCGTCGAAGCAAAGACCGTACTCAGCCAGACTGGCATTTCTGTCAACGCAACACTGGACAACGTGAAATTCGATGACGTTGAAGTTGAAGAAACGTCTTTGGACCTCTTTATTGGGAAAGCAGGTAGCTCGACTAAACGAGGCGCTGGAATTGCAGTCCGCTTTTCTACCAATGGCGAAGTTAGGTTTCTTGACGATCTCGAGGTCACTGCCGCTGTATTCTTTGACAAATAATCCACCTCCAAAGAGCTTCAGTAGGCCATTTACAGCACGCTGGGAGAGGGTCATAGTATAGGGTCGCTCTCCTCGTCGGTGAAAGGCGGTGAGCTCGACATGCCGCTTTTAAACGCCGCCTTTGTCGCGAGCAACACAGACGTCACACCGGCTCCTATCCCCAATAGCTTTGGCTATCCCATCGCCAAAGGGTTCCAAGTTTGCGCGAGCCTTGGCTCTGTTGAAATAAAATTGATAAAGCACTACATGCAAAGTCCTCAAACCTGACTCTAATCAGTAAAGAGGAGCTCGAATTTGAAATCATCCGGGAAGACTATTAATCTTTCCTTTGCGCCGAACGTCAAGTCTGGCAAGAGTAGCCGACGTGGAAATATCCCTTCTGGTCGAGCTGCATCCAGACCTGAAGTTCAATCTTGATGCCGAACTGGATTTCTTAGAGTATCTCAACTTCACCTTGCATGCTGCCGCTACAGGAGAGTTCAAAGACATGCAGGACCAAGAATACTGGAATTTGACGTCGAGGCTCATTTCGAACAAGACATAATGAAAACGTTGGTTGCTCACGTGAACACCATGTTGCTGGCCGCGAAACACGCGGTCGATGAGATGGCTGACGAGGCCAACGCCACCTTAACGAAAGCTGAGGAAGCGTTCGCGGCCTGGATTGACAAGGCCCAGAAGGATCTCGATGCCAAAAAGGTAGACTGGGACTAGGAAAAATGCCAAAGCCTAGGCCGATGCCGCTAAAATGCAGGCGGATATCGTTGCAGAAAGCCAGAGACCAAAGAGAAACGTTGAGCATGCGAAGGAAAGCTTTGACAACTTTATTAGCGACCTTGAGGCTCAATTGACGAGCGTAGAGCAGCATATGAATAACGCCATCGGGGCAGCAGAGAAGGATCTCACAGATGCACAGGCTGACTGGGATGGCAAGATTGATGGTGCACAGCAGAAAATTGAATCAAGCACAGGCTGCAATGACACGAGACTTTGGAGACGCGGAGCAAGCGCTCAGCATTGCCGAAGGTTCGTTGCAGAGCGCGCAAAATTCCGCAAACAGCCTGAATGGTGATCTTAATCGAGAGCGGCAGGCATATAACGAAGACGGTTTCTTCGCAAAAGTTGGAAAGGCGGCTGTTGTTGCTGGCTTAGAGGCCGAACAGGGAGCGAGAGAGGCGGCGGTGGGTGTTGCGGAGGGGCTCGTAGAAGCCGCAAGGGTGACTGTTGATGGACCGTTATATCATGCTGCGCAAGGGCTCGTGAGCGACGCCCAGACTGGACTACAGAGCATCCGGGGACAAGCACCAGGACGTCTCGTGGCTCAAGGGGGCGTAGGCCACAAGGGTGTGCGACAAAGCGGTGAAGGCCACACGGAGCATAGGCCAAAAAGAGCATAACCCTGTGGTATGGACCACTTTTGATGTGCACTATGGCTAGTGGCGCAATCCACGCTTTGTGGTGTGGACTATTGTGCGCGTACACTATCGCCGATGGTGTACCCCACGCCTCGTGGTGCACACGCAAAATGATGGCGTAGGTGCACCCCACTTTGCAACGCTACAGGAAGTGTACACAGGGGCCTGATATGAGCTCTGTCTCTGTGCCTTATTTAACGCTGGGACCTGGAAGGGCTCTAATGAGGCCTGTTGTAATGGTGCTGCGTTGCCCCCGATATTCCCTGTCGGATGGCGGGCGCTAATGGGCGCCGGTGGCATAACCATTGGGCACTAATTCTCAGCTGAACTGGCAATACTTGAAGAATTCCTTTAGTTGGGCGCCATTTATTGATTTTTTGCTTCAAAGACTGGTCGGGCCAACGCCCTTTTTGAGCGCTTCTCCATGAAAGTTGGTCAGCTGAGCATCCTTTCTCTTTTTGAAACCCCTCTCTAGAAATTACACCACGGAGTACTCCGTATCTGACCTTAGCACAAGCTGTTGCAACAAAAAGGGAACGCGCGCCGCGTGTGTTATCTGGGTCTATATATTGCGACACAAGCCAGCCCCGAACACGAAGCTCGATCATGGTGCTATCCGATACACCGTGCAACCGAAGCCTTAAAGACAGGCACCATTTCCTCATAATACGCGACGTCACGTCGTATAATGAGTTCCATAACCCCTTCCCTCACCACGTTCCCCACGACGACTCCTTTCGTCCTGGGAACAACAACGACACCAGCAGCAACCACCTCTAATCCCTCCCTGTTAGGCTGGATTGGTGTGAGCGCTGAAAATAATACACCAATCTGTAAGTCTATTCAGAGCTTCATTGCACGCCTGCCCTTCAATAAGATAACATGACTACTAGATTCGTCCACGACCTGTAACCCAGGATCGACATTCTTTGTATCAAACACCTACGCCGCCTGCTGTAGCGTTTATGCGTCAAGCGAGCTTTACACATCATGTCAGAGCTCGACTATGCTAGTCGGCCCCACCCAAGTCAATACTTGTGCCCTTGGTGAAGTTTGCAAGACAGACACTATCTACCAGATGAGCGTCGACGCAAGCCCTACGCAAGATATCTACTGCGGGCCAACAGGTCCCGAAAACACTTGGTTTCGGCAGATGCCAACGCCTGGTCTAGGTGAGCTTTGATGTTTTCTTTCTTTTCACAAAACAAGACCCCCCACAGGAGAGCCACTATGCCTCTCGCTAATCAAAATTCTCCCCCTGTTGACTCCTATCTCTAAACACATTTATGCGTACTCTCTCACTGACGGAGTTGGAAAATGGCAGTGTGGGCCGGTCAGAACAACCCAAACAACAGTCCCAGCCAATTCCCCGGAGGAACAGTTGGGGGTGGAGTAGGCGGCTTCATTGTCGTCATAGGTATCGTAGTCCTTTTTCTCTGGTGCTGCGGATGTTGCGGAGGCGGCGGAGACAGCGGAGGGGACAACCGGCAAAACGACGCCGCTAATGATAATAATAACCCCTGGCCGAATAACTCCTGGAATAACCAACAAGACTCCTTGGGACTCGACAACCGATGATAACTCCTGGCGAAACCACACTTTAAATGACTACCCGATATCCAGCGGTATGGGGAATGGAAACAACGATAATGGATACTAGGTATTCCAACAGCGCTGATAATAATGAATATTCTATCTCAATTTACTAAAAATATCTATATAGGTCTGAATGCCCCTACCCGAAGCTCTCAGCATTACCTTTAGAGACTCATTTTAATTCTATCAATTCTTTTTTAAACATTTAGTTAAGATTCAAAAAGTCTTCTTTAAATAAACTCTAAATAGAATAATTTATTTATTTTCTCCAGCCTGACCGTGTCGTTAAATGATGCCGACGCCAGTAGCTTGCCGTCTGGCATTACTACCACGTCCTTGATGTAAGCCCGTGGTCCTTAAGTGTCCGCAGCGCTGCTCCTGAGCCGGCGTCCAACTCAGTCGCCAGCCTACGATCTACTGGTTAAGAATTCTCACGACTACAGTCATGCAAAGCTGGTCAAGAAACGTATTCTCGTGCCAGCCACAGATGAGCTTCCGCAGAAGATGGAAACCAAGCACACTCAGATCGTTCAGTCCTGCCTTATTTGTCTGGACTTTGGTAACGAGGACTTTGGTGATGAATATGAATTCTAGGATGGTGGCGTAACTGTTGCCGTCAGATATGTTGAGAAGGTATGTCCTATGATGGTGGTCATCAAATTACCAGCTAATGCTTCAGATTCTTATGCGGCTGAGTGATATTTTGGTCAAATTTGTGAGTGCTTACATGAAGGTTGCTGTAAGCTACTTAAGAGAGTTGCGAGCCTTACTTCTATGCTGATCGGTTGAGTTAGTGTCCTGTATTGAATCTTTGTGAGCAACGTGGTCGAAGTATAACAGTCCTTTCATATACGAGCAGTTGCTGAATCTATTCCATCAGCATGGACGTAAAGAATTGCGCCAGTGAGGTCGGCGCCTGGTATTTTGCGATTTCGTAATCTGTCAAGTTCCTCCGATACCTCTATACCATGGTGCCCAATTTATCAAGGTCTTAGCATCAACTGATTCACGACATGATACTCAGTGGGTTTCTTACACAGGTCAAAGTGGCTGACGCCGCTGGCTGCAGTGAACGGACGATTTGAAATATGGGTCTCCAATGTCCAGCTCTATGGCACGGGTAGGGTTGAGTTGAGCGAGTCCCGTTCGGCATTGCCGATGGATCGGAGACTTGGGTGAAATTAGTGCCGCTGCATTATGAAACTGTGAGAACCGCGTCGAATTCCTGCATTAGCTGCATCAGTAGTACGGGTAGGGTTGAGTGGCGGATCTTCGAGTGGTCTAGAACAACCACCTACAATACTAGTACCGCGAAACCCCCAGAATGCTCGCAAGTCGTGTCCGATTCTCGAGCAATCTCCTCTATGTGGACAAATTACTGCTGCAACTCGAGCTGAAACCCATAAAGGCGCTTCACTACGGCTGAAGCTGAGTCTCGCTCTGGCCCGAGCCATACACTCGGACCAGTCTCACCTTCTCCATGGTATATATCAAGTACGTAACCTCGACTTTGATAATCTGATCATCTCAAGTTGACTTCACACGATGCCTCCTCAAGTTTGGCGTTTACCCCAGACACTGGCCCAGGTATCAGACCAGACGCCAATCACCACTATGCCTTTAACAAACGCAGAATATAACTACATCGGTCTAGATATCTTCCCCATATTACTTATGATTGATACAGGTACTTTCTAGATAGATTCGCTCAAGTCGGCACTATCACCATTATCCCCTACGCGCTCAATGGCCAATTCAAGTGGGAAGTGAAATACAAAAGCCCTCTCGTCCAAGTCGACCTTGATCAGAAGATCCTGCAGGTCACCCTATTGGGGTCGAGGCCATTATCTACCAAGAAAGGTCCCCTGGCTACACAAACCCGCCGCAAAGGTTTGTCGACTTTGGAGAAAGCGACCAAGTCTCTACAGGCTTCAACAACACATACATGCGGTATCAGGACCTAGTCGACAGATTGGGTCCCAATCAGGCTAATTTCCACAAGGGAGACCAGGATAGGTTCATTGCAACACCGAATTAACTACCGTTTCCAATTTGGGACATTTCCGGCGCGGCGCAGAGAATCGGCCTACAGTTAGAGTGCTTCAAAGCGTCCCTGGATTCTCCTTTGAAAGGAGAGGCCCAACGAGATATTCAGATAATGGACCTCTAATCGATTTGCCTGCTTTGGCGACAGCGATCTACGCGACGGTGACGATGTAAAGTCCTTGTGAAAGTTGGCCTCCGAGGATCGGATGGTGCATACATAGGTTGCAACGAGCGATGATTGATTAAAGAATGGATTGAAGAAAAGTAAGAAATGAACGCTGATAGTGGGCAGGTCATAACGGACGAAAAGAGGAAGATTTTAGAAGATTGAACACATTATAAGGTTTTGAGTACTCCATTGTAAGTATTTGGCAAGTAAAGATGGTGATGCCGAGCCACAGGAGACTAGAACAGAAGTTTTGCTTGTGGTTGAGCATGATGGTATACCATGCATCTGGTTCCTTATCGCGGGAGGATTCACGTTGATGCCACCGAATTTAGGTGGCCATGCGATTTAATTCTCACAGAACTCAGCAAGGCGGGTTTTAGCATGGTTTAGAAAGCTCTATGCTTCTGCTTATCTTCCGTCTCTTCCAAATTATTGACAGATAATGGATAGTGGAGGAAGCTCCGATGGTTTCGCAGCCAGCTGCGTGTGGAGCTGATGGTAGAGCGACTGGTGGAGCAGATAGTGTAGCTGATGGTGGAGCAGAGGATTGGAATTCGTCTCGTATACAAGGTGTTCAGCTACCTCTCGAGTAATGCGACTAAGCTCCAAATTTGCTGCTTGGTGGAGCCGGCATGGTGGTGAGGACGACAGGCCTGCATGAGGACCATTGGTGAGGTGTTTTGTTGAGCTCTCATCTTTCCGGATATAGGGAGTAGAATTTCTGAAATGATCTGGTGGCTTTTGCAAGCACTGGTGGGTGACCGAATATTGCGACGACGCTTTGCAGCGACGATATCCCAAAATCAGCACTATGCGGCGGCGGAAGGAAGGCAAGGACCTCAGTGCTGGAACTGGCAAGGATGGAATACGCCTCTTCTTTAGTATTTGGCTTTCCCTGGGAATAGGCATCACTGTACCATGCCCTCGACAGGACATTTTATTAGTACAAATTGCAGATTTCCATGCTTTTACTATCGTCGCTGGATAGATATGCTTGCTTCCTATCAGGCGAACCATGTCCATAGCTGCTCCGAATCTATTCTCCTCAAGACGTTTTTGAGTTTCAATATAACGACCTTGGTTGTTTGATTCGATGCCAATATTCAATGTAGATAACATTAGCTCGTTGTCAATGTCAATTCCCGACTCTCAGATTATAGTCCCGTGTAGGTGGTATGGGCGATCATAGCATCATAACACTGCTATGGACCTAGCATATGAAGCTTAGTGTTGAAAAGCCTCTATTGTCCTCGTACCCAGCTCATCACTACCTTCTTGATTTTAGAGAAGTCGGAGTGTTCAAATGTGTGAGCTGATATAGGTTTTTAGATCTCTCCATTATAAAGCTTGAATGTGATGCGAATGGTTATGTTATTGGATTCTTCCTCGATTTAGGATCCTAAGCTTTTAGTAAAAGGTTTCTTTAGGTTGTAGGTCTTTATCTTCATCTATATTGAGTAAGTCGTCGAGCCTGATCCTTTACTAATTCTCTGAACTTATCTTATTCTCTAGACTTGGATTTTATAGTCTTTCTTGTTCTTCCCGCTATTGTACTTATCTACCTAGTCTCCCTTGCTATATCCTTTTTCACTTCGGCTTGAGTTTGTCTGGTTTGTTGTTCTACTTTTCTTGCTAAACTCATCTTCCTAGGTCCGGCCTCCTTAGCTCCCACCTTTCTCACTTATAACTCTCCAGCTCTTACCTTTACAGCTTCTACATATCCGGCTTCTACGCCTCTAGTTCCTACGTCTCCAAGCTCCGTCCCTCTAATGCGTCATCTCTTAGACGCAATCCTTCTAAACGCAAAGATAAAGGTTTCTCTAAGAATGTAGATTAGAAAAGAGAGATTCTTAGTCTTCTATATATTTCTCCACGCTTAGTAGGCCGCAAAGTCCGCTTCCTTTTCACCCCCGCACTATCTTTGACGAGTACGCGTTTAGAACTTTCTGCCAGGTTTCTCGCATTGCTTCAAGGCGACAACCTCTCGCGACTTGAAGCCCAAGTATTTAGCGAGATCAGCGAACTCGCGCAGTACCGTGCATCCGCGTTGGTAGTGTGAGGCATACAACTGTCGAGAGCCTAGATCCGCATCAGCTGCCGAGCTTGGCTTATTAGACGCGAGCTGGACTCTGTGACCTGGATGGCAGCGCGGGTAGGTCTTTGGTCAGTGTCGGGACAAGCTTAAGAAGGCCAGTGGACACCATGTTGCCGGTTGAAAGTCTGATCAGCCTCATGATGTAACCACCCAACACCTTAAGGTAGTTCGGATTTTCGAAGAGGGTGTAAAAAGTAGTCCTTGAGGCCTCCATGTTTTGCAGCCTCGCGTATATTCCTATGCGATCTTGTTCGCTGCACTTGGTCCCGTAAGTCGTCAGCGATCCTCATTGACACCCGTGGTGCTCGAAGCTCCAAGGCTTTTATTAGTGACTTCATCCACATATTACAAAGTGCTCACGTTGTGCTGGAAAAGCTTCCCCGAGTGTCTTTAATGGTGCAGGTAGTGCAAGGTTGGTTGTTGAGTCTCAGTAAATTTGTAGCGCCAGTCAGAGTGTCCACTTACATATAATTGTCGCAATGCTAGGAGTGGTAAGCACTGCATTGCCTGTCTGAATAAGATCTATGGAAGGTCCTCTATATATACATGAGGTCTGCGGGGTAATGGTCATCGGAATAGGGGCAGAAGGTGCTAGAATGATGCCAAAATCGGGCAATAGGGGTAAGCTAGCTAAGCGAGCTAAGCGAGCGATGGAATAGGAATAGCAATATTGCAACAATAACCGTCTTTGGCTACGGATATTGTGTTTCATGTGTAGAGCCTCACGCTTCTTCATAGAAAAGGAATCACATAGAGAGCATCACCTCCTGATGCCTGAGAAGTCGCTTGAGGCACGGCTTCCTATAAGGGCGCAATCGGCTCCACCACCGGTATTGAGATCGCAAACTCTGTTGGAACTGGTACTAACAGATCTTGCGGTAGATTTCGCCATTACTCAACTTCTTTTTGTTGGTATATTCCTCAACCAGGCACATTCAACTTGGTGTCAACGCCTAGTGCATGTGTTCGTTAGAATCTTTACGATTTCTGTGAAGGCCCAACAAGTAGTTCCTAAGTAGAGGTATCAAAGTGTAGAAAGCAATAGTGATAAGGCACACGAAGAATACCTCGCCCGGACTTTACGCTGATTGGACCCCGCAGGATACGAGCGTATAAAGCAAGCACTTAAAAGGACCTGCGACACAGGCGGCGATGGTCAAGACAGTTTAGGGGAGATTGTGCACCATGATGTTCGCGCTTAAACTCATGTCTTGTTTATGCGTCGAGCAGGAAAGAAGAGAGTTGCTCACATGTGAATTGAATGACTTATCATGTTTTGCGTACCTGTACACCCATTGGCAAAGTCAGTCCTTGGCGTGAAGTCATAGAGCTGCAGCGACAGTCGAGGATTTTGCACAGTGGTTTCGACCTCTGCTTGAAAAGGCTGCCAACAGCAAGATTGGCCAGCATGAATGTCGTAAAGATATCGATAAGGGCTAGAAGGAGCATAGTAGTATCAGACCCCTAGACGCCAACCGTCTCTAGAATGACGCCATCTTTGTTTGTGGATCTGGTGTGAACTCAGGTTGCTAGGTGGAGACTGATGTCGTTTTAGACCAAGTCCTTATTTAATATCGAGCACCAGTACCACGCCGACGTTTTCCCCGAGACTGTATGTGTGTTCGTTAGCTAGTCCAGCCACCAAGTCTCTGTATTCTTCCGCGTAAGAGGTTTCGATGACAGTGGAAGGACATTGAAAATCGGCGCCCGTAAAGGTGTGTACTCGGGATAACATGCGTTGATGGGTTTATGTCCATAGACGATCCAAACCTGATCGAATTAATAACAGTTGCGATATCCGTATTCCCATAAGTAACGTGATTCAGTTGGGATCCAATCTCCTGGACAAAAATCCGGGCAGATATTGCCATCTCGACGGTGGACCGGGAAGGTTGTGGAGACCAGTTGAAGCTGGAAACTCACAGTGATACTCATCAGCGCTATATCTCTGCTAAGAAAGACCTGTCCGCTTGCCTGAGTTTGCCTAACATGTATGTATGTATCTTTCCAGCATCAATCATACCATCTGAAGATCTTCTGGCTTCCAGCTCAAAGCACAACGCGCTGAGCTCTTGTGGTAATTTGTTTCGAGCCACTCCGTCCCTTTGACTTGGTCCCCTGAAGCGATCAAGCCGTAATGCACCCCACGAACACTATCGCTCCGAACCGGCTGGGACACCGTGTGAACTTGTTTGTAATTGGTACACGTACCGTCATTTTCTTGACGACTGTACTCTGCCCGAAGCGCCATGTACTACACTGTTGGCATCTTCAGCACATATTGCTGGTCATCCTTAATTGTCTTCTTCCACTTTGCCCCTTGAGCTGTGCCCACAGAGCTCTCATCAGCCCGTCGTGGACTCGTCCTCCAGTTGCTTGATCCCTAAATCTCAGCAGCCACGAATACGCTACCCATCTGGAACAGCTGGCTCCCCCCCGTCGTGATACCACAACACTGGCGTCGGAGTGACTTAACAACACTTGATGGTCAGCCTGGAACCATGAGTGGTGTGATGAATTCTTGTCGCCTCACGATTGGGCCCAGCAGTGTCCTGTTCGAGCGGGCCACGTATCTGCACTGAGACACTAGGAATCCGGTTGCTTGCATCCTCTGATGTCTCATCCTCATCTCTGACAGGTGTCCGGTATTCTCCGATTTTTCCATCAAATATGTACGCTGGAAGGTGTTTACTATACTAAGCAACACAGTGGGTGGTCAAATCAACGATCCTGTCCGTACGAGTCGACCTTCTTCAACTGTCTTTCCAGAATCGATTTAGATCTCCCCTCTAGACGTCCCATCCGGTTTACTGATCACCACATCGCCCAGTCAATCTCATTCTTGGTGCTTGGAGAGTCAAGGCCTGACTCAGCCATCAGTCCGACCCCGATCGAGGAAAATGAAGAACGTGTGTGACTCGATCTACCCCAACGTGTAGGTGTTGTGGTTGTGAGACCCCTTCAGCAGAGGGTTATGGCGCTCGTCCAGCGTGGCCACCACTGAAGCCAGCTCTGTCGGCAACGCGTATATCCAACCCACAGTATATTCTCCATACTTCATCGCTTTTCAAGGTGTGCGGGAATCGTTTGCTGCCTGGTCGACCACTTCATGAAGTCTTCGCTTGGGGTAATCGATGACAAGTGCGCTCCGGAACTTCGCTTTGATGGAGTCTTAACGGTACAGGAAGACTCATGTGATCGTCATACTTGGATGCTGCTGCAGTATGAAGCTCTGAGAGCCCAAGGTCTCCAAGACGCTTATCTGTCACAAGCCTGCTTCCACAAGCCTCCGCCTGTGATTCAGCATAGTGGTATAACATGCATCCAAATCTTCGTTGCGGGAGGAACGTATGTGGATGCCATCTAATTGGGGTGACCATCCGATGCACTTGGTCAGTCCCTCCGGGGAGCAATTTGGACACTGAGCCTCTGATAAACTCAGCGTTCGGGTTCGACAAAACGTTATCTGATACCCATGTCCTTGACACCAGTTGCGGCTCACTAACTTTTTCGGGAATCTGAACGGTGCAAATTTTTCCCCACCACCTGGGCCACGAATATTGACAGAACGCTGGTTCAAGCATTGAGGCGAACTTCTTCAAGTTTGCGACGAGCGTTTTGGCATCGGCTTCGTGTTCAGGCGAAAATTGTTCCCTTTCATGAATAATGCGCCTTACTTCTGTCATTGTATCTTGATAGCATCTTTGGCCCATGACCGCCTCGTCGTCAATAAAGATCTTATTGTGTTGAAGGAAGTCCCTCATTTGCAACAGTCCACCCCTGGTGTTTGTTCTTTCACTAGTGCGTGATTATGTCTGCGTCTGAACTTGAAGTGGTGGTGGCTGGGGTCCGGACATGGCGACACTGAAGGCTTCGAGGTTGGAGGAAGTAAGAGGTACTTGTCTCGGTTCGGTGGGACCTTGAGAGCGATTGGCATCGACCTGAGCGTCTTGAAAGAGCATGCACGTCAGCTGGTACGATCCACAAGCACATATTATGACCCTTGCCTTCAATACTGCCGACATAGGCTCGCTCTTTGCTCGCTTTGAGGGGCGGCCTTGTGCGGTGTCTGGGGAGGGGTATGATGAAAGGGCGGCAGGCGACTGTATAGACTGTCGGACGAGGGGAGGACCTTCTAAGTCTGTTGAATATTGTTTTCGCTTACGCATAGTGCTGAGGAGAAAATGCAATGACGAGAAAGGTAGAGGCATAAGTTGTGAGGCGGAAAGGAATGAATATGAAAGGACGAACGGCGGCGGGACCACCCGTGATTCGACTAGGATAAGCGCTGGGCGCGCGCTTGAAGCTTGGACCATATTCTAATAGGCCCGGTACGGACCGAAATTATGCCGCAAATCTTTAGGGCCAAACTACTGAAAATAGTCAGGTCCCTCCCCGTTTAAATTGGCCAACGCTCATCCGATCTACTGACGCAAGTATTAACACTTGTCTCATGTGGTCGCTATTACCTATAAGTACATCGCTGTCGCCGAATCCTGACGAACAAAGCTCGGCCAAATCCGGGAACCCACCTGTTCCTAGCAATCACCACCAACGCCACCATAGTCATAATAGTCATGGATATTCAGAACAGCGAGTGCGTAATGCGATGGAAAGGGTGTGAGCAATGCTTCTTTTCGTTGGCAGGTTTTGATAGTTGATGCCAAGGCGGCCGCTCCCGAGGCTAATGCCTTACGTAGTCTTGGCTTGTAAACACAATATCCAAACACAATATCTAAACACAGTGCTCTGAATCCTCTTCCCTCTTGATTTTCTTAATCTCTTGAACTTCAGTAGACATGGTCAAGTATAGGCCCGTGTTAGAGGAACTGCGAGAGCAGCACGCGTCCGAAGAAACTGGAGATTCGATACCTGTATGGCTCGATACTTTGTGTAACAGTCCTTCACTCTCTAAGAATAGCCTACCTCCCGCCTCGCCCCCTCGTTCCTCCGCATCTTCCCCTCCTGCAACACCCCCTCACCTTCGCACGCGAAGAGGACGATTACATCGAAAGCCTCTACAGACCTCAAAAGGCAATCAAGGACCGCCTAGATTATCCTTGAAGCGAAAAATGCCAAACCGTGATGATGACGCAGAGGAGAAGCTGCCGCGGGAGTTAAGGGACAGAGCCACATTGAAGATGCCGGCAAAGCTTCGTGATGGAAAAGAGCAAGTGCTGCACAGTCATACTATTCCCGTAGGAGGGTCAGGGTCACCACAGAAGCAGCAGGCCAGGGGCGGACGTGGAGGTGCTACGTCGGGTCAAGGTCACACAATTGGAAGTGGGCAACACCTTGCAGGTCGGGGCTTGGTACCATATGATATCGCTCCAAGGAATCCTACCACACCAATGAAAGGACAAGGGCGCGGCTCCCGCTCCCCCACTAGACGCCCGCAATCACCGAGCAAAAGCTCCCATGCGTCAGACCGGACAGGCTGGATGGGGCGCTTGGAACCTGGAGTCCAATTCCTCAGCCCAGAGGAGTGTCTGATGGACCGCGAAGTGCGCGAAGTGACGGCAAGTGCGAGAACCTTTTGGCTTGATTACATCAGGTCTGATACCAATGATGAATTTATTCCCAATTACTTCCGGGTAAGTGATACGCTCTCGATGTCATACCGTTTGCTATGGGTCTGCTGAACGTAATCTAGGAGGAGATCATTAGACAAGAAATGACCCCACACAAAACCAAAAAACGCATGCCAAAGGATTCTTTCACTGACCTTAAAGACGGTTGGTACGGGAACTTTCATGAGAAGGAGCTCGACTTCCTCTTCAACGAGGCCTGCGACGTGATGAAGATGGCAAGGGCGTATCGCAATACCCGCTGCACTGAAGCCCATTGGATGGCTGTAGTCGTTCACCCTCTGCTCAGAGTCCTCCGTCGCCTCGCTAAATACAAAAACGTTGATGGATTCGAAAAACTGGAAGTGGCTGACATGTACGTTCCAGAAACCTGAATTCGTAAGGTAACACCCTGAAAGCACCATACTAACCTTACTCTGACAGGACAAGCGTCAACTTAAATACCTATCACGCTCCAAAAGACCCAAACAACGACAGCAAGCCCCTCAACAAACGAATCGATGGCGCACTTGGCCTCAGCCTAACACCAGTCCAAAGGGACTTCCTCATCAAGGCGAGCTACAATGACGCTGCACCTAGTATCAACCCCATTAATGGCGAATTCGGAGCCTTTAATCCCTTCTTCGCGCACATTGAGATTAAGCTACCATACACCGATAGAGCGCCTGGACCTCAGCTGGGCACCTGGGCCGCTGCGGAGTTTTCCAAGCGCGAGCTTGAGGGATATTCGCTCGACATGCCCATCGCATCCATCTCCATCATCGGCGATAACTGGGAACTGTGGGTTGCATATCCAGAAGGATTTGGCGAAGGGGTGCGAGAGGATGTTGCCTACGGACCTTGTGTGCTCATGGGGCCCGTACCTATTGGTAATACGACGGGTGTGCGAGGTATTTTTGAAATATTGCAGTACTTATGTCAGTGCGCGGATTGGGGTCTTAGTGAATATCGAGCGTGGTTTGAGAGGGAGATTTTGAGGAGATATGGGTGGGTGCCGGAGGGGGAGAAAGTGGAGGGGAAGCGGAAAAAGAAAGCGTGAACTCCATGAGGTTGATGGGCGACCTGATAGTAGGTAAGAGCGGACTTGCCTGCAGCATTTGAAGGTTAATGGCATGAGGGCCGTTGATGACATCTCTTATTATGCAAGCATGCGTGCGACTGATAGCTTTTCTAATGACATGACCTGTTGTCAAATCTAACGTCCACTCATACTTCGACCGTATCACTTGAAACACGTCTGCTCTTATTGAAGATGCTACCAGAAAAGCTTAAACGTCAAGCATTTTGCGGAGGAACCATCGAGTATCCACCACCAAGCTGACAGAATTTGTCTTCTTCCACGAATCAAAATGGTCTCATCCTATTACGACCCAACAAGGGTGGAGAGGTTATCATAAACCAGGAACAGTTCGCGCTCGCACAAAAAAATGAAGTTTCCCCGTTTGGGCCGAGATTATTTAAATTGGGGTAATCGCCTGGCCGCTGCACTGCCTCCATTTCCTCTCCGCACATACTGTTAACACAACTCCTGCGATAATAGTCATGGTCTGCAACGATACACACATTCTTCGTTTCTATTGATTACAAGTAAGCTAACATGCTGTGTAGTCGACTAACCATCTTCCGCGCCGATAGAACTTTTTCGTCGCGCCACTGGCAACCCTATGGAACTGGAATCCTACATTGCTCGAATTGCCGTTACAGCACTGCCCAGGGAACCATGCCAACATATCTTCAGCCATACTCTTAGTGTCACACGTGCACTACAACCGATGATTTGAGCTGGGCTGAGTGGGTTCTTCTTATTGCCGGACCGGTAATAGCTCAGGTCCAGAGGATTCTGCTTACGATAATATCACGGCACGTAATTTTCAAGACTGCACCTATTACCTGTCACCGAGGTGTTGAATAATAAGATACAGCCGACGCTAATAGAATGGCATTGGGTTCGTGGATTAAGCTAGAATCTAGAGTGCGTGTTTCCAGTAGCAGCTAATCTGCGTAGCTTTGAAGGACTTAGGTTTATAAGATTATCGTGCCGAATGCCGCTCGAAAATATAGCGGTGAGATTGCCTCACAAAAATAACAGGCTTAGCTCATGGTTGGGTACTAGATGTCGCACGCAGCGTTTTGAAAACATCGTGAATTGACCGGCTTTTGAAGAGTGTCCTTTAACTTTATATAAGACCTTCAGACTTATAAAACCCTCGTTTTAGTTTACGGTAATTAATATTTACTTTAACGGTAGCTATCATAATTAGTTGGGAAGAAATATGCCTGACATGTCGCTATTTACGTTGTCTATACAAGCAATCTTAAGCGATAATACAACTACCACCATAAGCTATGCATCTAGGAGCGCAATAAGCCCTTGTTATTTCCTTGCTTTGAAACCATAAAGGGGAGGGATCTATAAATAGCAGTCCATCCGAATTCTAATTAAAGGAATCTCCTCTCCGCCTCGCTTTGCATACGACGAGAGACTTAAACTACCGAAAATCCTTTAGAGACCTTGGGCTTTGAGATTCAGCCAGCTACGTTCTAGTAGGTACAATCTACTTTAGCTATATTAAAGTAGGACTTGATACGAATCATGATATAGATAAGTAAGGCGAAAGAAGATATACATAATACTAAGCTAAAACGGGATGATACGATCCTCAATCACCTTTCCTCTTAGGGACTTAGTAGGACCCTAGCGAGATACTGATCTATTTAAAACTAGTATTCTCCTCCAGACCAGCTCATAACATCTGCTATACACAAGGATGAGATCTACGCACGGTTTGAATAATCAGGTCTTAGTGTTGGAGGCAAGTTGTAAAAATGACCACTTCGGAATGGACTATACTATCAACCAACTATGGTGTCAAATTATATGGCTGAAAACGTTGTGCATACTTTGGTCAGGGTACTCGGCGAGATCAAAATTAACAATGCAGAGTCGATTGACACTATATCCTATCTCAGCGAACGAGATATAGAACAAATCTGGCGACGGAATCAGGACCTTCTAGAAGTCGTGGACGGTTGTGTTAATGATATCATAGCTAGCTATGCTATCAGCCACCCAGAAATGCCAGCCATTTATTCTCTAGGAAGGGTCTGGTAACAAAGCTCGCATCCCACTTAGTGGCCTTGAGAGTTCGTAAAATGGCCATAGTTCCAATATTATTCGAAAACTCAATCTGGATAGTTATTGTACTAGTGGCAGCTCTGAAGATCGGAGGGTCTTTTGTGCTCCTTGATATTAACTAGCCCGAAAGCCGCCTATTAAAGATTTTACGGCGGATTGACGTAACTCTCCTAGTCACATCCTTCGGTCAAAAAGAATGTGGTATTAGCCTAATTGGGTATAATAGGAGTCTCACGGTATTAGAGAAGTAATTAAAGGTATACTTAATATAAGGATTATGTCCTCTGAGCATAAGAGAGCTTATGACCCACTATACGTTGTTTTTACCTCTAGCTCAACAGGGATTCCTAAGGACATTATTGTTACACACTCTACCTACCTCTCGGGCGCCCTTCGCAGAGCCGAGATGATTGGTTACACCGAGAGTTGTCGGGTTTTTGACTTCCCATACTATATCTTCGACATGAGCCTCGAGTGTATTCTCGGCACGTTGGTGACCGAAGGCTGCGTTTGTGAGCCTTCCGAATACGAGAGACTGAATGATCCTGTAGGAGCTATGAGGCGTCTGCGTGTTAACGCATTCCATACAACACCCTATGTTGTTCGATTACTTGACCTGGAGTCTTTAGATCTCCGCTGGGTTCGGTTAGGACGTGAGCCACTAGCAATAATTAAATATCATTTGGCTGATCAAGCGTCCTTATTTCCTTGTTACGGGCCTGCCGAGTGCTCAATAGTTGCTACAGTGAATTCTAACGTTGTAAGAATTCCAAGCAAGGAATCGTTGAGCCTAAAAAAATCGGTCGTGGTGTTGGTACCGTCACATGGATCGTAGACCCATCAAATCACCACCGGCTGTTTCCCATTGGAGCTGTTGGCGAGCTTGTCATAGAAGGCCCAACTGTTGCTCTAGGCTATCTAAAAAATGCAGCCAAGACGGCAGATTCCTTCATCAAACCTAAAGTTTGTACAAGACTGGAGATCTTGTTCGGTATGAAGCTGATGGTTCCATCGTTTTCGTTGGCCGTAGAGACGGTCAGGTCAAGATTCGAGGTCAATGTATTAAAGTTGGGGAAATCGAGCATCATCTGAGACAGCTACTTCCGGCCGAAGCTACAGTAGTGGTTGATATTGTTACTGATGAGCACAGAACGGCCGAGCCTTCTCTTGCAGCCTTTGTTGCTCTTTCTAACGGGAAAAATGGCTATGAGCGCTGTCAAATCCTGTGCCCTTACATTCCTTTCTTTTTACCAAACAAAGACGCTCCTACAAGAAGCCAATCTGAAGATTCGTACATAGCTCTAATGATGTTATTCCCATACCTTTCCAAACAACACCAGACATACACATTGCCTGATGAGCCAAAGGTTGAACACCAGTCGCCGCGTAAATATCGCCAAATCAGCACTGGCTGGACCGTTACGTTGCTCGTGGTCGCTGCTTGTGTCGTAGGTATGACAAGTTTTGCAGCTGGCAGATACTCTGTCCACAAGAAATTTGCCAACGAGCTTTCGCTCGTGCCTTACCCTTTCTCAGCAGAGCCTTCACATAAGATAGCTCTGGAATTCAACAAGACATTTACAGAGTCTTCGGCACAGGCAGATCGAGCATGGAAAGACGTGATGCCGCCCGAAGGTGGTTTTTTTGATTATCCCTCACCTGGTGAAGGAAGGGCCACATTCTCAGTCTACCATCAGATGCACTGCCTGGTAAAACCCTCTCTTCGCCGTAGAGGTCATGGCTGATACACTGCAAAGAACGGTATCCGAAAGAGTTATTGGACTTTCGTCGAAGCAGCCCTTTCTGGAAGAGTCTTGCGCAAGGACGAGATTGGGCACATGGCTGCTCCGGCACATGTGCAGCATTGCATCGACTTCCTGCGCCAGAGCCTCATGTGTAAAGCTGATACAACAATTGAGATCAGAGATGAGGCGATCATGGGCGTTAAAGGGTTTGGGGTCAGACATGAATGCGTAGACTGGGATAGACTGATTGCGTGGACGGCGAGAAGACAGCTCTAGCACTTGGCCTTTACTAGGCTGTACAATGTTTCCGTCTAAGGTATGCTGTGTGCCTTCGAAGTGTTCCTCAAAGGCTGGTCCAAGTAGAAGAAAGTCCAACTTGCCAGCCAGAATATGAAAGCGATCATTTCATAGATAAGCAGGTTCTGAATAGCTTGAATATAATGTCGTGTTTGGTCCAACGATGCTTATAGCCAATTAGTGCTCATCCGGTAAGACGGAAAAGCTGCAAAAGCTGCACAATAGAGCTGCAAGATAGCGGATATCAATATCTTTATTGGTTGGGCTCCAGGGCCCCCACCCCGCTGCAGCGGATGGCCAAGCTGGTGCTGCTGCTAATGGCCACGACAGGGAGCGGAGGCCCATCGCCAAGACCCCCTCCGTCTGAACGACAGGGTACCTGGGGCGTGATGGCTAGCGTATATACAGGCGTGGGTGGGTGGGGCAAGCAGATTGCTTAGAAAAGTATGTTGAGTTACTGAGCAGGTACAGCAGGGAAGGCGGTGGAGATGAAAAAGAATGAGGAGCAAGAATGGGTGGTGCGCCCTACTAATACTGCTGCGTCGGTCCCCCTTTCCCTAGCATCCGCCGGCGGCACTGCTAGTGGCCACGGGTGACGACACCGTCGAGCACTAACCCCCAGCTAGGCTGGATCCAAATTTGATCGAGGTCACGTGGAGAGTGTGATGATTGATGATTGATGATTGATGATTGAGCACTGATATGTGGTAGGAATAAGGTTAGAACTTAAAAGTTCACCAAGGCGTGCTTGCGGTACGGCGCCGGTGCTAGTGGAAGCTAGAGTAGGTAGTATAGAAGTATGATACTATTCGTATAGCTCCCTAGAGATACACTTAAAGGGGTTCGCCTAGGCGATCAGGCTAGCCCCTAGAGCTAGAACTTAGCTTATAGGGGCTACGGGAGCTACGGGAGCTACAGGGGCCAGGTTTCTCAACCCAAATCTTTCTTATTTCCCGGGGGACTAGCTTTAGGCGCCTTTGGCATCAGCCTTATAGTCCTGGGGCTGTACGGTTGAGGGGTGAACTCTTCTAGTCATAGCCATATGAACTTTGTGCTCTATTTAAACTGTGTATCTAATCAATACATGCAACATGCAGACCTATGGTGTATTGAGGTAATCCAACTATATGTCTTCAAATGAGAGCAGTACTGCACTATAATCTACAGTGGTCGTCGCTAATAAAAGGACAGTCTAGCCCGTCAGAATCGGCCGAGTTGTCTCCATGGATCGGTGATCGGTGATCGGCGGTTGATTGCGCCGGAGCTTGGGAATATTAGATACAGTAATCACGAATCAACTCTTTAACTTTTAAAATGCTTAGAGTTGCATCAAAGTGTCAGTCGTTGATCACGCCACTGTCCAGCTCTGAAGATGTCTTACCAGGCTTCGATCCTTGGAAGAGCAAAGACTATGCTCATGATTATATACAGAGGTCGAGGCTCAATGTCTAGAGGCCTATCCCCTATAAAAGCGAGTGGTATCTGGATGGAAAGCAAACGGCTAGGACTAAGACCTATGCCAAAGTTGACCATTTATCACCATGCAGTCCCCAATGCCTGATAAAATAGACGTTCACCACCACTTCGTCCCCCCAGCTTACGCAGAAGGTCAGACCCCAATCACCCACTCTGCTACCTCCCAGTCCTAACCAGCACATAGCCTTCCGCAAAACGAGCGGAGACCCTTCAGGATGGGGCCTCCCTAAGTGGAACATCGAAAGCAGCAAGAAAGTCATGGCCACTCAAGGCATCCGCACCACTATCCTCTCTCTCACCGCGCCTGGGTGCACAATCCTCCCAGGAGAAGGGTCAACCTCACTCGCCCGTGCCGTGAACCAACACGCAGCCTCAATCCATGACTCCTCCCCCTCACAATTCGGCTTCTTCGCCGCCCTCCCCACGCTCCACGAAAATGTGCCCGCCGCCATCGCCGAGGCTGCATACGCCCTCGACCATCTGCACGCAGACGGCATCACACTCTATACACGCTATGGCCCCTCAAGCAACTACCTCGGCCACCGCTCGTTCACCCCACTATGGGAAGAACTCAACCGCCGCTCGGCCGTCGTCTTCATCCACCCAACTCATGCCGTTGACACCAGCCTCGTCAACCCCAGACTCCCCCAACCCATCATCGACTACCCTCACGAAACGGGCAAAACCGCGGTCGACCTCATCATGAGCGGCGCCATCACTCGTTACCCAAATGTCAAGATCATCCTCTCCCACGCCGGTGGCACGCTACCATACCTAGCTACGCGCGCGGCGCATTTGACATGCGACTATGGACTCAGTAGCAAGCCTGCGGAAGAATTTCTGGAGGAGGCGAAAAGCTTTTACTACGATCTCGCGTTGTCAGGGAATGAGCATACGCTGGGACTGCTACTTGGGTTTGCCAGGAGGGAGAGGGTCCTCTTTGGGACGGATTTCCCGTACGCGCCCGTCAAGACTATCGAGACTAACACGAGGGGGTTGGAGGGTTATGAGTTGGAGATGAGGTGGAGGTATGGGATCGCGCGGGGAAATGCGTTGGCGCTGTTTCCCAGGCTTATGGCCGCGGGCATTGATGGGAGGGATGATGATGGAGGCTTTTAGAGAGAGGAAAAGGGGAAGAAGAGAAAGGGTGGGGAAGTGGATGTGGATATGGATATTGGATGATGTGGCCAGGAGCAGTTGGGTCGTGATGTAGGGTATCATGTATGAGTATGGTATAGTACTCAGTATTATGTATTATCGTGGTCGGAGCTAAAGTAAGGTACAAAGTAGTTTACTGTTATTGTAAGATCCTTCGGCCGCGCAGCCTCCTGGAAATAGTCCGGAAATAGTAAAGACACAACATAAAATTAAATACCTCTCGGCCGAATTGAATTAGTACTTTACCGTACTCTGTATACTTTACTTTGGATTTCTAAGCCATGGAAATGAGAGCTGCCTTGTTGTTGTAAGATTTGTAAGATTGCTTGCTTCATTCCTTGCGAAAAGGATGTTCCTTTCAGGCATACCTTACCTTAGCCATCACCATCGAGCCTCTCACACACACACACTCTCTCTCACTCGCACTATCCTGTTCATTCTAACACAACCCTCTCTCCCCATCAACACTCTCTACCCTATCACATAACGCCAATTGATCCCCAATTCCCCTCACCATGGGCCAACCACCCATCCCCCCCACGCCAGCAGGCACCAGCTTGACCGGCCAAACTGTCATCGTAACTGGAGGAAATGCTGGCCTTGGTCTCGAAGCAGCCCGTCAGTACATCACCCTCAACGCCTCACGTGTCATCCTCGCCTGTCGATCCATCTCAAAGGGTGAAGAAGCCGCCAAGTACCTCTCTACCCACCCCACCGTCAAATCAACCAACCCAGGAGTCGAGATCAGAGTCATGGCCCTCGACCTCGACGACGAAACCAGCGTCGTCAATTTCGCATCCAAAGTCAAGAAGGAGCTGGATGCTCTCGATGTCTTGCTCTTGAACGGCGGTGTGACCATCATGAACTATCAAATCAGCAAATCCGGCCACGAGTGAGTCATGCAAGTCAACTACCACTCCAACGCCCTCCTGGCCCTCGAACTTCTGCCGCTGCTCGAATCCACGGCATCCCAGCGTGGCCAGCCGAGCCGACTCACCTTTGTGGGCAGTAGCACCCACAAGATGCATAGCCTTAACAAGACGCCCATGGAGAAGGAAGAGAGCGTCACCCATCGCTGGGATGATAAGGAAAGATATCGTCCAATGCAACGGTATTCGGATTCGAAACTCATGGTCGCGGCCTTCACCCAGGAGCTTGCTCGACACGTCGATCCCAGCAAGGTCATCGTGAACAATCTGTGCCCCGGTATGGTCTCGACTGGTCTGAATGTCAATTTGCCGCTCTGGCTCAAGCCCATCATGTGGCTTTTGCGTCTTATCAGGGCTGGTACTCCCGAAGTCGGGGCTAGGACGTATGTCTACGCTACTAGCGTTGCGGGAACTGAGAGTCATGGCAAATGGTTGCAGCACAACAAGGTCGCCGAGTAAGTTATTCCAGTCGGGTCAATAGTTGGATCGAGAAGTGTGAGATGCTGATGTGTGAGTTCAACAGGACGGACGTTATCCTCACCGAGTCCCAGGGCCAGACCTTAATGCAGAAGGCGTGGGCTGAGGCCCTGGAATCGGCAAAGAAACTTGATCCGAGCTTTAGTGAGGCATTAATCTGAAGGGATGGATTTATATTCAACGAGAGAAAAGTGGGAATTCTTACGGATTAAAGGCGAGCATTGCCATTGAAGCAAGGGCCTTGTCATGGATCTATTAAGCTTTAATGTGCGAGAGGGGAGAATTGGTTATAGTCTCTTATTACCCGATTGCGGGGGTATCTTCTTCCCCAGCCCATTATGCTTCCCGACGCGTATGGTTGGATTGCGTTGCGAAATAGTTGTATGCTACTAAGACGTGCTTATGGCCACTGTCTAAGCGCTCTAATTCTTACCTTCATATTGTTGACAACTGCACTTATTTTTGCATCTGCCAATGTAGCTCTCGTCATCCTCTCTCAGTCTTTTCTTCAATCCATAGCTATCTTCAGATCGACTCCTCCATTCCAAAGACTCAATTTCCGTTGATCACCACCAGCCCATCTGTGGTAACATTCAACACCTTCATGCACTCTCTTAATTCTCCAATACCCCGTTCCCCTTCATCAGCTATCCCCTCTCTCTTATCACCCCATTCGCCGTCCCATAGCCTACAGGCTTCTCATACAGCCCACTATTCCCCACATCCTGCCCCCTAGCCAAAAACTCCTTCCTCGCCCTCTCTTGCGCTCCTGGTACAGCAAACTTCTTCTAACTCCAATTCCTCTTCATCTTCCCATAAGTAGCCTCCCAGTCCGTCGTCCATCTATCACAAATCCACAGATTGTTAACACGAACGAACGTCTCCCGAAATATACGTCGATGTTGTGATGATGATGAAAAGGAAGCGATGGGAGAAAAGACAAGATAGATAGATGACAAAGAAGGAAGGAAAGACTCACTCGGGGAAAAAAGGCTGATACCCTAATAGTCCGCCAATCCACCGCCCAATCACTACACCCATCCAATACCCGACGAAATGTCGAAACGTCACCCACCACGGCGGCGAGAGGTACGTATCCCCGCCGTCGAACATGCACATTACGTGGATCGGATCGGGCCGCACGCCTCGGAGAATAATGTCCTCCTATTATCATCGGGCCCCTCAGGTTTTTTCATCTTCTTCTTCTTTACCACCACATCGGAGAAGACGTAATAGACAGAGGAAGTGGGGGAGGGGGGAAGAATGGGCACGGACGGACGGACGGACCTGATAGCCGTACCAGTTCTCAAAAAAAAGCCTGATCCAGTTGTTTTTCGTTGACTCGTCCTTGGATCTCGCTGGCACCGAGCCAGAACTCGACGCTCGTGGCTGGTTGGTTGGGCGTGCCGTATATGCAGTGGTGGGGCCTGTTGCAGGGTTTGGTCAGTGGGAACTTTTATTTATATACAGGATGCGGGATGTGTACAGTTGAAGAACGAAAGATAAGAACATTAGAGATAAATAATTTTAATAAAAATTTATGGGATGATTTGGAAAAAGTTCTCGCTAGAGCTCTATAAGACGAAGAATATGCCTTAGGTGAAAGAGGGGGGGGAGGGAGGTTGAGGTTGTTACCCAGGCGGGAGAGCATATTCGCCGTCTTTGGCGGTGAATTCGTGGGCTACACCATTGATTTCGACGGTTAAGGAGCCTTTGACCACATGAAAGTATTCGTGTTGGCGGGGGTGGAAATGCGTTGGCTGGGGATATAGATAGCGTCAATAGATGATCAAACACTTCACTATTTCTTTTTCTTTCTTTCTTTTCTTTTTTCCTTCTTTGTTTTGGGCAAATAAAAAAGACAAGGTTGGGGCTGTATGTATGTATGTATGTATTGCTCGAAATTAGACATAGTCTGGCTTGAACTGTCTGTACTCACCGGCTTCTTCCCGCTCGCTTCCATCGCCTTCAGTCGGGGATGGTGATGTTAGGTTTTCACGTAGAGATGGATCGCGCGGCCGGGCGGGGCGGGGTGCTTGGTTACATGGAAGGCGTCTTCGAATTTGAGGACGGGGTTGGAGCCCGCTGTGTAGGCTTGTGGCTTCGCGGGGGCCATTTCGTCGTGTCGGGTTCGGGCGATGGGAATGAAGAGGCTTACGGTGGATGGAGAGTGCAAAGTTTCTAGATTGGGAATTCGGGATCGTGTGATGGGTACGTGCCTTTATTGATGAATGTTGGAGGTTGTGCGGATGTGGTGGAGTGATAGATGGAGAACAAAAAGATGGAGCAGGGGTGTTTCGGCCGAAATGAGACGGTGTCTGACCACCAATGGCAGAACGTCCCAACAAATAATTGACTGCCTTTGTTCACATTGTCTTTTAATATTCGTAAAATATCAAGGCAGATTCTCTATTCAGTCCTACGGTTCGTCATGACTTTGAAATCCCCGTGGAATTGTGGAATGACCATATCGTCCCAAACCATATCCCTCTCGGTCGTCCCGGCCAAAACGAGCTCGAAGCGGCGGAGGAGATGCGCAATGAAGACTTACAATTCCATATACGCAAGACTGTGATCTTCAGTCAGCTTCTGTGTCCAACATGAAACGTTCGGTGTGACCTACTTGATCCCAATACAAGATCGATTTCCCCTCGAAAACGCTACCATGAATTTGTTCTGCTCAGATATTTCCTCTCCAGGCTTGAGCCAGCGCTCTGGGTCAAATTTTCGGGGATTGGTGAAGAGTGTTTCGTTGTAATGGATGGGATAGATGGACATGCCGATGTGGGTACCCTCTGGGATGAACCGTCCGTCGGAAAGTCTGACGCCGCCTGGTGGGACAAGACGGGGGGTGCGGGATGCTGCAGGAGATGCCTAGCGTAGGCCTTCCTTTATGACAGCGGACTAAGTGCGATAGGGGGCTTTAGTCTTCTGAATGCGTGAAAAGGGCTACCCTTGCCGATGCAGAGTCATTGGGTTGGACGTACGAGGTAGGGCAGCTTTTCGAGCTCCGAGTACGGACCGTAAGATCCAGGTTTCGGCATGACCGTCTTCAATTCAGCAAGTAGACGGCTGTGGATCGCAGGATTGTTGATAACATTGAATAGCGTGACCGTTGTCGAAATTCCTGTGGTATCATTACCAGCTGAAAGAAGAGCGAGAACTTCATCTTGGATGCCTAGTTTGCTGGGAACATAGTAGTCTTTTTCCGGTATTGAGATTAGGAGCCGCTCCATGACTGTGGGAAATGCGGGCATTTTGCCATTTTCCTTCTCTGCGATGAAGTCATCGATCTTATCGGCCGTCACCTGGATAAGATTAGTAGGTTCCTGAGCGATGGAGTATGGTTGTTGGCAAGCTCACTCGCTCCAACTCATGCCCCTTTGCCACATCTTCCGCGATTAGCCTGGCAAGCCATAGTGGTAAGTTGCTCCGGTATCTGACAAAGGGGAAAGCCTTGATGACGTGCAGACTCATGAGATATCGAACGAAGACGCGGACGGGCAAAGCCTGGAAGTTTGGGTCTCTCATTGCGTTGAACGACGTACCAAAGATGAATTGCGATACAGTGTCTATTTATCGTCAGGTGTGCCAGATGCAGCTTTCGCCGGTGGATTAGATAAACATACCCATAGTGAGAGATTTGAGCGCCCATTCCATGTTGACCGGTTTTCCAGCAGCATACATAAAGTCAAACCGCTTCGAAAGAAAGTCCAAGTTCTGCAGAAGCGAAGGCTCAAGCTTGTTGGTATTCACCTTGGCGAAAAGGCTTTCCAGCGGTGCTCGTCGAATCTTATGCTTCCCAGGATCGCATTCAGCCACTGTACTGGACGGTGCTCCAAAGACCTTGTGCATCTCCGGATCCTTGTAGTATTCGCTGCCCCCGCGATATAGCTCGTGATAGAAGTTTGGATCGTAAATGTGTACTTCGTTGGGCCCTAGCCGGATTGCGGTACCTAACTCATGGTGCATTTTCTCCAGCTTAAAGAGCGTTTGGCCTTTGCGTCCTGGAGTGACTCCGATGTTCCAATACGCTTCCCAATATTCTCCTATTGCCGCCCATTCTGATCCTGGGAAAATTGAGAGCGGACTAAAATCGATGAGGTAGATAGATCGCAAAACATGGTAAGAAACAATTGTCTCCAGGAGTATGATCCATAGGCTTATCGGTAATCGAGCATAAAGTTCTCGAAGCAAAGAGAGCATTGCGGTATGGATGTAGATGTTGTTTTATCATAATGACCGAGGTTGGGAGTTGCAGCAGCCCCGCATGAATGCCGTTATAAATAATCCAGCAATTGGAAAACGACCGCTCTCATGTGGTTGCTTGCTTTTGCAGATAAACTAGACCCAACAATTACTGTATGTCAGGTTGGATCGCAAATCTACTCGTTGCAAAGCTTTCGGCTGAGTCGCGAGACCTTTTAATTGGGCACGCCCAAAGGCCCCTGAGAGCTTCCCTGGGCGAGCCGCTTGATAGATACCATACTGTAGTGCTCGCCGGGCCATGAAACAAAGCCTCGCACCGTCGTTGGTTGATAAATGCTGTTAGTGTCAAGAAAGAACAACATTGGAGAGACTCATCTTCGTGAGCCATGCCACCTCCCCTTTCAGCCCTACTTTGGTGTATTATATAAAGTCGCAAAAAAAAACAGTTTCCTCCTCTTAGGATATCAGCAGCATGCCATCAGCATTACATTTGACCCTCGACTCATCCCACTACATCGCACTCTCGTACATCTTCGCTATCCTTACAACAAGCTTCCCATACCGCTCCCCTCTCCGCAATGGCTTTCTACTCCTCCAGGTCGGCTTCCTCGCGCAGGCTTACCTCGTGCCCGCGAACAGAGATGAGAACACGGCGGTCATCTACCTCGGCGGGCTAGCTCTCGGGACAATGACTGCGCGCTGTTTCGATCGCTTGTACTTACATGTGTTAGAACAAGAATTCCGTAGGATCAATTCCGACGCAAGCAAAGAGGATGCGACCAAGCTGTCATGGCCCGCGAAGCTTTTCTGGGCCTTTGAGCTCTACAGTGTCACACGTGGGGTGGGGCGGGACTGGAGAGTCTCTGGGATTCCGAAAGCTAGAGCACAAACCCGCGGCCAGTTTTTGAGAGTGCGATTCGTGAAATATATTGCCATGTACACTGGCTTATATCTCGCAGGGCGCTTCTGTCGGGAGATCAGGACTGGATTCAAAGACATCTCATACCCGCCGCTAAAAAATCTGGCAATCTCCTTGACCAGCAATACTGTGTTCCTTTACGTCTTCATTGTCTTGGTGTATGCGATCACCATATACAGCCATTTCGGAATCGTGACGCTCCCTCTATCGATGCTCTGCGTTGGGCTAAGACTTGGACCACAATCATGGCAAGAGCAAGAGAGCTGGCCACCCAACATTGGCAGCTTAAACGAGGCGTACAGTATCAGGAGATTCTGGGGGTAAGTCGACTGAGACCCTTTCGCCGTTTGTCGTTCCGGATCAAGATTGGGAAGGGAAATTGCTCGACTACATGACTAAAGTCTTCTGAGATATACCTGGCACCAGCAACTCCGCCGCACTGTTGGTTATCCAGCCAGCTTTCTTCTCTCCCTTCTCCCTTCCTCCCTTCCCGCCTCTAAATCTCAACCCGCCCGCCTACTGCGCCGCTACTTGGATCCCTATGCATACATTCCGCTGTGATGGATGGCTTCTATTTTCGAGAGGTTTAATACAATGTGGGTTTTGATTACAATGTGGAAAAACTACTTGTTTCAGTGCCGCTGATCGACTGGGCCAAAACACTGGTGTCATGACGCCGAATCAGACAAGTAGAATACGACTTGCATGCCTACCTAATTACAATGCTCCGACTGACCGAAAAAGAGTAATGGCATAAGAAACTGTTCCTAGATGTATACCAGATAAAATATTGTATCCCGTATTTTCTTTTACTGTGGCTGCAATACAGGTGACGCCACTCTTGGCCCGCCAACAAGGACGTTGCATGTGTCCCACGAATGCATCTTTCTCGGCCATACTTTGTCGCCGAAATCCTCGCGCAGATAAAAGTACGACGCTACATGGAATCTCGCAGGCGCATGTTCTATGACGAGCATAAACTTGCATGCATCCAGGTCCGACTCCGAAAGCGCGTCCGACGAAGATGCCGAGCCGTCGCCCTTGTCCCCGCTATCGTCCGAGATGTCGGTGTAATCATAGCCCTCGGAGAACTTGGCGATGAAAATAGCGACAGATCTCGGGAAATCCGCCTCCTCGATGGTTACGGCCTGCGGGCCGCCGCCCAGAAATTCCCAGCGGGTTCCATCCACCGCTCTCGCAAAACGGCCTTCGCTTTGAGCGGCAAACTCAGCATCAGCTGTGGCGGCTGATACTACACAACCCCTACCCGCAACGAGAAGGTAGCCATCATCATCCATCTCTTTCCCCTCCAGCATCGGCAATGCTTGTCCCCGGTCCGAGTCGTCGTCTGAATCCGAGTCCACGCCGAGATCGTCCAAGCTGTCGGCGTCGATGGCGGTCTCGGAGAGCACCAGCTCGCCATCCCACGTCTGCAACTTTCCCGGCCCCGACACGGTCGTCTGCGGAAAGGACGGGAAGGTAGACAGCTGCTCGCAGGGGCTCGCCCTCGTCCCGATACCGATCCACTGCGCAGTGCCTCCCTTGCGAAGTATGCCCTGCGCCAGCGCCATGGTGGCCCGGACGCGGTCGTCGACGCCAAACGCCTCCGGGTCCAGCTCGACGCCAAACAAGCCCATGATGCTGAACACTATATCCACCGGCCGCGACGAGGTGCGGCAGAAGGAGCTCTGCCAGATGCCGCGCTCGCGGTGTCTGCCCACGCTCTCGTACGCCGAGCTGAGCGCGAACAGACTCGGCGCCTTGGAACCGCCCAGAATCCGCGCCGGCACGACCCAGTGCTTCTTGCCGCGTCTCCGCTCAAACGGCAGAGTGCGGCCCGTCCCCAGAAACACAACCGCCCGCCGATGCAGGACCCGACCACGATGGCGAGGTGGATCAGCGCGCACTCGCCCCGCACCACCTCGCGCAGCTTGAAGGATGGCATGTCGCTGCTCGAGGCGACGAAACCTGTCTCCCACTGCCACGCAAACAGGACAAACGACGCGCGCGGCGCCAGCGCCTCTTGCAGCGTCCAGGCGCGCTGGACCCAGGCCGTGGTCTCGTCCAGGCCGACGAGGCGCCGCAGCCCGCCGGGCAAGACCAGGCACTGCGTGCAGTTCTTGTAAAGGGAGAACATGTGCTTGATCTGCCACGTCTTGTCCTGCTTGCTGGACTGTAGGATACACAGCCGGTCGAGCCAGAGGTAGGGCGCCACGCAGAGCTTGGGGTTCGGCCGGGCGCCGACCTCATCGGGTGCGCCGTCGTTGGAAAGCGACGCAATGCAGGCGCTGCGGAGGACGGCGAGGGAGATGGGGTCGCCGGACTCGGCGCCTTTGACGGAGAACGAAGAAGCTAAAATATCGTCGGCTGGGTTGCCTCGCCAGGGGTAGGAGATGGCTGAGTACGAGATGGTGGAGATGTCGGTGGTCAGGAGGGTGACGACGCGGAGGACAGAGTCGTCGACCAGCGCGCGGCAGTCGAGAAAGCGGAAGTGGCCGGGCGAAGCGGCTGGGCTGATGTCGAGGGGGACGCTTGCAGAGATGGACGAGAGGGGTATCTCGAATGTTACCTCGATGTCTGGGCTGCGTGGCGGCCATTCCGACTCCGAGTCCGAGTCCACGTCGCTCATTTTGGTATTATTATTCGGGACTTGGAGTAAATGCGGTTCGTGACGAGACAGGTACCGTGCGAGCAATGGCCACGGTCTGGTATAGTCAATAACGGTCAATTCCAAGATTTAGATGACGGCATATGGTTGATTGGATGCTATTTAAGGTTCTATGAGAAAACAAGCATGGAGAAAAGCTCTGCATGGCAAGACCACGCTAAGACCTACGCTAGCCTGATTAGGCAGTATACGCGAGGCCCTAGGCCTTATCTAGGCCACTAAACTCGTTGCGTATATAAGCTATTATAGTAGGTGTTAACCTATAAGATAGATAAATAAAGAATATATATATCTAAGGTACTAAGATTTATAAAGAATACCTCTATATATATAGTAAGGAGTACTAATAGGATAATACCTAATAATAATAAGCTAATAAGGTAATACTAGGACTAAGCTAATCCTTTAATATACTCCCCTAGCTTAAGTAGCGATTAAGCTATATATTAGATTATAGATATATTAACTATATTAATAAGTTTAAGGAATTTTTAATATTTCTAAATTAATAGAGTCTTAGTAAGACTATTTACTAGTATATCTATTATTAGGATCTATATAGTAGTAATCTATTTTACCTAAATTTCCTATCTTAACTAGTAACTATATATATTAACGTATTTAAGATATATAGATAGCTTTAATATTTTAAATTTTATAAGGTCTAATATTATCCTATTATTATAGTAGATAACTATAGACTACTAGGTATTAAAGTAGATAGTGGCGAAAAATCTCTTTTATTATAAGGTTTACTTTATTATTTTAGATAGTATTAGTAACTTTATCTTAGTACTTAATATAATAATAGTAGCTTATTTAGAAGCCTTCTAATTAATTAGTCTATTATATAGTTAAATAAGATAGCCGAATAAGCTTTTATAAGTTTTTTAGTTATTAGTAAAGATAGTATTTATAGAAGATAGAAAAATTAGATTCTCTTTTAACTTTAAGAATTTAATTATAAGACTCTTAGTACTAAATAGATATTATAGAAGCTAATTAGCTATTAATAGATAAGTTAGTAAAGAATTAATAAGGTATTAAGTAAGTTTAGTAGTAATATAGATAATATCTAGCTTAGTAGTTATCATCGCGAATATAAGTAAGCTAACGCGTTATTAATATATATATATTTAAGGTTTTATAGTAATACTATTATACTTAACTAAAGGATTAACTAGTAGAGGTATCTTAGAATAAGGTAGGACTATAGATATATAGTATTTTTCTATAAGCTTATTAATATAAGAATCCTAGTATAGATAGAGCTTATTATTAGTTTAAATAATCTTAATATTAAGGAACTATTTAAGGTCTCTTAAGCTATAGATTTTATATTTAGATAGTAATATTACCTTAAATTCTAAAAACTTTACTTTATTTATAATATAATAGAGTAGTATAAAGTTATTAATATAGAAGAAGAGAATAAGCTAGTTATTAGTAAATAGATAATCTACCTCTAATATTAGGTAGAGACCTAGGTTAAGTAATATTAATATAATCTCTTATAGCTATAATAA
Organism: Cladonia borealis; assembly: GCA_018257855.2. NCBI lineage: Eukaryota > Fungi > Ascomycota > Lecanoromycetes > Lecanorales > Cladoniaceae > Cladonia > Cladonia borealis. The sequence goes on from JAFEKC020000014.1 coordinate 1,641,696, forward strand.
TAATAACTATCTTAGTTTATAAAGAGCTCTAAGGAGTAAGAAATATAGATTATTAATATTATTTAGTTAGTTTATTTTTTTAGAATATTTAATAAAGATTTCTTTATTTATTAAACTATTAATAAAGGTATTAATAATATTATACTACTTAGTATTAAGCTTAAAGCTAGTAGTAAGAACTATAAGGGCTTAGAAGATATAAATAGTTAGAGTAACTATAGTAGTATCCTAGTTAGTCTTCTATAAATTACCTTAGATATATAATCTAGTCTTATACTTTACTAGATATTTATTATTATTAAATTTATACTTAAAAATCTAAACTAGTAATAAGATAGTTAACTATATAATAGATCTACTAGTAAGTTAGAAGGTACTATAGTCTTTTAAGTAATTAAATTCCTTATTTATAGCTTTAATAAAAAATTATTTATAAGGATACTTAAGTATTTACTTCTAATATTTTAATTCTTCTAAAAGCTTATTATAGTAGAGATTATCTTTTAAGGCTATATAGTCTATAGTAAAGATAGTATAGTAGTTAAATAGAGTATTAAGATTTATAAGTACTATAGTATATACTTATTAATAGTTCCTAATCTAATTAATAAGAATAAAGTTTTTATTAAGATTTACTAAAACCTTATCTAAGTATATTAGGGCTTTATCTACTAGCTAATAATTCTAATTAGATTTCCTTCTTATTATTATCTTAAACGTAAAGAATATTAAAGAAGTAGAATCTATAGCTTCTATATAGTTTATAGAGGGTAGTAAGAATAGATATAGCTACCTCTTATTAAGTAGAGTCTTTAGAGAAGGTTATTTAGTAGAGTAATAAATAATTCCTATCTTATTAATAGTTAAAATAGCTAAGATATTAATCTCTTCTTTATTTTAATTATTTACTAGTATTACTTTAAAAAATTTTTATAATATCTAAATAGTCTAATAAAGTTCCTACTTTTAAATAAATTATTTAATATTAATATTATCTAGTTAATAGTAAGTAATCTTATTAAAAGAGATATTATAGATTTAAATTACCTTATCTCTACTTAGTACCTAAATATAATAAATATTCCTTAAGTTATAGTTAACTAAGTAGCTAATATAAGCGTAAGGCTATAGCTTTTAAAGTTTTAAAATATTATAGATAAGTAGATATACCTTATAGCTATAGATCTTTATATAAGAGATTATTAATTTAAGCTTATAAAGAGCCTAAAAAGATATAATACTAGTCCTTAAGATAGATATCTATAAGTCTAGGTTAGAGTTAGATAATTTTTAATAGGACTTAGAGAAAATTAATAATAAAACTAATCTATATAATTAGCTTAGATAAAGAAACTTTATAGATATAAAAGATATATATTTTTATACTAATCCTAAAACTAGTATCTAAATTAAATTATCTATTAAAGATATTAAGATATTATTAAGAATAAGCGTTAAATATTTAATATTCTTACTACTTAGAAGTACTTATAGATTTAACTAGTTAGATCTATAGAAACTTATTAATATCCTACTAAGTTAATATATTAATAGGTTTCTATACTTTCTATTAGTTATTTTATACTATCTTTTAATTCTAACTATTAAACTACTAGATATTATCTAGGGTCTTAGCTAGTTATAGAGTTAGTTAGATATAGATTTAAATACTAAAGCTAAGGAAAGAAGGTTAGATAAAGTATATAAAGGATTTATATAGATTTATAGTAATAATAATCCCTTAGATTAGATCTAATAGATTTAGAGTATAAGATTTATAGATAGTATAGGAAGTAATATTAAAAAGTAAAGCCTAGCTAGTAATAGTAATCTCTCTTTTCTACTAGATACTACCCCACCTTAATATCTATAAGTAATAATCTATTAATTTATTATATAGTATATAGTATATTCTATTCTTCTATTCTAGTATACTATATAATATTAGTAGCGTTAATATTAGTAATAAGTATTTAGAGTAGATATAGTATTATAATATTATAATATTATAAGAGTTATAAAATATTAAGATTCTCTCTCTAGATATTTAGATTTAATAATAGTAATATAAGTAATAGTAACTATATAAAATACTTATAATTAGTAGCTTAGGGGTATTAAATAGTTAATATAAAGTAATAATAATATTTAATAATAATAAGAATAAGCTAATATTAATAGATAGTAAGCTAGACTTAAAAAGCTAAAATTTAAGAAGGAATATAAATTTTATATATAATACTTTATAAATAATAAATATAGTAGTATTTCGCTAGTATAGGTATTTAAATTATCTAACTTTACTTATAGATTCTACTTATTATCTTACTAAATAGAAATTAATAAAGTCTACTTAACTAAATATAGTATAGTTATTATTCCTTATTAATATTAAGTAATAGTCTATAGTAATAGTAAATAATATAGCGCTATAGAGAAGAAATATACTATCTCTATAGAAATTAGTAGTAGCTAGTATAACTATTCCTAAATCTTATTTCTATATAGATATAGATTTAATACTCTTCCTTCGCTATTTTAGAAGCTATATTAGAGAAGCTATTATTAAGGGATTAATAAAGGCTATAAAGCTTTTAGTAATACTTTTACTTATAAATTTCTTTATAGTAATATTACTAAAGATTTAATAAAACTTAATATTAGATTAAGTCTTAATATTAATTTTAGATAACTTTTAGAGTAGAAGTAGAGTTCTATCTTTAAATTATCTTCTAGCTCTTAATTCTATAAACACATCTTATATATCTAGATATATTACTATATCTAGCTCTTTAGCTAGTATATAGCTAAATTCTATATCTATAAGATCTTTAGGCTTTAAGGATATACGTAGTTAATTAGTAAATAATATAAGGTATTAGGAATATATCTATATCTTAGATAATAGTAGTAATATTAGTAAGGAATAGATATAAGATATAATAAGAATTCTATCTACTAGAGATAAATGGAAAATGATTATTTTCTATTTATATTAAACTAAAATTTTAGTTATTTTCCATTTAATTTTAGTTTTTTAAATAGAAAATAGTTTTTTTATAAGCTCTTTTTAAAGTTAGACCTATTTTGAAAAGCGCTAACTAAGCGCTATAATTTGATGCCCTAACGGCCTAAATCCCTCTTAGGGTTATTTTTTAAAAAAATATTAAAATATAGGTTTTTTCTAATATTTAAACCTTAAGTAGATAATTAATTACTAAGAAAGTTATCTCTTCTAAGTCTTGCCCCCGCCTTAATATATAAGTGAAATTTAAAGTAAGACCTAATTTAGAATCTACTAGATTAGGGCTATAAAACGCGCTAAAAATTATTTAAAATAGACTAGTAATAAAAAAGTTATCTTTTTACTTAGAATTCTTACTACTAAAATATATATTCTATCCTAAATAAAAATAAATGAAATATATATAATAGTTATATTTTAATTTATTAATAGTAACTATTATATTATTAAATATTATATTTTTAAAGATTATATCTAATTATTCTATTTCCTTTTTATAAGTAGGTACTTAGTTAAGATATTAGCTAAGAGATTTATATTATAGCTATTAACTACTTATTAGCTAGCTAAGATAACCTTAAATATTATCTACTTAATTAGCCGCCTAATAATTTTATATCTTAAAGCTTTTTATCTTTCCTTACTATCTTTTCTTAATATTTTAATAAATTATTAACCCTAGCTATTTTAATTAAATTCCTATTTAGGAAATAAAGTCTTGTCTTTTTAATAAGATAAGCTATATTATTATTCTAGGTAATACTAGTTTCCTAGCCTAGTATTAAGGGGTTAGAGGTCCTAGCTAAGTAATAAATAAAGTACTAGCTAAGTACTAAGTAGTAATAGTAAATAGATTTACGCTTATTACCTAGTATAGCCTAGTTCTAGGTAGTTCTAGTAAACTAATCTATATTTTTAAGCTAATAAAGCCTAATAGTAGATAATAGGAGTAAAAAAGGTTAGTCTTTTAATAAAATTTTTCTTTTTGCCTATAACTTTATTATTTCTTAAGGGAATTTTAAATTAGGGCTTAGGGTTAGTAGCCCTAATACGGCCCTATAATCCCTATATATAAAGTTTTTTAATATATCTTAGGGGTTAAAACCTAGCGCGTGGGGGGGGGGAGCTATAGTTAAGGATTTTATTAAGTACTTTATAGAAATACTAGCTAAGCGCTAGGTAGTAATAATAAATATATTTACCCTTGTTACCCGGCATAGCCTAGTTCTAGGTTATTTTAGTAAATAATCTATATTTCTAAGCTAGCGAAGCCTAATACTAAGTAATAGGAGTGAAAAGGGTTAGCCTTTTAATAAAATTTTTCTTTTACCTATAACTTTTTAATTTCTTAATAGAATTTTAAATTAGGGCTTATTTTTAATAGCCCTAATACGGCCCTATAATCCCTATATATAAAGTTTTTTAATATACCTTAGGGGTTAAAGCCCCGCGTAGGGGGGTAGGGGTTATAGCTAAGTACTTTATAGAAATGCTAGCTAAGCGCTAGGTAGTAATAGTAAATATATTTACGCTTAATACCTAGTATAGCCTAGTTCCAGGTTGTTTTAGTAAACAATCTATATTTCTAAGCTAGCGAAGCCTAATACTAGATAGTAGGAGTAAAAAAAGGTTAGCCTTTTAATAAAAATTTTTTTTTGCTTATAACTTTTTTATTTATTTATAAAATTTTAAAATAGGGCCTAATATTTATAGCCCTAATACGGCCCTATAATTCTTATATATAAAGTTTTATCCTATATAGCCCTATAAACCCTATATATTAAGTTTTATAAATACTATATAAAATCTTAATTTATCTCTAGCTCCCTCTCTAGCCCTTTAAATAATTTTTTAAAAACGGCTAAGGCAAAGATTTTTATATATTTTCGTCCTACTATTACTATATAAATATTCTATTTTTTAATATTTTACTATTTTTTAAATTTTTTTTTTAATATTTAACCTATATATACTAAAAATCGACCAAATAATGATCGGGCTATATATAAGATAGGTCTATCCTAAGACGTCTATAGAGTAGCTTTCGGGGTATTAGGGGTTAATTTCTAAGTTAGACCCTCTTGAGAATAACTCTTTAAAGCTAATTCTTAGGGGGTTATGTCTAGAATACTATTCTATTATAGAGTTAGTCTAGATAAAAAAGCCTATAGTAGTATATATGGATTTATTTCTAGGGTATATTATACCTCTTTAAAGGGTTTGCTTTTAGGGGTAGGTTTATAATTCTTTCTTAAGATATTTCTAAAGTTATAATATTACTAAAGATAAGGTACTTTAATAGGGTGCGTATTATTAGTAATTATACCTAGGGTATCCTTTAGGGTATAACTACTTAACTATAGGGTATTTTAGAGGGTACGTTTATTAAAGTCTTTCTATATCCCTAGCTTAGCCTTAAAGATTAACTTGGATACTATATAATATATAGATACCCTTATAAGCGCTTATAAAGGCTTAGTAGGAGTTTTTAGTCTAATTTATTAGGCTAGTCTAGTATTTAGATATAGAAGTTTTATAGGAATATAACTTTATTATAGAGACGTTACCTAAGATCTTAGAAAGAGTCCTTTCTTTTTTTCTAAAGCTTTATATCTTTATAGAGTCTAAGGTACTTAGATAGCCTTTAAAAATCTATAGAAAGGAATAATTTTTATGTTAGTAACTAGTTTAGACTTATTTAGGGGGATCTTTAGAAGGTTTAGAGACTTTAATAGGTAGAACCCCACCTTTATTAGAGTAGTATACACCTTAAACTAATAAAAATCTATTTATCTTATAACTATATAATCGCTAATTATAAGCCGAGTTCTTATTATAATATAGGCCGTTTTAGGTTGTTATTAGCTCCGGCTTAGATAGTATATCACCTTACTTTAAGGACTAGCTTAGAGAGGTATTAGGAGTTAATATCTAGGTTAGACTCTCCTAGGAATAACCCCTTAAGGCTACTTCTTAGGAGGGCTACTACCTAGAGCTATTCTATTATAGGGTTGGTATAGGGAAAAGTACCTAAGACGGTATACTAACTTAGGGATCTAATAATCTATAGTTTAGTTAGGGTTTTAGGATATTACGCCTAGAGTACTCTTTAAGATATAACTACTTAATTTTAGGCTCCCTTAGAAAGTATATCTATTAGGGCTCTTCTACATCCTACTATTTTAAAGACTTATATCTAATATTCTCTTTAGAGTAGGACTTTTTTAGCTAAGAGAAGTTCTATTTAAGGGTAAGTAGTCTTAAGGGTTATATAGGTAAGAGGCTTTATATAGAATAAGATGCTAACATTATTATAGTTTAATAGATTTCTACTCCTAGTCTTTTTCTAAGTAGATATTATTATAATAGAGAGCCTAGGAACTTAGCTATAGATATATCCTCCTAGCCTAACTAATATAAGGCCTATCTATCTATAGTACTAGTTATAAACCTAGTTTAGGGTTATCTAAAGCTAAGTAGTCTTATAAAAAAAAAAAAAAAAAAAAAAAAAATAAAAAAAAACCCCCCTAAAAAAACCCCTAAAAAAAAACCGCTAGGGGATCTATTTATTATAATTACGTCTTAGTTAGTATTACTAAAGCTAACTAGATAATCTCTCCCACTTCTAGATATATCTATTTTAGAAGTCCTATATATACTAATTTAGGGTAGATAGGGCTTCTAAATTAGATATATCTAAGAGTACTAGAGATTATTTAGTTAGCTCTAATAATACTAACTAAGATATAACTATAATAGGTAGTTCCCTTAACCTAACTAATAATAAAGATCTACCTATCTATAGTACTAGCTATAAACCTAGATAATAATCTAGAGCTAAACGGTCTCAACAAAAAACCAATACTAGGGCTATATATAGATTTCCCCTATATACTATAAGTAAGCTTAGCTATTATATCCTTATCTAAGAGAATTTATAGACTAGGATATAAGAGCTTAAGAGTATTTATAGCCGGGAATATAATAGCTTAGCTTTTTTAGGGTATATAAGGAAAGTTTATATATACTCCTAGCCTAGCTAGTAATAGAGACCTACCTATCTATAGTACTAGCTATAAACCTAGATAATAATCTAGAGCTAAGCGGTCTCAACAAAAAACTAATGCTAGGGCTATATATAGATTTCCCCTATATATTATAAGTAAGCTTAGCTATCACATCCCTATTTAAGAGAATTCGTGGACTAGGATATAAGAGCCTAAGAATATTTATAGCTAGGAATATAATAGCTTAGCTTTCTTAGGGTATATAAGGAAAGTCTATATATATTTCTAACCTAACTAGTAATAGAGACCTATCTATACGCGGTATTAACTACGAACCTAGATAAAAATCTAGAGCTAAGAGGTTTCCTAATAAGGGGTTGTATTAGTTTATTAAGTAAGGTATTTATTAGAGCTATCTTCTTTATTATAATAGTTTTTTATACCTAGATATTTAAAATAGCTGTGCTAATAAAGATAAAGACTACTTTTCCTTAATCTAGAGCCTTTTAGGATAGTTAGTATAGGGATTATTATAAGGAACTAGAGGAGATATCTTTATAAATATCTTACTAATAAGCTAATACAATCTCTATAGACTACTAAAGCTAGGTAGGTAAGGTGAATTAATAGACTTAAGATAAAAAAAAAGTAGGTTTAAATAAAAGCTAAGCCCTAGGTAATAGAGGTAATAGCTAAGCGCTAGATACTAGAGGTAATACTAAGCGCTAAGTAGTATAAGTAAATAAATATACGCTTCTAACCTAGTATAGTTAAGTACTAGGTAATAGAAATAAAAAGACCTAAATTATTAGAAAACAATTTATTTTAGTTAATAACTTTTTTATCTATTTATATAATTTTAAGATTAGACTTAATATATATAGCCCTAATCTAGCTATATAATTCTTATATATAAAGTTTTTTAAGTATTTTAAGGAAAATAATTAGGTACTAGATAGTAGAAGTAATTAGATTTTCTAAAACTTTTTATCTTATAACTAATAACTTTTAGGGATTTATATATTTTTTAGATTAAATCTAATATTTATAGCTTTAATATAGCTCTATACTATATACTTATAAATCTAACTACTAGAGATAGATAGAAAATAATTATTTTCTATTTAAACTATACTAAAATATTAGTTATTTTCTATTTAATTTTAGTTTTTTAAATAGAAAATAGATTTTTTATAACATATATCTAAGATAAGACTAGATATAGAAAGCGCTAGTTTAGCACTATAATCTAACACTCTAATAGCCTAGATCCCTCTTAAGGTTCTTTTTAGATAAATTATTAAAATATAAGTTTTTTTTAATATTTAAACTTTAAGTAGATAATTAATTACTAAGAAAGTTATTTCTTCTAAGCTTTGCCCTCGCCTTAATATAGAAGTGAAATTTATAATAAGAAATAATTTAGAATTAGCTTACTTAGGGCTATAAAGCGCGCTAAAAATTATTTAAAATAGACTAGTATTTAAAAAGTTATCTTTCTACTAATAATTCTTACTACTAAGATATATATTCTATCCTAGATAAAACTAGATAAGATATATATAATAATTATATTTTATTCTATTAATAGAATCTATTATATTAGTAGATATTATATTTTTAAAAGATTATATCTAATTATTTTATTTCCTTTTAATAAATAAGTACTTAGTCTAAATACTAGCTAAGAGGCCTACTTAGTAACTACTAGCTACTTATTAGCTAGCTAAGATAACTTTAAATATTATCTACTTAATTAGTTGTTAAACTAGGTATATCTATTAGTTATTAACTCCTCCTTACCTTCTTTCCTTAATATTTTAATAAATTATTAATTCTAGCTATTCTAATTAAATTCCTATATAGAAAATAAGCTATTACCTTTCTAATTAGATAGATTATATTACTATTCTAAATAATACTAGTTTTCTAGCTTATAAATTTTATAAATATTTAGTCCTATCTAAGGGTATAGATTACTATTTTTAAAAATTACCTTATAAACTCCCTAAAAATAAATAATCTAGAATACTTTCAGAGCTATCTATCTATCCTACGCTAATTTAAGATAGGGAAAGAATTAGAGAAGTAAAAATACCTAGCTCTTTTCCTTATTTCTTTCTAGATCTCGCCTTCTATTTAGATAATCTAGGCTATTATAAATATTCCTATTATACGCGAAATATTTAAAGTATTAAAGACTACTATTCTAATATCTATAGCTAGAAAAACTTTAGGAAGAAAGGTAAAGTCTTAAATAATTCTAAGCTTAATTTATCTTAGAAAACTAGTATTTATTTATAATAATTCTTCTATATTAATCTAGGTTAGTAATACTTTAAGGTAAATCTAAATAAACTATATCTAGGGCAAAATAGCTAGGCTAGGCTAGAAAGAGCTAGGAATATTTAAGGGTTAGGAAATAAAGAAAAGAAAGAAGGATTAGAAGAAAAAAACTTACTTTTTATTTATAACTAGGGTAAGGATTATATAAGAGACTATTATATCTATTAATTATTAATATATTATAGATATTTCTTAATAGGATACTAATTAGACCTCTCTAAATTAGAACTTCTAGAATTTCTAAAAAGCTAAAATTTAAAAAATCTAGTAAAACTAGTATAATAACCCTAGCCCCTAGCTTAAAAGAACTCGATAGGCTTCTTATCTAGGTAGCCTAGATAAGCTAGACCTATTAGAGCTAGTAGAGCCACTAGATACTCTACTACTTAAGGCTATCTAACTTACTTTTAATAATCTTACTTAAAAATCTTAGAAAACCCTTAAAGTTATCGGCTATTTTGGACGGTTTAAAATAGTTTAAATAGAAAAGAATTAGTACTAAGCTAAACCCTTTTAAGCTTATTAAGATCCTAGCCGGATTTCTAAATATACTTAGCCCTAGAAGTAAATCTTTAGCTTCTTTATTAGGACCTAGATCCTAGAATTAGACTTAAATTCTTAATATCCTTACTATATCCTTACCTTAACCTAGAAACTCTATTTTGATTAACTTATTAATTATAAGGAAGAGATTAAAGATTTAGAAGATTTAGAAAAAGAAAATTCTTTTTTATTTTTTTCTTCTACTTCTTCCTCTTTAATAGAAGGGGATACTAGCTTAGATTCTACTTTAAAAGAGATTAGAAATTAGAAAATATTTAGAGTTAGCTCTAGAGTATTAATAGGTTTAATTTAATTAGAAAAGGCTTATTTAGAATTTTTATTATCCCTTCTATATTAGTCTAGTTCCAAAGACAAATACGAGCTCTTATTAGTAAAGGCCTTAGCTATTTTAGGCTTTACTAAGGATAGATTTAGAGGTATTAATATCTATTCTTTAATTCTTTCTTCAATATTAAAGATTAGCCAATTTTTTATTTTACGCTATTCTTTTAAAAATTTAAGCTCTATCTAAGATTAAGGACTTCTAGATTTTAATACTAATATATTACCTACTAATTAATTATTTTATAGGCTAGATCTTAGGGTTAAGCTATTATCTAAACTAAAGACCTTAGTAGATTCCTTATTAATTTAGGGTTCTTTTACTCTAATTAACTAGCTACTAGATTTACAAAGCTATAAGCTTACTATAATAAGAAAAACTACCTCTATTAGAGCTATAGATTAAGAAGGAGAATTAATACTATATAATAGTATCTCTTTCTTAATCTCGGATTTTTAAAGTTTTATCTATAGCTTAATATTAGTTATAAGAGACCTCCTTTATAGGGAAATATTATTTAAAAATAGGGTTTCTACTACTAATAGCTCTACCTAGTCTATTCCTACTATCCCTTAGTCTCGGATCTTTAATAACCCTTTAGATTCTACCCCTTTTTAAAATTTCCTAAGAGATAGTTAAATAGACCTAGGCCTAGATTATTTAGAAAAATAGCTATATAATTAAATAGCTACTAGCCTTAATTTAGCTAGTTAATTTACTATTCCTAATTAGGAATTCTTATAGTATTATTAAAAGCTATTAGATTAGATATAAAGAATTTAGAATTTCCTAGAAAAGCTACTAGTACTATTTTATATTACTAGCAACTAGCTAACTAGGTTCCTAGAGCTAGGCTTAATTTAGTTTTCTAATTTTATTAAGACGGGATTATAAAATATCTTCTTTAAAAACTAGATAGTTTTTTTTATAACTTATTATTATAAGAGCTATTTAATTTAGGATTTAACTAAGATTATTTATTAATATCTACCTAAAAAAGTAGGTAAATTATTAGTCTATTATCTATAGTTAGTAGTCTTATTTCTTAGTAGAATATCTCTTAAGATTTTTTAAATATCCTTATTTAAATATCTTTTCAAAGATCTTTCTAGAAAACGATATAAAGCTTATTCTAAGATATTAAAAGATTAATTTTAAACTATTTTCTAGTAAAAAACCTTATCTAGATTAGGTTTAGTCCTTAATCTTAGTAAATATTAATATATTACTATAGAGATCTCACAGCGGTTTCTATCTAAAAATCTAAAATTTTAACTAGAAGATCTAGCCGGCCTAGAAAACAAAGATATAGATTATAAAGATAATATTATAGATTTATAAGCTACTTATAATAGTAAAATAGCTAGAATAGTCTATATTAGAGGGCTTCTATAAGGAAAAGGAGAGATTCTAAGTCTAAAAAAAAGATTTTAAGAAGCTAGTCTAGTAAGTAATATAATTTCTATTATATTTATATATATATATATATACCCTAGGGCTTTAGAGGGGGTTTTTTTTAAAGAGTTAATTAATCTTTTTATTATAGAACTAGTATCGTCTCTTAGGATTTATTAGCTCTACCTAGAAATTTATTCTTAGTAGATTTAAAAAACCTACTTTTAAAAATAATTATTAAAACTAATATCTTATATAACTAGCTAGTTATTAAAATATTAATCTAGATAAAAATCTTTAAAGGTTATTTTAAAAGCTTTTAACCTTTTAACTATTCTAAAAGGAAATCCTAGAGAATATATTAGCTAGAGTAAGCCTTATACTAGTTATATTACTTATTAGTACTAGAAAAAGTCTTCTATTCTAATTCCTAGCGACTCTTAGCTTAATAGGGGTTACTATTATTATAGAACTCTTATTATCTCTTCTTTAGGATTAGCTCTCTAGGGCTAAGACTCTAAATATTTCTTTAGCTATATTTAATACTAGGAGCCCTCTAGATTTAGCTCGTCTAGTATTTACTACCCTAAAGACTTTTTTAGGATTAGATTTTCGAAATTATATCAATCAACTTTAAATTATTTAGTAGCTAGATTAGGTTATAATTAATAAATACTATATTATTCTTAATAGAAAAGAATTTTTTCAAAAAAATCTTAAATACCTAGGGGAAGTAGTAGATTTAAAAACCTAGCTAGTATTATTAATAGCTACTTTACCTCTAAGATATTAGGCTAGTCTATTTAAAGGACTATTTCTAGATCCTAATAGGACTAAGATATATTAAGCTAATACCATAAAGCTTAATATTCGATATTCTATCTAAGTCTTTAGGGCTAAAACGAATACTTTTCGAATTATCTAAAGAGAACTAGATCTTTTAAAGTTAGATTAGGTATTTATCTATATTAGAACCTAGGATTAAGCTAGAGAGCTAAATAAAGTACTAGAGTATTTAGTTTACTACTCTAATCACCCGAATAAAGAAAAGATCCTAAGGGAATTTCTAAAAAGAAAAATCCAGGTTTTTATTACTACTAGCTCACTAAGCTATAGCATCAACCAACCTAGTATTAGGATTATTATTTATCTAGGATTACCTTATCAACTATACAATTATACCTAAGAAACTAGATAAATAGGTTAAGATAATAAGAGGAGTAATATTATTCTACTATTACCTTTAGATCCTCCTACCAAGGCTACCTCCCTAGGGCCTTACCCTACTCAAGAAGATATATTTAAATATAATATTATTCAGCGATATATATCTAATACCTATTAAAGAGCTATTTTAGATAGTTATCTAGACGGTTTAGAAGAAAAAAGCTATAAAGAGAAGGTTATTAAGTATAATATCTATTCTTTAGAAGATAGTAAGTAGTATATTCCTTATATTAGAGTTATTATTAACTATTTCTAGATCTTTTAGAACTTTCTAATAAAGCTTCTATAGAATCCTCTAAAATAATAGATTAGGATAATCCTCTAGGATTTAATTCTCCTAGTCCTAAAACTATAGATATATATACCTTTTCTCTCTTTATATATATTATATTAATCTATTTTATAGATCTAGATTAATCCTAAGAATATAGTTTCTCTTTTATTTTAGAGGAAAAATGCGTATTATTATAATAAGAAGCGTTAGAATTTAAAGAAACTAAACACCTAATCTAAGCTAATTATAATATATGCCTATAGTATTTATTTAATTATAAGGCTAAGTACTCTTATACTCTATTTAAGTATAAAGAGGAAGGATATTAAGCTCGCTTAAAGGTCTATTAAAAATTTTAGGATTATTTACAAAATAAAAGGATATTAGCTCCTTATATAGCTTATTTTTATTATTTTCTCCCTTAAGATCTATACTATTAATAGAAAGAAATAAAAGGAAAAGAATTTATTAAAAATAAAAAAAAGAATAGATATTCTTTTCTAGATTTTCTTATTTCTATTATAATAATTAAGTTTTCTATTCCTTAATATACTAAAGAGTATTATATTAAGGTATATAGATTAAATAGTTAGGAGGATAAAAAAAAGAAAGAATTATACCTAGAAAAAAAAGTAGAATATAAGGGTATTAAGGTTAATTAGCTATTTCTTAAATTTAGTTTAGCTTTATAAATTATATTAGAGGAGGATTAAGAATTTAAATAAATAGAAAGTAAAGATAATAAGTTATTTTATTATTATTATTTAATATTCTATCCCTATAAGTAGTAACTATAGTAGTTAAGCATAAATATTAAAGCTTTAGTAGTAGAAAATTAACCTAATACTATTAAATCTTTAAGTAATAGTATTAAAGTAAATCTTAAAACATTTTTAGAAATTTAATATAATATTATTATAGATCTAGATAATAATTATAAATCTATATCTTTATTTCCTAATTTAATTAGTATAAAAAAAATCTTAGGAGATTTATAAATATAAGATATTTTATTATTATAATCTAGTATTTAAGTTTTAGATATATTATAATAAAGAAGACTAATATTAAATAATAAATAATAAATACTTAATTATTAGTATTTTTATAATTATAGAGAAGAATAAAAATAAATAAAGAAGTAAATAAAAAGATTTAATTATAAAAATTAAAAAAAAGGAAAAAAAATATAAAAAAAAGAAAAAATAATTAAGGTAATAATAATAATAATAATAATAATAATAATAATAAATAAAAGTAAGTAGAAGTAGGAATAAAAAAAGGGGGTAATAATAATAAGTTATAATAATAATAAAAGTAAGAATAAATAAGAATAAAAATAATAATTATAAAAAAAAAAATTAAAATAAAAGTAAAAAAAATAAGAGTAAAAGTAAGGATAATAATAAGAAAAATAAGAATAATAGTAAAAGTAATAATTAAAGTAATAATAATAATAAAAGTAAGGTTAATAATAATAATAATAATAAAAATAGGATTAATAGTAATAATAATAATAAAATTATAGTTAATAGTAATAATAATAGTAATAATAATAGTAATAATAGTAGTAATAGAGTTAGAGATAGTAATAAGAGTAATAGAGTTAGAAATAATAATAAGAATAGAAATAATAATAAAGATAAAAATAGAGATAGAATTAGAGATAAAAATAAAGATAAAAATAAAAATAGGATTAAAAATAAAAATAGAAATAGAAATAAAAATAATAATAATAATAATAATAATAGGAATAAAGATAGTAATAGTAATAATAATAGAAATAGAAATAAAGATAAGAATAAGAATAAGAATAAGAAGAGAAATAAGAATAGAAATAATAATAAAAATAGAAATAGTAATAATAATAATAGAAATAATAAGAATAAGAATAAAAATAATAATAGTAATAATAATAGTAAAAAGAATAGAGATAATAATAGTATAATAGTATAATAGATTAGTAGAGAGATAGGGATAAGAAATAGAAATAATTAGGATTATAATAATAATAATAATAATAGTATAATAGTAGAATAGAATAGTTAGAGAATAAAATAAAAGGATATAAAAGAAGATAAATAAATAAAATAAGGAGTAAGAGAATAAAAGAGTTATATAGAGAGTATAAGAAGAAAGTTAGAATAATAGGGAGAATAAGAGAAAGTTAGGGATATATAGATAATAGAAGAAGTAGAAGTATAAGAGAGTTATATAAATAATAGAAGGAGTAGAAGGATAAGAGGATTATATAAAGGGTTAGGGTTAGGGTTAGGGTTAGGGTTAGGGTTAGGGTTAGGGTTAGGGTTAGGGTTAGG